>BSBK01005486.1:645000-960000 GCA_027943335.1 Chamaecyparis obtusa
AATCTGTCCTAGACAAATTGGGCTCAAATTTCAGGGGGAGCTTGGGGAGAGAGAAAAGAAGCGGGACAAGAGAAGACAACTTGCTAGGATAAAGCATAATGGGAATTCCAACCTTGAAATCACCAAAATGGGGCCTTATAGGTCCTAAATCATCCAATTATGGGTGCTAACTTTTTATTACTATACATATACATATACATATACATATAACATATACGTGCATGTGTGTGTACATACATACATACATACATACATACATATCTACATACATACATACATACATATTTATGTGTTTGTAAGAATGGCTCACAAAAGTTAGGGCAGGTACAAAGAAAATAATGTTTACAAGGAGGAAGAATCTAAACCTACAAAAGAGAAGGCAGATCCTTTTAAGTTAGATGGGGTAGATAATGAAGAATTTTACACATAGACAATTGATGTTAATGAGGAGATCAAGATTGATTTAGAATTCTTGGAATACCTTGTAGTTATTTGTCACTTTATTGGGCCAAGAATAGATTAGGAAAGATTAAAAAAATGAATTAAGGCATCTTGGAAAATGAAATAAATCAAGTTCCTTCCCAAGGGTTTCTTTGTTGTAATATTTGAAAACAAAAAAGAGAGACATATGATTCTATAGGGGCAAACTATGGATGATGGAGGAATACCCTTTGTATATGTAGTGATGGCAATCAAATTTTGACCCTACTCCTTTTGGAGCCCTATAAAAAACCAATTTGGATCATAATGTATAATCTTCCTCTTGAATACTAGTTTTAGGCAGGTTTCGATAAAATAGGCCAATTTTTGTTTACCATAATGGAAATTGATGCAAATTTATCAAGTGGTAACTCATATTTGTATTCATAAATTAATTTGGATGTTATCAGAAAGATACCTAAAATAATTGGATTGAAAGTAGAAGAGGATATTTGGCCTTAGGGAATAGAAGTGGAGGAGGATAAGCTCTTCTACCTAAGATAATACTAGAGTACTCATAAGGAGGATAGTTTTTGACTCCCATAAAAGAAGATTCAATTATGGATTCTAAAAAAAATGAGAATTCGGGAGGAAAAAATGGGCCAAACCAAGGAGATCTCAAGAGGAATAGAGAAAGGAAAAGAACACCCTAAAATCAATAATTTGGAGGCTTCTAGTCGGGTTGATCTAGAGGCCTACAATGAAAATGTAAGAGACTTGATTAAGGATATCTTGTTTCCCATTGATGATTTAGATTTAATGACAAATAAGACAAAGGAAAATGGTAGTGAAAAAAGAGAGCAAATTTTATTGTGGATGAAGGGAAGTTAAATGACACTTATTTAGAGGATAATGATCTTGATATAATTGACTCAAGATGCCTCAGTCAATCTTAAGATAAATCCCTCGGCTCTGTTGGTTAATAGATTTTCCTTTTCAAATTAACAATTAAACTGACTCTCTATCTTGGATAGGAAGATAAATTTCTAACAAACTATTGGAGATATTTCCATTTATTGGATGATCTTAAAATAAATTTTGGAGGTACAAATCGACTCTAGATTTTTAGGGTGTTCTTTTGACCAGGAAGCATAAAAAGAACACTAAACTAAAAAAAAAGAATAAAAGATCTTCTAATCGATTCTCACTCTCATATCACCATATGATGGGGATTAGAAGAGTAGGAACAACACATCAACACTTGAATATGTTAGAGTAGTCTTATGTTAGCTAATAATTAAATCATTTAATTATTAGTTTATCATACTCTAGGCTTAAGTTTCACTTAGGCACTTTATAATTCTTTAGGGTTTTAGCCTTTAGGGTTTCGTGTTTCCTTTTATAAGGATTCACTTCTTTCATTTCAATAAGGAGATTGTATTATTTTCATCATTGTTAATAGAAGATTATTTTTTCTTGCAACATGGTTTTGCAGTCTCTGGCCTTTTGGCCGCCATAGTTTCCTGTCTTTTTGCTTCTTCTTTGTGACAGTCTTGCATGCAGGTGTTCTTGGGATGATTTGTGTTTGTCAAATCTAACATGGTATCAGAGCCATCTTGCTGCTCGCTGTTCGTATTTTGTTGAAGTGATTCAGATGCAGGAGGGTTTCAGAAAAATTTCAGTTCTGGTACTCTCTGCAGGACGTTATTTTTTGTTTCTTTTTTGCCTGCAAATTTTTTTTTTTTTTTTGAGGTATTTTGTGCAAAAACGGACACCGCCATTGCACTCAGAAGGCCCGGGAGAGTCAAAAATCATATAAAGTTTGCAGTTTTTGGCCACTGTGACTTCTGGGAGAAATTTTTTGCCCTCCTAGGGCCGTACGGCTCGAAAATCAAAAAAATATATTAAAAAATCATTATTTTTAATGATTTTTTGCGTTAAAAATAAAGCAGCCTTTGTTTTTTAAAAGGCGCCGCCCAGCGGCCACCAGTGCACCGCCGAGCGGCCACCCCGCGCCCGTGCCGCCGCCGCTCTCCGGTGCTCCGCTCCGCAGCTCCTCTCGGCGGCTCCTCCGCCGTCCGCTGCCCGCCGGCCCAGCGCCCGCTCGCGGCCCTGCCGCCCCCGCTCCGTTCTGCAGGCCACCCCGGCTCCGCCAGCGCCCCCGCGCCCCCGCTCCGCTCTGCAGGCTTCGCCCGGCCCACCGCCGCTCCGCTGGCCCCCGCCGCCGGTGGCGGCCCGTTTCAGCCCCCGCGGGCTCATTTCACAGCAGCGCGGTCATATGACCGATCAGGGGCTGCGGCCCAGCCCCCGGAGCGCGCCATGCGCCCGGGGGCCTATTTTTTTAGCCCCTGGGGCTCTTTTTTTGCCTTTTGGGGGGTACCTGGGCCTTTTTCGCTCTACAGGGAGCATACGGGGGTCTTTTTCTGACTTCTTTATATCGTCGGAAAGCTCTTTCCGAGCTCTTTCCGATGATGGAGGTTAGGGTTTTAGGTTCTGCCATTTCAATAGCATTTTTTGCTGTTGAAGTCTGATGTCTATTTTTGCCTTCCGGGAGTCATATCTGGCTCATCCGGACTCCTTTTTCGGCAAACGAGATATCGTCGGAAAGCTGATTCTGTGTACTATTCAGTGGAAGAGGTATTTCTTCCAGATTATGCTCCAGGTTTTCACTCCTCCGAGTTATGCAGTTTATGCCCTCTGGTGGTGTGCTTGGTTCTACAGGTCCGGGGATCTCTTCTTCTGGTTTCTTAGTGCACTCTTCTTTCTGACTTCTGAGCTTGCATGCTCTTTCTGATGTATCTTTGTTTTGTAAACGCACTGAGATAAAGTGCCCTCTTCTGCATTTCTAAGATCTTTTTCACCTGGTTCAGTTTTAGTATTCGCACTCAGTTATAAAGTGCCATGGGGGGATTCTGATGCATTTGCCACTATAGGCGCATCCACTCTTGTCAAGTGAGCGTACCTTCCATGACATTAGCCCATGTAGACTGTGTCTATGACACCGCCTTTTATCCTATGTGTGTGCTTCTGTTGCACTGTTGGTGTTCCTGGTTCTTCTTCTGCAGCTGTTTCTGGTACTGCATTTCAGTGTTCCTGTCACCTCTCCCAGCTCATCATTATGGGGGGGTTCACCTGTTGGTTCTATTACTTCCTGGTTCGATTGATCAGCTCTTCAGACACTTGTCTTCTCTACCTGGTCATGCACTTCAGTGGGGGTTCCAGCAGTATCTTCTGACAGAGTTTTCAGACATGCTTCAGAGGAGTTTCTTGCTCTCTTCTTGTTCCTTTCTCTGGGACATCTTTTGCTTTATGTTTGGGTACCTGATCAGGCCTAGTTGCCGGGACCCATCTTTCCTGCTTTCTGCAGTAGTTTATCTTTTTTTGCTTCTCCCTAAGTTACACTTAAGGGGGGGTGTTAGAGTAGTCTTATGTTAGCTAATAATTAAATCATTTAATTATTAGTTTATCATACTCTAGGCTTAAGTTTCACTTAGGCGCTTTATAATTCTTTAGGGTTTTAGCCTTTAGGGTTTCGTGTTTCCTTTTATAAGGATTCACTTCTTTCATTTCAATAAGGAGATTGTATTATTTTCATCATTGTTAATAGAAGATTATTTTTTCTTGCAACATGGTTTTGCAGTCTCTGGCCTTTTGGCCGCCATAGTTTCCTGTCTTTTTGCTTCTTCTTTGTGACAGTCTTGCATGCAGGTGTTCTTGGGATGATTTGCATTTGTCAAATCTAACAGAATACATGTAGGTTGCAGATGTAAATACAAATTCATAATGAGGGAGAAATTGAGGTAAATGTCACACATCCAAGACCCACAAAGATGATCAGGAGAATAATAGTAACTTCCTCCAGATTATGTGAATACTCAGGAATCAAAGTTCCTAAAATAGTCACACTCATGACCTACTGTAACAATGAAATTGTCCAAGGGTAATTGCAATTGACATATGAGAAAATAAGTGAAAACATGGTTTTAGAAGTTCCCATAACAATTATAAAGAAGAGAAAATGAAAACAAAGTTTCAAAAGTCCCTTTCATTTCTTAGACAAAATCAAGAAATTCATAGAATCTTTATTTATGTACAAAATATAAAGTTTCGTTTGAAAAAAATATTGAAATCTCCCCCTTTTACAAACTCAAAATCATAAAAGTTTTCTTTTTTTGAGCATATTCTTTTGAAAAATTGGATCCCTTTCCCCCTCTAATGGCCTCCTTTTGATTGGTATGACATAACATACCCTCTCAAAATTTAGACCTTCATATTATCTTTCAATTACATATGTAAAGACCACTCCCCTGTCTTTTCAATTTTCATGGCTCTTTAGTTTTTATAACTAATTTTTTTAATTCATTGTAAAGATTAAATATACAACCTTTTCTCCTTCCCATGGATATAATGTTTAATTCATCGAGATAACCTAAACATTATTAAAACAAGATATTCTAATAGGATGACATACATCATTATTAATGTCACCATGAAACCATAAATGATAGAAGATTAAATGACTTCATTGATTTCTTCCCAAAGGACAAGTGGCAAAAATGTAGTGTATGAGGAGAGTATTGGTAGTTAAATAGAATTAATTTCCTATAGGTTCCCACTTGCAAGATGAATATTTTTCATGTCATCTTCACCTATCTGCCATCCTCCTTATATTACCTCTGATAGATCTAGTAACATTAACACATTGATGGATAGACTTCCAAATCAATGTGGACTCTTGTTTCAATCTGACTTCTTCTGTACATCCTAAAATTATCATTTCATTCCTTAAAATCACCTCTCTTTAATGCATATTGTCCAACATTTTGGGTAATTTGTTTATGATTACACACTTTGCATGCATATCAATGAATGCATGTGCAACTTTTTGGTTTGAAAAATGTGATCAATAGTTTCTACACTGATTCCAGTATCACTTGGGAAAATACATCCACAACACAAACAATATACTCACCAAGGAAAAAATTTCCAAGCATTAGTCTCATGGCCTCCATAGGAACTCCAACTATACTATGCTTGAGCATTTTAAATAAGGCAAGTGATAAAATATAGACCTAAGGTATGTACTTGAGAAGAGTTTCATATGATTTAACTAAAACAAGTTGGCCAACACCAACAAAAATAGAGCATGTATTGTGTAATGGCCCGCCAGGAAACCCAAGAGAAATTAACCTAAAACATGTTACTAAGTTTACAAAATAGTTTTTTTCTCAAAAGTTTACAAATAATAATGAATAACAATGTAGAAGCAATATAACATAATGTTAGATAACTGAGGGGGGGGGGGGGGGGGGGGGGGGTGAATCAATTAAATCTAGTTATCCTACAGTCCCAAACTCCTAGATGTTTATGCAATTTTTTTTCAAACAAATAATCAATTCGGTAAGCTTGTCAACAATAACTTTATGTTCATTTACCGAATACCAGTAAATTCAATACTGTGTTTATCGATTAATCCAAATAAGGAATGTGTAAAGTAAATTAACAATCCAATCACATCAAGTACACATAACACAAAGATTTTAACATGCAAAACCTTGCTAAGGGAAAAACCACCTGGGACTAGTAACCCAAAATATTTAATTAAACTAAATTTAATTAATGATCTCAAATAACATTATAGTTAATTTTTAATTAATTATATTTGTTAAATTCATCTATTTATTTAATTAAATAAATTCATTAATTATAGTATTTGAATTAAATTTAAATACTACCTTTCATAATGTATTAAATTAAATTTAATACATGTTCCTCCATAGTCCCCCTATAGTCCCCCTTTAAATAAATTTTTAATTTAGTTAATTCCCTCACATTCTTTATTTCTACTAAACCATGATTAAACTAAATTTTATTTAATTTAAGCCTAAATCCAACCTAGATGCTATTCTACACACATCACTTTCTATTTAATAAACCTGCTCACTAATTAACTAAGGTTAATTAGGCTAATTTTTGGATTCCTACATCCATTAGTCCTAATTATTTGCTCACACATGTGTGAGCAAATTTTAAAAAATGACCTTTTTAAAAATTACTAAAATTTGCATAAACAAGGCCTCTTACATTTTTTATGACACTTCTTACACCTTCTAAAATGGTGAAAATGGACTTTTTCACTTACACATCTCTTACACACACTTACACATGTACTTGAAGTACACATTGACCTCTCACATCCCAAGTTGCTCACACATGTGTGAGCAAGTATTGGACTTTGCATGGCTTATGTGTCTCCTTTGTGGCACCTATGTGGATTCCACATAGATGCCACCTCACCCCAGCCCTCCAAAATCTTATAAATAGGACCCTTGTCTCAAGCAAAAGACATTCATTTTTGCATTAGAGTTATTATGTTAGTTTTCTTTCTTGCATTTAGAATTTCTTACTAACAATTTGATAGTTGCTAAATTTCTTTCAAGATTGTAGACTTAGTTTCATTCCATGCTCTTAGCTTCATTTATATTTGTCATTTGCATACCATTGAGCTTGAGGATTTCTTTCATAGCTCCTCCTTGAGCTTCTTTGGCCTCTTGCATTTGAGTGCTTGAGAGTTTCTTCTATAGCTTCTTCTTGAGCATCTCAAATCTTCATTTTATCTTGCATTTGTAGTGGGATATATTCTTATGTTGGGAGAGCACACCCACAACCTCTCTAAGAGCTTAAATCAAGTAAGTCTTGGGTGCACTTGCTGCATGCTCATCCAAGGTTATGGTAAAAATTAGTGTTTTTTACAAGTTTATGAACATGTTAGAGTAGATTGATTATGCTCTTTATTGTTAACATTTGCATGTTTGAACTTGTTCTTAATAGGTGGATTTTCATCATATACATTTTGGCACGCTCGGTGGAAAAAATGTAGACACCTAAAATTGTCCTAACAATTACCCTTATCATAGCCAATTAAATAAATATTTATTATTTATTTAATTTATCCTTATTCTACCTTAATTAAATAAATTCATATTTATTTAATTACATTGATCTTTATCCCTTATCCTTGATTAAATAAATTTACATTTATTTAATTCTATCACATTTCCCCTCATCCTAATCCTTCATTTAATTAAGTAAATGATCTTGTTTACTTAATTAATCCCTTCTTATCCCACTTGGAATTAAATATTGAATTTAATTCTATTTGAGCACATGGCTCCTAACTTTAACCCTCACCTAACCTCACCTCCCTAACCTAACCCATCCTTCTAACCCAAGTGAACCCACTTTCTCACTAATTAATCCTAATCTTCCACCTAATCAATCCCTAATCATTTGCACAACCTTAATCTAAGGATTAAGGAATCCTAACCCAAACTCAAGTCACATGTGACTCTTACACACTCTTACAAATCCTTACACACTTGTCTCCCACATGTCATTGACATGTCACTTTCAAATATCTTGGTTCTCCCCTTCTCTTCCACCTTTTGACCCATGTCATTGACATGTCATTTTCCAAAGTTGCTCACACATGTGTGAGCAAATTTGGTTCTCTCATCCTCTTATAACACTTGACCTTTGTCACTGAGCCATCATTTTTTCAAGTTTCTCACACATGTGTGAGAAACTTTGGCCTTCTTACACCCTCTTACACCTTGTCATGGACATGTCATTTTCAAAGGTTTCTCACACATGTGTGAGAATATTTCCCTTTTGAATGGTCAAACCCTAATCCACATGTCATCTACATGGCATCTACTTGGGCTCCACCTCATGGCCACCTCATCAATCCTATGCAATCTTGACCTTTCATCCAACTTTCAATCTCAACCATCCATTTCCTTCAAAATTCTATAAAAGGAGAGCTCTCTCATCATTTCCGAAAAAAGCCTTTTTCATGCATTGTCATGCTGCAGGATTTGAGCAACCACATACCCTCTTCAAAAAATCAATCAACACTTGTATTTTTTGGGAGGTTTGCATTATGTTGAAATAGCTTAATCTTATTTGTTATTTCATTTCTTCATATATGCATGTTTGCTCCCATATTTTGAGGTTTGCATGAATATGTAGGAATAGACGTAGTTTATTTAAGTTTGTTCTTTTATGTCATTTTTATGCAATACATTTTGGCACGCCCAATGGGACAATTTTAGGTGTCCCCGACGAAGCCACCCCTTTCCCCCCTCCCAAAAAATTTTCAAAACCCCAATACACAAAAAAATAACCCCAAAAACACCCATATAAATACAAAATACTGAAATTGAAAAAGATGGATTTTGGTACTCACCAGGTCACCCCTGTCCGTTACCCGCCGATAGACTAGCACTTGCTCACCCAACTAAATCTTGTCCCATTGTCTTGCCATTCTTCTCTTCTCTCCTCTCCTCTCTTTTTTTCCTTCCTGGGGGTAAAAATGAATCCTTTTCCCCCTTTTTCCCCTTTTATAAGGAGTCCCCTTTTTTTCAAAAAGGGAGAGAATCTTTTTTCTTTTCTTTTTTCCCCATCATTAGTCATGCAAAGTCCTTTTTTCCCTCCTTTTGTGAAAATTGACCAAATTTTTTTTCTTTTTTGGCTTATTTTCCCGAGGGGGCACATCCTCCTACTGACTTTTCCTTTGGAGCATCTATATTATCTTTTCTTTGACGTGATGCCATTTTTGATATCGCATCAAAGAGGGGCAAAATGTAGACACCTAAATTCATCTTTTTAACATTAATTTAATTTAATTTAATTAATGACCTCAAATAACATTATAGTTAATTTTTAATTTATTATATTTGTTAAATTCATCTATTTATTTAATTAAATAAATTCATTAATTATAGTATTTGAATTAAATTTAAATACTACCTTTAATAATGTATTAAATTTAGTTTAATACATGTTCCTCCATAGTCCCCTTTTAAATAAATTTTTAATTTATTTAATTCCCTCACATTCTTTATTTCTACTAAACCATGATTAAATTGAATTTTATTTTATTTAATCCTAAATCCAACTTAGATGCTATGCTACACACATCACTTTCTATTTAATAAGCCTTCTCACTAATTAACTAAGGTTAATTAGGCTAATTTTTGGATTCCTACATCCATTAGTCCTAATTATTTGCTCACACATGTGTGAGCAAATTTCCAAAAATGGTCTTTTCAAAAATTACTAAAATTGCATAAACAAGGCCTCTTACATTTTTTATGACACTTCTTACACCTTCTAAAATGGTGAAAATGTACTTTTTCACTTACACATCTCTTACACACACTTACACATGTACTTGAAGTACACATTGACCTCTCACATCCCAAGTTGCTCACACATGTGTGAGCAAGTCTTGGACTTTGCATGGCTTATGTGTCTCCTCGGTGGCACCTATGTGGATTCCACATAGATGCCACCTCACCCCAACTCTCCAAAATCCTATAAATAGGACCCTTGCCTCAAGCAAATCATCCATCATTTGCATGTAGTCTTATAATGTTAGTTTGTTTTCTTGCATTTAGAGTTTTCTTACTAATTATAATCTTTCTTCAGTTGTACTCAGTTCAATGTGTATAGAGCACTGCTAACAGCTTCTCTCCAATACATTTGTGCAACATATTTCTCAATCATCAGCGTTCCAACACAATAAACTATGGATCTATTCCTCCTTTCAGCAATTCCATTTTGCTGTCATGTTCTTAGTGTAGAAACCTGTCTTTTAATTCCATGCTCATTACAAAAGTTAGTGAATTCATCATAAATAAACTCACCTCCTCTATCAGATCTTAAGCATTTTAAATCTTTTCCACTTTTCTTTTCTACTTTAGCTTTATACCATTTAAACATTTTGAAAGCTTCAGATTTCTCTTTCAAAAACATAACTGTCATCATCCTAGAATAGTCATCAACAAATAGAATAAAGTATCTGTCACCATAATAACTCTAAGTTCTCATAGGACCACATAAGTCGGTATGAACCAACTCTAAAATAGCTTTAGATGAGTAGGTCTTGCTCTTGAAACTAGATTTTGACATTTTTCCCATTTGACATTGTTTGCACATGACATGGTTAGGTTTAGATAAGCTCGGTAAACCTCTAAATTTTCTTTTCTTACTGATCTTAACCATCATGTCAAAATTCACATGACAACCTTTTATGCCACAACCAGACATCTCCAGTTCTAGCCATTAAACAAGAAGTTTTAGCATTGTCAAGATAAAATAGATTATCATTAGATTGTTCACCACTACCGACCAACTTTCTTATTTCATCATAGATCTTCACCTTCCTACTTTCAAATGCAACTCAATGATCTGAGTTATTCAATTGTGCTACACTTAACAAGTTATAGTTAAGTCCCTTCACCCAATATGCATTTTCACATTTGATCTTATTGTTCAACATGATAGATACTTTTCCTTTTACTAAACAAGGTGTATCATTTCCCATTTTAACAAATCCTCTATTATAGTGTTCAAGGTATTCAAATTTATCCTCATCACCAGTCATATGATGTGTACAACCACTATCAATAATCCATGTATCATTCTTGCTAACTTTAGAGATAAGTGTTGTTTCTACATACCTTTCTTCTTCTTCTGAATCTTCTTTCAAAGGTACAAATACCACCTCAATGTCTTCATCAGTGTCAGTGTTAGTGTCATCACCATCATCTCCAACAAGGTAACATGTCTTTGTCTTTGTAATCTTGGTTGTTTCTTCTATCATAGTGTTTGTTGCCTCTACGATCTCAATTATCTCTTCTGTCATTCTTCCTTTCACCAGATCAGTTATTGTCTTTGTCATCATCTTTTCTGTTAGGACATCTAGCTACAATATGACTAATTTCTTTACAGTTAAAACATGCCAAAGGTAATTTCCCTTTATACTTCCTTTACCTTTCTGCAACCTTCTAGTCATAAGTGCTTCAAGTTCATCAAGTCCATCTTCATCACTGCCACTATCACTTTCATTTCTTATCATATGTTTACTCCTTGATTTTCCAATTTTCAAAGATGACATAAATACAGACTCAACACTGGGTATAATAGTGTTATCATAGTTATTCAGCTCAAAAGCAGTCAATTTACCGATTAGAATATCAAGTGTAAGAACATTACCCGGTGCAGATCTCATTTCATGAATTACAGAGATTCTAAAAGCATAAATTGGCATCAAGGTTATAAAAATTTTACTCACAACAATGTCTTCATCAATAACACCTCTTGCTCCTCAGATAGCATTGACAACCTCCTTGATTTAGTTACTATATTGTGAAATGTTTTCACCTTCTTTTATCTTCATGTCATCAAACCTTCCTCTAAGGCTTTCAACTCTTTCTCTCATCACATTCACATCTCCTCTATAGACTAGTGTCAGTTTGTCCCATATTGCTTTTGTTGAAATACATACTTTGACATCTTCAAAATTTTCATCAGATAAGGCAACAAAAATCTCTATCATTGTCATGTTATGTTCATGTCTATCTCTCAGCTTATCAACAGTTAAAGGTCCAATAGACGGTTCTATGTACTCATTAGTCAGGTAGAATAATGCAGATTCTCCAATTCTAGATATATGCAATTTCATTCTGCTTTGCCATGTCGTGAAGTTATCTTTGTTCAACTTTGGCACCTCTCTCTTATACATCTTGTGATCTTTAGCTCAAGTCCTTCAAACTTCCTTCCAAGCACACAAGCTCTAATACCAATTGTTAGATAACTGAGGGGGGGCTGAATTAGTTAAATCCAGTTATCCTACAGTCCCAAACTCCCAGATGTATATGATCAAAATTTTTCAAACAAATAATCAACTTGGTAAGCTTGTCAACAATAACTTTCTGTTCATTTACCGAGTACTAGTAAATTCAATATTGTGTTACCGATTAATCCAAATATGAAATGTGTAAAGTAAATTAACAATCCAATCACATCAAGTACACATAACACAATGATTTTAACATGGAAACTCTACTAAGGGAAAAACCACCTAGGACTGGTAACCCAAAATATTTCACTCTTCTGAAGTGAGCTCGGTTAAGAGCCAACCCTGTTAAAGGTTACAATACACACTGTAAGGTGTGACCTAGTTTTAGGATTTATCACTAATAATTAAATCTTGACCAACATTCACTATGGGGTCAAAAAGAAAACCATCAACATTCATGGAATGTCATATTGAAATACAAATAAGACTATTAAGTCTACTCAGTTAAGAGATTTAGCTGTAACAATGGTTAAAATGATACAGTAGTGATCTGATTCAAATACAACTAAGATTGTAGATTTTCAGATCTATGCTAAGCTCAAAATACCTCCTCTGATCAATAATCACTTTAATCCTCCATATCCTTCAACATATTCAACTCGGTTAATAATACCCTGATGCTCGGTAATAGTTGTAGTTCTACTCGGTTCTATCTATAACTAGTTTGATCAGTGGTGCATGAAAGTATCCCTTTCTCATGATTTCTCCTATAGTCTTCAATTATCTCCAGACTCAATAATGAATCTCATGTCTCTTTAAATAGATGTCATAAACCGTTTTCCATCCATTAAATTTTGACTCTTAATCTCCATCATTCATTTTTCCACTTCAAGATTCCTCAGTAGATGTGTCTATAATACATTTCATCCTTCTCCATTTGATCAATCTTGAATTTTGTCAATCGTTAGATCCTCATAACAAACTTTAGCTTTTACCTCGGAATCATAAGCAACTTGCTAGCTCATCAATACAGTCGGCTGTTATAAACTTTAATTGTTTCTCTTACTCGGTCAATACAAAAATATGTCAGTGAATACTAACTTGGTTATTACTGATACTCGGTATACACTGCACTGGCTCGGTGTATACAAAAATCTTCAATTACCGACCATATTAACTTGTTCATTTCTGATCTTCAATACATAACAAATTCATGTCATATAATCAAGTCAACAAAATGATGCCATAGACTCATCAATAAGTTACCCAATGTATACCTTAGCCATATCTCCATATCCATCTCATCTTTATGTAGATATCTCTTTCCTTTATCATTTTTCTTCTTTAGATGTTTGTAACCATCATGATAAGTATAGTCAAAACTAGTTGACATCAATGACAATACATATTGACTGATTTAATTGCTTTACATATCACTTTAATAGCCCGGTGATCTTTAATCACCATCTTTCACTTGTCCATTCAGTTCATCAAGTTATTCAATCAGTTGTATATTATCACATAAGATATTACATACTTACAAAGGTAACTCATTTACAGATTACAAACCCCAAGGGTTCCATGACGTAGAATTACGTAAGTTAATTAATCTACTAAATACAAAAAATAATATACAATATCTATATAATGCAAAGGAATAACAAGTACATCTCATAAATGAAAACATAGATACAACTGATACCACAAGGTAAACATAATAACCAATATCCATTACACAAGTTGTAGTATATGTAACAATAAACCAAGATACAAAGTACAAGTACAATATGTGAAAGATAAGAGAAAGTATTTAACAAGAACAAGAAGAAGGTAACAACAACAAAGATCATCCACCACCATCACGGACATTGGAATCTCAATGGTAATAGAATCACTACCATCTGACCACATGGATCCAAAAAGTCCACTCCCACCATGCTAAGGAGATAACAACATATCCCACCTAGATATAAACACAAAAATCAACCATAATACAAACTAAGAAAGAGATCTTGAAATCTCTCTATCTCAAAAAAGGTACAACACCAATTGCAAAGATAATACATACTCAATTAGAGGCAACCAACACATGTAGGAAACCTAAGGTGCGTATGGGAAAGTGTCATCACATAAGTCAACTCTAGAGTTATCTTGGTAGTCTCTCTAGACCCCAACGCCCTAGTGACTCTATGTGGTATCAGTAATCCTCTCATATAGACAAGGTACCAACTACACTATATCCAAGTCCATGCAGGGAGAAAGCATCATCTCACACTCTATCCTAGCCTGTACTAGCACCCAAGGCATGCGTGAGGAATACATACATCTTATTAATTCATTTTAAAACTCTCAATGCATTAAGTTATCACTTTATTAAGTCACTTGCAATAAGTTATCCTAGTAGCCACTTACGAGCCCTGATGCCTATTGCAAGCCACTCCCCATCTATACACTCAGATGGCCTACCCTAAGCTTATAAGTCTCAAATAAATCTCATAAATCTCATAGAAGTACAATGATCAAATATCAGTTCCATAGATGCCAATAGGAACACACACTGGTCCTCAAACCAAACATCACAAAATTCATACTGGTCATCAAACCATAACATCATAAAAACATACTCTCTCAAAGAGTTCACAAACTAATAAAAGTAAAATGGACTAAGGTTGGGTAAAAAGATTGAAACCATTATCACATTACAAACATTATAAATATCTATGCCACAGTAAAAAGGTAAAACCCCAAGTATCTGATAACAATTCCTAAAAGCCAACTAAATGCTACCTATATTGACAATCAAACACAACAACCAAAAACTCCAATAATAAACACATCAAGATTAAATTCTCATCAAATAATATTTAATTATATATCATTATTATTATTATTTTTGTTTTTCTAAAAGAACTCCTGTGTATGAATTATTTTAAATAATTTTTTAAATTTTAAATTTTTTTTAAATTAAAAATAGAATACCGCTACATGCAAATTTAAAAAAGAATTTATTTTTAATTTAATTTTTATTTTTATTAATATTTTTCTAAAAATAGATTACCGCTACATGCAAATTTCAATTTTTTTCCTAAAAATAGAATTTCTAAATATAGATTACCGCTACATACAAATAATATGTCTTTCTTAAATAACATGCAAGTGAATATATCTTTTCTAAATAACATGTAACTGAATATATATTCCTTAAATAACATGCAAGTGAATATACCTTCCTTAAATAATACACAACTAAATATATATTTCCTAAGTAACATGTAACTAAATATATATTCCTTAAATAATATGCAACTAAATATATTTTTCCTAAATAACATGCAAGTAAATATATTTTTCCTAAATAACATGCAACTAAATATATCTTCATTAAATAACATGCAACTGAATATATCTTTCTTAAATAACATGCAAGTGAGTATATCTTCCTTAAATAATATGCAATTGAATATATCTTTCCTAAATAACATGAAACTGAATATATCTTCCTTAATTAACTTGCAAGTGAATATATATTTCTTAAGTAATATGCAATTGAATATATCTTCCTTAAATTACATGCAACTGAATATATCTTTCCTAAATAACATGCAACTGAATATATCTATCTTTCACACATGCAAATCTATATTATTTACACACACATATCTATATTTCTATTCTAAAAGCATATATTTTCTCTAAAAATGAACTCTTTCAAAACCCTCAAAATAATGGAAGGCCATAATTAAAAATAAATCAAAGCAAATGTTTTAAAGAAAATTCTAATCGAATTTTCCTTCCAAAAGATTCCCTAACATTCCTGATTATCAAACAAACACATCTTTTTAACAAACACTCATCATTTACACACAAGATCTAATTAAACATGAAGAAGACAATGATTTCAATGGACAACTTTTAAAGCTTTTAAAACCCTACCTTAATACACAAAATTGAATCAAAAATCAATTCCAAATCTTGAAAACCCAAAGCTTTCAAAAAGACCAAAACTTTAATCCTCCAAAAATTTGCCAAGAGAGAATTCTTCAAAACCTTATTGAATCATCTCTCCAAATGGCCTTCTAGCTCTCTTATATAGAAATTCAAAACCTCGAGTTGAAAGAATGCAACTCCAAAATAACAAAATGGAACTCAACTGTTAAAAATAATAAAGTAGTTTATTAGATAACAAAATATAACTCAACTGTTAACAACAATAAAGTTGTTAACTCCAAATCATAGAAATAAGAACTCAACTACGACCTCATTTTTATCAATTTTAATTTATTAAAAGAATTATTTATTTAATTTCCTCAACTTTAAGTCACTTTAACTCAACTTGATTTTAAAAGGTTAAGTTCTACTTTTATAATAAAGTATTTTTTAAGTTGCATTATTTAATTTTAATTAGTTTAAAATATGCAACTCAACTAATAACCACTTAACTTAAATTGCACATTTAAATTTAATTTTTATTTAATAATTATTAAATTTCTCAATTAATTAATTTTGACTTTGCAATTAAATTACTTATTAAACATAGGTAATTAATTAATTAACTTTATATTTTATATTTTTGTGTATCATAAGGTGTAATTATTTAATCTCATTTAATTAATCTTAATTAAATTCGTCTATCCATTTTAACACCAAAATCACATCAAACCACATGACATGCAACCATGAAGCAAAACCAACTAAAGCAAAATGCAATAATCAAGACTAAAGGAAGGGCTCACGAATTTACATCACCTTGATGAATCCAAATAGGTAGAAAATCAGATACTTATCCACTATTTTAGGATAGTTAATGGCTTAGGTTAGGATTGGACTTGTATGTTATCTCCCTTATCTTACCATTGAGATATTGTGATAGGGAATGTTCATGCTAGCAATTTAGGGAAGTCAATGCCCAGTACTTGAAATCCTGCATAAAAAATGAGCATGTACATACATGTATAAATATATAACAGATAATGGCAGGGATCAACCGATCGTGTGCATCTTGCAAGAAAGTAACTATGACTCCATCCCTCAACCATATCAGGCACATCAAATAGAAATATAAAACATACACACCAACCATACACATGTAAGTATGGGGTCAACAAAACCACAAACATAAATAACATAAAATCTATCTGAGGATCTAATACACACATGAAAAGTGGCCTAAAAGAGTTTGGCTAATCAAATTGAAAAGAAAACTATGAGAGGGGTATTACAGATCTGGTTATCTTCTTAAACTAGGTTGGGAATACTTTAAGTACATTGAAAAGGTGGAACATTAGACTCCATGCTTGGTTGTTAACATATGAGCATACTGATTTAGAGGTCTCACCCGCATTTGGATCATAAACCCAATAGAAGGAGACTTGTAAGTTTAAGCCCCCGAACCTTAAACTCAATATTAACTTTATGCATTTTGTCTTTGATCAATTTGGCTTTGTAGATAAAGATCAAGCCTGCATTGCTCTAGGTGTTTCATGTTAACATGAAATCAATTTTATATGATTTTCATAGTATGTGTATTAAATCTCATTGTCATTTGATCCCTTTCATTGACACATTTGGTCTTAGTATTTCTTGGAACACATGCTCATTGATTCATGATATATTCCTTATTATTTATATCTATTCACTATATATCACTACCATTTTGATGTGTAATTAGATTCCTTTGACAATAATTAACCACTACTTTGATTACATGCTTATTATTGTTATTGGTATTCTCCTTGTAATTATTGTCATCCATTCTACGTTTAGTACAATTTCACCTTTCTTTATTACTACTTTGATAGTGATAATATTTGTTCATGCTCTTTATGTATCTCCTTGACTATCATTGTCACTGTTGTCATCCTCAACATTAATCATTGACATGGATATATTTACATATATTTGTGCACATTCTAGATAATGATGTTGGGATTATGGAAAGATATGTACTGAGAGGGGAGGGGTGAGTCAATACCTTTAAAACTTTTCAAATTGAATCTTTGTAAACATGAATATCATTAACCAACTGAATTCATTGTATGTAACATATATCCAAAACATAACTAAAATGTCAATGCATGTAATATAATCGATAAATCACTCATGAAACTTCATACAAATGACTCAACTATTTTGGTATCACAGAAACCCTTAGAAGGTAAAAACTATGGTGGGGATGACACCCACAAAGCTTCCCTACTGTAGTAACAAAGTTGTTGGTCAAGGCTACAAAGATTGTGATCACTTCTGGTGATATTAACATGTTAGGAGTAACAATAAGATCAACTAGATCTACCCAGTTAAAGGATTTTAGCAACACAATCAAGTGTGCACTTAGTTAAGAGATTTACAAAAGAATTGTTAAGTTCACTCTGTTAAGAGATTTAAAGTCTACTACAATGGTTAAAGAGTAATAATATAATTGATCTGCAAATAGTAACTCAATCATGCCTGATTCAAATATGTAAAGTACTTATCTGTTATCACCTTAATGTGATTGATCTCTTCAATGAATATTGCTTGGTAGCTTTCTGTTCCTGATAAATTGAATAGTCATTCAATGCTTTGTCAATCAAAACCCTGTCTAATCTTTAGATGTATTTTTTTGTGTTGGTTACTTCACGTGTTACATGTCAAAATGACATCCTAATTTTTTTTTATATCAAACTAATTTGACCTAATTAGGGTTTATCCTCTATCTTAGATAACCTAAGATCTACGATAAAAATGAATAACCTAGATTAATATTACATCAGAATCATCAACAATTTAATGATTACATCCATATTAAATTCTATCTCGATCTTGGTAAACCAATTTCTTAATTGATGTGAACCATTTGCCTGTAGTTTGTGCCATTCCAAATTGCTATGCCATTTCCTATTTCACTCGGTGTATACTACATTCATCGCTTAGTAATTTCCCGGTGCTCAGTTCATATGAATGCTCAGTGACTAATATGCTTGATACTCAATAATCATCTAGCTCAATGAGAGTGCTTGGTCAAAGCGGTATTCAGTTAACTTAATAATCTACCTTGAGTTCTACTCAGTGTAGAGGCTCAGTGTATTGACCGACTGTCCTGTCTTGTCTCCTTTACCGACTATATGATTGAATGATACTAATGAAAACCATTAATGCTCTTTAGGAGTAACATTCTTCCCCTTTGGCATTAGTATCAAAAATTTTTATGTATATGTATCGACTTCAAAAATTTGAATCTTAATAAAAAATATGATCATATGTGAAATCCCCCTTTGTACATGCTCTTGGTGTGAAGTATATACAAGAATACACACACACACACACACACACACACACACACACACACACACACACACATATTTCCTCCTTTTTTTAAATTAATGCCAAAAATTATGTACTCACAATTTGTCAAAAATGCGCTGATGTGTTTTCTTTAATGTCGCCAAGAGGTTTTCCCATTCCTCCTTAAGATTCTCAAGAGCAATGTGCTCTAATCTGACTTGTGCATGCATATCAAAAATATTTTCTAACACTGATATCTTCGGGGTGGAAACTAAGTCTTTTTCCTTATTCACATGCCTTTGCATTACCTTGAGGTATGGAAGTAACTCTGCTCGAAAATCGGTTACTTGATCTCTTATTGTAACCTCTTGCTTCCTTAACTCCGATTTTAATCACTGGAGTTCTTGAACTTTTGCATAATGCTTGTAAAATGCATTGGGCTTGATTAGAGAGTTATTTGCACTAACCTTTATGTCTTCACCTAGCTTATTTATCTTTTTACTAAGCTTGATAGTGAAGTGGTCTATGGTGCATAACTTATACAAAATTATAATTACTTGTTGAATGACAGTGTCAAGCTCTGATATTGCCTTTGATAAATTGAATTTATTGATTGCAACTTCTTGGCTTATTTTCTCTGCTAACTTCAATTGAATTTTGGCCTCTTCTCTCTTTTATATTCTCTTCTCTGCATCTATGTCTAGAGCATTGATGTAGCCAGTTAGAGTAGAAAGTTGATCAATGATGGGAGTTGCCTCATCAACATTGATATCAGGGACTACTTGCATAAGAATCTCTCTACCATCATCTAAGAATTTCTTGTGTTTACCTTCTTATTTTTTTTTCTTTTCTTGTGCAACCTTCCTTTTGCACAATTCTCCATATATTCTTAAGGCTTCAGGGTCTAGAGTCCTAGGGTCACATGCAGGAATTTCTATGACTTCATCTAATGTGACTGGACCCTTACGATGTTTCTTTTTTTTTTTTTTCTCTGGTGTGAGATATTTCCCATATGGTACTAGAGCTTTGGCCTCTAGATTTGACTTTTCTTGCTCAGTAGACATGCTCTCTTCCTTATTATTCCTTTTGACCAGTGTCTCAGTTTCATGTCATTGGGCTTCTTGCTTGGTTTCTATTGTAGACGTCTCTACATGTGTATCTTTCTCAGGTTCTTTTCTTTCTACCTCTTTACTTTTAGGCTCATTGGTGTCTTTTTTCTCTTCTACACCCTATCCTTTGGTTGTTTCCTTCTGCTACTCAGGTGTAGTATCCTTAAGTTGCCCAAGTATAGCAATCTCAATCACTTGTACTAATATTGGAAAATTACCTGGTATAGCAAATGATGTTGCCTCAATAGGTTGATTTTCTTCAGTGGTACATATAACTATAGTGATGTTTTCATCATCCTTTGCATCATCATCAAGATCTCCATGTGTGATCTCTTCAATCAAGACTTCATCTGTCCTAGTTATTACTAATTGCTTAGGAGCATCCTGTGAATCCTCTGTAGTATATCTAGTTGGATAGAAATCCTCGACATATGTTTCATCTTGTTACTCAGTATCAGATATATGAATTGGTTCCTTGGTGGCTATGTCAGCATCATCTAAGTGGACTCCTTTTCCTTTTCTTTTAATTTTTTGCTCGGGTATTATAACCAACACAAGTTGATCATCTTATGCCCTTGATTCCATAATTTTTGCCCATAGAAACTTGTTGTTCTCATCAAATTCCTCAAGTTTACCTACCAAAATATTGAGTTCTCTACCCTTCATAAAAAATTGATTGGAATACTACTTCGTCATCTCATCAATCTTAGTAACTATAAGAGTAGGCATTTCCAAAATTAATGAATGCTCCCTCATTTTGTTTTCTGTATGCAGGGCGTATGTCCACCTTGTTGATACCTTGTTGTGTAGCTCTTTAGGGATATATTTTACAAACTCTATCAATAGTATCTTAAACTTAATCATCATATGAATGATAGCCTCTTCTACTTTCTCCTGATCCTCAGTTGACATGTATGTATACCGATTTATCTTAGGGTGACCTAGTCTACCCGTTTCCCTTATATTTTCAACTAATTAATCTACCAACTAAATTTTTTTACAACTTTAAACTTACTTTGATCATATTCTTTATCATCTTCATCTATATCATCTTTAGATCTTATCAATCTTCTCCTCTTCTTAGGTTTCTTGGTGGTGACTTGGGCACCTCTTTTCTTTTTCTGATAAGTCTTTGTGGGAGTAGGCCTTGTGATTTTTTCTATTCCTTTCTGCAGGGGTGGAGAAGTAGTTGTGGAGGATCTTGTCCTTGCTTGTGTAGGCATTACTGCTTGCTTCCATTTCCTTGTGGCCTTTACCTGTACAACTTGAATTTCCTTATCTGACTCGGTATCCTCCTCATGTTCACTGTTTCCAATTAAAAGTTGTTCCTCAGTTGCTTCTTCAACCGGCTTATCTGTTGACTCTTCTTCTTCTTCATATTCTCCAAATTGTTTCACCAAGGTTTCCATCATCTTTTTAAATTTTCCCTTACTTTCACTCCGACTAGATCCATCTTTATTCTTAACTTAGCTTCCTCATAGGTTCCAAACGTAGTAGCTTTTAGATATTTGGGCTCAATCAACCATGCCTTTATTGACCTAGAATCTCGGTCAATATCTAGTTCATAGCCCATTAGAGGTAACCAAGTAGTCCTTGGCTCAACTGCCTTGATTAGAGTGGTGTTGGTATCCACTAGAAAGCATATATCTTCTTTGTGTTTTTCAACTAACTATCTAGGAATCCTCCTTCTTTTGTGCATTCTATCCTTAAATTGTCCAAAATAATTATCCATGACAATTACAAAATTCTGACCTAGATTTTGGATAAACTCACTTATTTTCATAATAATTGGTTGGTTGACATCCCAATCAACATTACCGATAGGTGGGAAGAATTTTTGTAGGTAGAAAAATATACAGACCAGTAACGAACCAAAATTACATGTGTTTTTCTTTACTGCCTGAATGGTTCTCATGTTCTCCTCTAGTTGTTTCAGTAGTAGCTTGACGAGGTTCAATTGTAGACCTTTCTTAACAATCTTGTATGCAATATCTACACCTCCACACAGTACGCTGTTGGGCCTGCTAGATTGAATTATCTTATAGACAATAACATAGGCTCCAAACCTTGTTTCTAGATCAATGATGGTGTTCACTCTCATTCCTCTTCCATCCCATTCATCTCCTGTGAGATTCTCAGTCTCTTTTCTCGGTGCATTCCTTATAGCCTTAGCTTTGTTAGTAGTGGGGTAACTGGTAACACCATGAATAATATCCTTGGATAGTTTGATCGGTTCATCCAACCACATTTTTCCTTCATGTACACAACTAAGAACAACCCTAATCCATTTGGATTTGAACTCTCTCAGGAAATATAGGGCATTCATCAATCCCTTAACTTCCAGATGTTTGTGCTCATCCTTGAGCTTTCCATTCTCACTCAACTCCTGGTAAGTTGATTGTAGCTCAAAATATTTGATTTCACTAATTTTACAATGGATATATGCATGTATATCCTGCACCAATAAAACCATAGGCGGTATGCTAGAAAATGCATCTGCTTGATCAATTTGTGAGGCAATCTCAGGGTGCAACTTGTATTTGGGTTCCTCATAAGTTGCAGACTTGATCAGTGTGACCTTCTTGTCACTTTCGGACTTAGACTTCACAACCTTGGATGAAGATGCCATCATTTTCTCAAATTTAGGGCTTCACAAAATCTCAATGAAATAACTCGGTGGCTAAGGAACTTACTTGAAATAGTGATAAACTTGCTCAGGATCTCCTTAAATCTCTGTCAAATGCTTAAGAAAATCTTTGCTCAAATTTCTTGAATTGCTCTAGTTCTTCTCGTGATCGTTGTTTGATGAAATGACTTGCATCACAATGTATTTACCAAAATTTTCTTTTCCCGCTCAAACTTCTGTATTAAATTCTTTACCTACCATAACTCGGTAAACATAGTTACTCTCGATTGACACTTCAAAGGCTTCATCTTAGTTAACACTAGATATCACTTGGTTAACACTGGATATCACTTGGTTGATACTTCAACTCAATTAACCTTGCCAATATTCATTGACTAACATACATTTACATGGTCATGCTTTCATTGACTGTACACATTCTACGTTCAAAACATATAATACCATAATGCATCTTATTTCATGCTGATTTGGTGTTCATTCAATAGATATACAAAACTATTGTAAGATATAACCAATTTAAATTCAGCTCCATACATACCTGAATTGCTTAGGTGGAGGTGGTGATATCACCTAATCCAATGGACAAGGTGTCACTGACTATAGTGCTTGCTCTAGCATTGTCATTTATTGATTTTCTCCAAATTTGATTTCTTACTCTCATGATTTCTTCAATTGTGTTACCATTTGTATTTTCATTTACCTTTGGTGCTCGGTCTCTGCAGTCTTTGTTCAAGTGATTGACCTTATGATAGTGCAAACATTCCATTCTAGAATTTGTCCAGTTATGAGATCTTCCTCTCTAGTTCTTTCTCATGCAATTTGTTGCAATATGTCCATATTTGCCACATGCTGTGCAATTAGTCCAAGTGTTGTAATCCCAAGTGTATGCATTGCCTTGCCTTCTCAGTTGGTATGTCTTATTTTGTCCTTTCAGTGTCCAAACTTGCTTCATTTTTGTCTTGCATTCCTATGATATGTGTCCATGCATGTTGCAAGTGCGACAATGTTTTTCCATGTGGTGTTTCTTAGGTGTCCTATTCAAATTTGATCCACACTCATGTGCTTGATGTCCATACTTATTACCATTATAACAATAACCATTGAATCTAGAAGTAGATTTAGGAATACCTTTTACTTTGCTTTTGCAAACATTTGATGTGTGGCCTAGTTTTCTACAATGATAACATTTTGGCTTCTTTGGTCTTTGATTTTCATAGGGATTCTTCTGTTCAGCTTGTCTTGATGACTCACCCTACTCGGTATAGCCTAACCCAGTAGTGCTATCAAGTCTTCTTTGACTATTCAAGAATTCATCCATTCTTTTAGTACCATCTTCAGCTTTCTTGATCATCTCATTATGTTGATGTTGAATCTTTACTTCATTCTTCAATCTTTCATTTTCTTCTCTTAATTCACCGATGTCTTCCAATTTCCTTGTAAGCTCACTGTTTACTCAGTTGACTTCCTGACTTATGACAACCATCTGATTATAGATTTCAAAGTGATGATTGGTGAGTCTTAATATCTTAGATTCCTTTTATTCCATTTTTTCAGTCATTTGCCTCCTATCTTCAATAGCCAAATTTCTTTCTTGTTCCTCTTGTCTTGTATTGTTCATGACATCAATCATTCTAACCATTTGTGTTTCTTGACTAATATGCAATGCTTTCACTTGCTCAGTAAGATGGTGATTCTTTTTAGATAGATATGATATGGTTCCTTTAGATGCATCATATATGCTATGAGGTCCAGATCCATATGCCTCAAATGGATCATCTATCTCTTCTTCATGATAATCAGTCTCATTATACCGAAATGACATATCCTTCCTTTTGATTAGTAACTTTCTCAGTTCTTCTTTGGCTTCCTTGAATTGTTCAATGTAGATTTGCATCTGTATTTTTTGATTCTCAGTAGTCTTATCAAGATTATACCTTTCCATCCTTAAGATCTTTTCTCTTTAGTGATTAAACTTCCAAAACAAGAGAACTAGCTCTGATACCAATTATTGGGATTATGGAAAGATATGTACTGAGAGGGGATGGGTGAATCAATACCTTTAAAACTTTTCAAACTGAATCTTTGTAAACATGAATATCATTAACTGATTGAATCCATACATCTAATCAATAAACCATTCATGAAACTTCATACACATGACTCAAGTATTTTGGTATCACAGAAACCCTTTTTAGAAGGTAAAAATGATGTAGTCAAGGATGGGGGATCCAATTAAGGATAGTAAAAACCTTGCAGCCAATAGAATTACACAATGGATTACTCAACAATTCAACACAAAGTAACTGTTTAACACTGATTTTCATTAACATGCCCGACTGTAAGGCCTTCCGGGTTAGGGCCAATTACAATCAGAAAACAATTTTGCAAGATCCACAACCAGATCCAATACAATCTCAGATAGTTCAACTCTAAAGACAATCAAAAGCTGATAGAAACCCTAAGGTAGATCTAAACATGAGCTCGCAAGCCTCCAAGAAATCTCCTTGTTTCCAAGTGTGCAAACCCCTAGCTCTGCTACAAATAACTATCAGATTGCAATCTGATTTGCCAGAACATCAAGAACTTTTCCACAACTTCGCTCTCAAGCTTCACATTTGATATCCCAGATCTGCTAAGTTGTTCCCCTTCCAAGTTTTATCCCTAAACATCTACCCAAGCCCTCCTTAAATACTAATAATCAGCCACAAGTCGGCAAGATGAAACCCTTAACTCCCCAAAAAAAATAATTAAATGCTATACAAGTTGGTTCAATAAATCACATAGAACTCCATTCGGTAAGTTAGAACTACCGAGCGATAGTAAAATCACCGAGCACGCTAGGCATCGCCGAGCACCAGTGTCGACCGAGCACTATAGGCATGACCGAGTAACACTTTCACCAAGTGCCAAAGACTACTAAGTTCCTTCAATGACCAAGCTTCCTTCAATGACTGAGACCATCAGTCAAGGCTGCAACCAAGTAACACTGGCCAAAATCAAATACTCCATGCAGTTTCACCGAGGACACAGAATGTCTTGCCTTAACCTTGGATGCCCCTTCATCAGATACCCCAGGTTTGAAAAGATGTTGATATGTGAAAAGAACATCTTTCAGGATTCACCACATAAATCCCAAACAGGTTCTTCACATACAAGTCCTCCACCTTTTCTGCTTGCAAATTCTTCCACTTTAGTTTGCTTTGTCTCTTCAAGTCTTTTCTTGACAATGTACATGTCGGTTCTCCATAATGATCATTCATTTTCTCTAGATCCACAATCTCAACTCAATACTCAGGCTTCTCCTACTGAGTGTTGTATCCATCAAAGGCATCAGTGAAAACTTCCTTTCATCCTTCTCAATAGTAAACACATTTCTTACATAGTCATAAATAGCTCTACAATCATATTGCCAAGGTCTACCGAGCAATATATCACAACTATTCATCTTCACAATGTCACAAAGCACAACATCCTTGTACTGGCCAATCTGAACATCAATGAAGCATTATTCTCTAACTTCCAAAGCATGAACATCTTGTAACCAACCAATCCTATAAGGACAAGGATGCTTCATTCTATTCAAACCAAGTTTTTGAATCAGGTCCTCAACAACAAGGTTATCAGTACTACCACTATCAACAATAACATCATAGAGTTTACCTTCAGCCTTGCATCGGGTCCTAAACAAGTTACTCCTCTAACAAGGTTCATCCTTTGTACCAAGTAATGTTCACTGAAACAACAAGTTCTTTGATTCAGGTTTGTTCTGAATGTTCTCATTCATCACAGTAGTTCGTCGGTCAACCTTCTTCTGTGTACACTAAAAAGAATGGTGTCCTTCCTCTACATAGTTATAGAAAGTACCCTTAAAGATAACTCTACCTATCTTCTTTTTCAGTTCCATAGGTTTCTGTTCATCTTTTGCATTAGTCGGTTTATCCTTCACCGAGTGATCAATCTTTTCTTTCCTTTGAGAGTTACTAGGCTATTTTATATTCAACTTATCTTCTACCTTCAAAGCATACTGATAAGCATCTTTAAGAAAATCAATCTTCAACATACCAAGCTCATCCCGAATATTGAATCTCAGACCATTCACATATTGAGCTACCTTTTCCTTACCAAGCTCTCGGTGTCTAGATCGAATAGTAAGTTTGTAGAACTCCTCGATATAATCTTCAATAGAAAAATCCTTCTATTTCAGATTCTGCAACTTCTTAAACAAGTCAAGCTCATAGTCAGATAGTATGAACTTATCTTTCAACTTAGTCACCATCAATCTCCACTGATTGATCTTTGTTTCACCTTCATCTTCTCGGTCTCTCTGTAATTCTTTGCACCAAAGAGAAACATGTCCTTTCAACTTTATCTGTGCTAATCTCACCCGAAGAGGATCTTCAATTTCTTCTAGCTCAAAGAAATCTTCAAGTTCACCAATCCAATCAATCAGATTGTCAGGCTTCAAAGTACCAGAGAAAGTAGAAACTTCCATTCAGTAATTACTAAATTGAGAAATAGGTCTAGGTAACCAAGCAGTTCTATCTTCACCAAATTTGTTCCTCTGGTCATTACCACTAGATCCAACAGTTTCAAATTCTTCAGTAGCTTCTTCATAGCCATCCTCAGTACCAACATTATGAGGTATACCAGTAAAAGTTCTCATGATCTCGGTGACCATATCATTCTTCATCAATTCCATCTTAGATCTCAAATCTGATTTCACCTTCTCTGTGATCTGGGATTCAACAGTATCACAAATATCTGAAATAAATCTAGGGTCCAATCTTCTCGGAGGCATCCTTAAAGATATGCAAATAAACCCTCTACAACAAACCCTCATTGACCACCTTGTGACAATTTCCAAGTTGCAACAAGTCAGATCTCAACCTACAATCTTGCAAACAACTAGGCCACAATTTCACAAGTTCAGTGCTTCAGATTTGCAATCTAGATTGCGCACAATCTTTTCACCAACATGATCAACTTCGCAAGATAAGCCTTGCTAGGTCAACCTTCTGCTTCAACAAGATCAACCTTCACTTTGATACCACCTGATGTAGTCAAGGATGGGGGATCCAATTAAGGACAGTCCAAATCCTATGGCTAATAGAATTACACTGTGGATTACTCAACAATGCAACACAAAGTAACTGTTTAACACTAATTTTCATTAACATGCCTGGCTGTAAGGCCTTTTGGGTTAGGGCCAGTTATAATTAGAAAGCAATTCTGCAAGATCCACAACCAGATCCAATACAATCTCAGCTAGTTCAGCTCTAAAGATAATCATAAGCTGATGGAAACCCTAAGGTAGATCTAAACTTGAGCTCGCAAGCCTCCAAGCAATCTCCTTGTTTCCAAGTGTGCAAACCCCTAGCTCTGCTATAATCTAATTTTCCAGAACATCAAGAACTTTTCCACAACTTCACTCCCAAGCTTCACATCTGATATCCCAGATCTGCTAAGTTGTTCCCCTTCCAAGTTCTATCCCTAAACATCTACCCAAGCCCTCCTTAAATACTAATCATCAGCCACAAGTTGGCAAGATGAAACCCTTAACTCCCCAAAAAAAATAATTAAATGCCATACAAGTCAGCTCAACAAATCACACAGAACTCCAGTTGGTAAGTCAGAACTATTGAGCGATAGTAAAATCACCGAGCACGCCAGGCATCGCCGAGCACCAATGTCGACTAAGCACCACAGGCATGACCGAGTAACACTTTCACCGAGTGCTAGAGACTACCAAGTTCCTTCAATAACTGAGCTTCCTTCAATGACCGAGACCATTGGTCAAGGCTGCAACTGAGTAACACTGGCCAAAATACAAACACTCCATGCAGTTTCATTGAGGACATAGAATGCCTTGCCTTAACCTTGGATGCCCTTGCATCAAAAAACTACAGTGGGGATGACACCCACAAAGCTTCACTATAGTAGTAAAAAAGTTTTTGGTTAAGGCTATAAAGATTGTGATCACTTCTGGTGATCTTACCATGTTAGGAGTAACAATAAGATCAGCTAGATCTACCCGATTAAAGGATTTTAGCAACACAATCAAGTGTGCACCCAGTTAAGAGATTTACAAAAGAACTATTAAGTTCACTCTGTTAAGAGATTTAAAGTCTACTACAATGGTTAAAGAGTAATGGTAGAATTGATCTGCAAATAGCAACTCAATCATGCCTGATTCAGATTTGTAAAGTACTTATCTATTATCACCTTAATGTGATTGATCTCTTCAATGAGTATTGCTCGGTAGCCTTTTGTTCTTGATAAAGTAAATAGTCGTTCAATGCTTTGTCAGTCAAAACCCTATCTGATCTTCAAATGTCTTTCCCTGCAGTGGCCACTTCATGTGTTACATGTCAAAATGACATCCTAAAAATTTTATATCAAGCTGATTTGACCTAATATGGGTTTAACCTCTATCTTAGATAACCTAATATGTATGGTACAAATGAATAACCTAGATCAATATTACATCAAAATTAATCAACAATTTAATGATTACATCCATATTAAATTCTATCTCAATCTTGGTAAACCATTTTCTTAATCGATGTGAACCATTTGCCTTGTAGTTTGTGCCATTCCAAATTGCTATGCCATTTCCTATTTCACTCAGTGTATACTGCATTCATCACTCGGTAATTTCCTAGTGTTTGGTTCATGTGAATGCTTAGTGACTATTGTACTTGATACTCAGTAATCATCTGGCTTGGTGAGAGTTCTCGGTCAAAGAGGTATTCCATTAACTTAATAATCTACCTTGAGTTCTGCTTGGTGTAGAGGCTCCGTGTATTGACCGACTATCCTATTTTATCTCCTTTATTGACTATATGAATGAATGATACTAATGACAACCATTAATGCTCTTTAGGAGTAACAAATGATGTTACTAAAAAAATTATTGGTGTCTTCATGAGATGTAGCTAGCATAACAGTGACCATTGATGTGATTTCTAATGGACATATATCACTATTCTCATTCTATCATATCTATGCTATACTCATGGTCTTCTACTCTTAGCTTCTTGAGTTACTTGTGACTACTCCTAGTGCCTTGACTAAGATAATATAACTTTTTTCTTATGAAGTGATAAAATACTCAACATGAGATGGTTCTTAAGGGCACCCTTTAACTAGGAGTTCCTCAATGTGATGGTTTTAATGTAGAGTTTTAAACTTGGTTGAGTTTTAAATAGGAATCAATAGACTCTACAAAGAAATGCAAAGGAATAAAGACAAACAAACATAAGAAGGAGGCATAAACAATTGAAAAAGGGATTATCAATATCTTAGATTTTCTAAAAAAGACCAAGGGAGGAAATCCCTCCCTTAGGGAGAAATGAAGATCATATAATTAAATGTTAGGGGTCTTTCAACCCTAAATAAATAATGCTTATTCAAGCACCAAATAGAAAAGATAAAAGCTCATATAGTTTTATTCCAAGAAACCCAAATTTGTAAGGAGGAAGGAAGAAAGTTTCTATCATATTTCCATGGATGGGAAGGTTGTTTCACTAAGGCTACTAGTAATTCTAGTGAGCTTGGTTCACTATGTAATCCTAATACTTGGAAAGTGATGGTTGGGGAATCAAATAAAAGTTGGGCCCAGTATGAGGTGTCCTATTGAAGCTCCAATCTAAACTTCCAACTATATAATATTTATGGTCCAACAAGAAAGAAGGATAAATTTGTTGGCAATTTGACTACACTAGTGTATATGACATAATATAGTGTTGTCATTATGGCAACAAATTCATATAGTGTTTTAGAGTCAACGCACTTGATGAGAAGATCAGAAATTGGCTAAGTGTTGAAGACTGGACAGTGTACAAAGTACTTGAAGATCAAAGCATCAGCGCACATGCATACAATAGAATTATGGTATGTGCCCTAGAAGTTAAGTTGGTAACATCATATTCATGCTATCTAAGAGCTCATGATCAGAAGATTCAGTATGAGGAAGATACAGAGAGTTCAAGTTGCATAGACAGTGAATACCAGAGAAGAACAAAGCAAGAAACTGACTGTTGGTATTTTGGTTTATGGTTATATTATTATGTTGTAAAGGCTATGCACCTATTGTAATTAGGTCGGCGACATGTAATTATGTTTGTTTGTAAACACACTTGAGCCAATTCAATTGGAAGTGTTGTATGTAATTGGTTAAGGGGCCAACCTAGTTATTTGTTTTGTATGCGCATATAAATAATAGATGCGTCATTGTAATTAAGTATGATAGTGGATATAGAATTGAGATAAGCAAATAAGAAGTGTGCGAAGAGTTGATAAGATGTATTAGAGCTTTTCAAGAGGTCAAAGCATCAGCGCATCAAAGGAACTGATAAGATAAGCAGTGTCACAGTGACAGTTCATCCAACAGATATAGTGTGTATCTGAGATCAGAAGGTTGTAGCCTTCACCACTTCAGTAGTGAGCTCTAGGACAGTGCATCCACACCCTTAATAGGGTTTATTGTAAAAGACTCCTAACATGGTCTGACCCTTGACAAGGTCACTGTACTAAACACATTGTAAAGTAACTCCTAACATGGTTAAGGATCTTCTAACAAGGATCGTAAAACACTAGCACATAATATTAGTGGGTGTCAATTCCCACTGGGGTTTTTACCTATTTGGGTTTCCCCGTAACCATATTGGTGTTATGTGTTGATTTCATGTTTCATGTTTATGTTGATGTTTATTTCAGTATTTAAGTATTCAAGTTCAGTTTAAAGAATAAAGTAAAAAGATAAAATACAGTGAACACTGATTCACCCCCCCCCCGCCCCCCCTCAGTGTTCCCATTCCTAACAAAATTGGCATAGTTGGAGGAAGTTAAAATTGTTGTAAATAATTGTATAAATGGAAAACATATTATGGGGGGTGTTTTAATGAAATTTTGGACTCTAAAGAGAAGAGTCATGGTTTCAATAAAGTCAACAAGGTAATACTAGATTTTAGGGGCTTTGTAGAAGATATTGAAGTTGTTGATTTGTTCCAAAAAATGGTTCTTACACATGGATCAATTTGAGGAATGGTTTCTCCAACATTTTAGAGTGGTTGGATTGCTTCTTTGTGGGCCCATTTTGGGTGTAGGAGGAGATCACATTTTCCACCTCAATTCTACTTATTTTTGTTTCAGATCTTTTTCCTGTTCAAATTGAGTTTGGGCATTCCCTTAAACTATGTATCATATATTTTAAGTTCAAGAGTATGTGGTGGAGGGATCCATTATTATTGAAGAATTTTAAAGATTGGTAGTATGAAAGTAATATTTTAAATGACATAGTAAGTTATTGTTTGGTTAAGATATTACAATTCATTAAAAAAAAATTGTGTATTTGGAATAAGGAAATATTTAGGAATATTTTTGTTGAAAAAGTGGTGATTGGGGTTGAACTTGCAATCCTCAATGAAAAGATTACGAAAGATGGTATGTTTAGTGAGGACTATTTGAAAGAGAAATAACTAAAGGAAAAAAAATTGAGCTATTGGTGACAGAAGAAGGTTTTTGGAGAGACAAGGCTAGAGGAAAATGCATTAAGGGGATGCCAACACAAAATTATTTCATGCATCTATCAATACTTGATGGAAAACCAATAGAATTGAGGAGATATGGGATAAAAATAGAAGATGCATAAAGGAGATAATAGGGATTGGAGAAGTGTGCACGTTTCTAGATTTGATTGTGTGTGTTTCTAGCATCAACATTTCAAATCACACTCCATGAATTTTACAATTCTTGCACTCTCTCTTCCTGATGATGGATCATAGAGTGTGATCCGAAATGTTGATGCTAAAAACACACACAATCAAATCCAAAAACACACACACATCTGAAATGGATTGTGGAAATATGATATTATTAAGGGATTGGAGAGACAATGATAAAGTATTTTCAAGCTTTACTAGAGGATGCCGATTTGCCTAAAATAGGGGATAGTGAACTATTACATGTTATTCCAAAAATTTCCATAGAGGAGTACAATAATATGTTGATGGAACCATTTATTATGGAGGAGATTAATACTTCTACCTTCCAATTATATCCATAAAGAAAATTGGGCTTCGATGGTTTCTTGACCAAATTTTACCAGTCTTGCAAAGATCTCATGGGGATGGACATTCATAGGTCGGTTAAAGATATAAGAAGAAGTAAAAGATTCATTAATGAAATGAATAATATAGAAATTTATTTGATTCCCAAAAAGTGTGAATGTAAAACATTGGGTGATTTTTTCCCCATTTCACTCTACAACACTATTTACAAAATAGTTTCTAAGGCAATGACAAATAGATTGAAGAAAATTATGGGTAAATTGGGTTTAGAGGAAAAAAATGATTTTACGCTAGGTAGAGAGTTTACAAACAATATTATAATTTCTTTAGAAGTCATTCACTCCACAAATGATAAAAAGAATAGGAGGTATGGTGCTAAAATTAGATATAAGAAAGGCCTACGATAATGTTCAATGGGGGTTTTTATTCTGCATATTAGGAAATTTTGGCTCTAATAAGAATTGGATAAAAGTGATTAGGGTATGTGTATCTTTCAGTAGTTTCTCTATGTTAGAAAAATGGTTCTTTATTTGTATTTTTCAAAGATACAAGGGGATTACGTCAAAGTGATTCTATATTGAAATTCTTTTTTGTGCTTATGGCCAAATATTTGGGAAGGTATATCAACAAACTAAGAATGTAGAGGATATGGAAATGAATTTATGTGGTTGATGATTTGGATACTACATAACACTCCCAATTAATTGATGATATAGTCCTATTCAGTGAGGCTTCTTGTAGGGAAGCAAAGGTTATTAAGAATGCATTAACAAGGTATGTTGAAGCCTTTGGTAAATATAAGTAAAAATAAGAAAGTTAGAGGTTTGCCAAGATTGAAGAAACCTGATAATGTGATGTGTAAACAATGTCAGTTGGGAAAAATGACAAAGTCTAGTTTCAAGAGCAAGAAATTTACTCCTAAGAATATTTTCTATTTGGTTCATACTGACCTTTGTGGACCTATGGGAATACAAAGCTATTGTGGTGCTAGGTATTTTATTCTGTTTGTTGATGATTACACTAGAATGATGACTGGAATTTTTTTGAAAGAAAAATCTGATTCATTTCAGTTGTTTAAGTGGTATTTGGCTAACGTTGAAAAAGAAACTGGTAGAAGCCTGAAATGTCTGAGATTTGACCGAGGTGGAGAGTTTATATCAAATGAGTTCAATTTGTTCTGCAATGATAGAGGAATCAAGAGACAAATGTTTTCACCCAGAACACCTCCACAGAATGGTATAGTTGAGAGGAGAAATAGATCTATTATGGATTGTGCAAGGACATTGATGATTGAGAATAATTTTGCATGGAAATACTGGAGAGAAGCTATAAGTACAACTCTTTATACCTTGAACCGAGTACAAATCTAGAAAGGTACAAATGTTACACCCTATGAATTATGGCATGGATATGCACCTAATGTGAAATACTTTAGAATCTTTGGAAGTAAATGCTATATACTGAAGGATAATAGAAATGGAAAGTTTGATGCTAAAAGCAATGAAGGCATATTCCTAGGCTATTCCACTAAGAGTAAAGCTTATAAGTGTTTGAATTCTAACACTAACAAAATTGTGGAAAGTGAAAATGTGAGAGTTGATGAATATGCAGTGAAAAATGAACAAGAAGGTAATAAAGAACCTGAAGACTATATATCTTTTGTCTATATGGAAGAAGGAGAGGCAAGTAACACACCTACATCAGATGCCGAGTCTCAGGTAAGCAATACCAAGCATTAGGAGGATGCTGCCGAGTAATTAGAAGAAGAATCTAATAATTTTCATGATGAAACTAAGAAGAGATCTGAACCTACATTGGCATAGTATGTGAGAAGACATCATAAGCCTAAACAAATCATTGTCGATAAATAATCTGGAGTCTTGACCAGAAGTAAGTTGAAAGACCCTACATGTTTATTTTGTGAGTTTGAGCCTAAGACAATAAAATATGCTTTAGAGAATGAAGACTGGATTCAAGCTATGAATGAAGAAATAGATCAAATTGAAAAGAATGATACTTGGACTCTAGTGCCAAGACCAGAAAATAAGAATGTTATTGAAACAAAATGGGTATTCAAAAACAAGCTAAATGAACATGGACAAGTCACAAGGAACAAGACAAGACTAGTGTGCAAAGGTTATGCACAAGAAGAAGGAATAGACTATGGGGAAATATTTGCCCATTTAGCAAGATTAGGAGTGAGAACTCTACTTGCATATGCTACTTACAAAGATTTCAAGGTATACCAAATGGATGTCAAATCTGCATTTTTGAATGGTATATTAGAAGAAGAGGTATATATTGAACAACCTGAAGGATTTGTTGATCTAGACAAGAAAAATATGGTTTGCAAACTGAACAAAGCACTGCATGGATTGAAACAAGCCCCTAGAGCATGGTATGAGAGGCTGCACAATTATTTGATCAAGATTGGATTTGCAAGGACAAATGAAAACAACAATCTGCACATGAAAGTTGAAGAAGGTAAAGGGATTTTGTTAGCATAAATTTTTATAGATGATATTATATTTGGAGGACAAGACATGCCCTATGTCAGAAATTTTCAAATGAAATGCAAAGTGAATTTGAGATGTCTATGTTTGGTGAGATCAAATTCTTTGTTGGTTTACAAATCTATTAGATGGAGAAATGTATCTTCATAACACAATCTAAATATGTCAAAGAGATACTGAAATTTTTTGGAATTGAGGATTCAAGGCCAGTGAGCACTCCTATGGATACTAGACAAAATTGTCTAAAACTGATGATACTGCTGAAATGAATCAAACCCTATATAGATCCATGATTAGAAAGCTGTAATATGTTGTTCACAATAGACTAGATATAGCTCTAGAAGCTAGGATTGTGGCAAGATTCTCTACCAATCCTAAGGAAAATCATATGATGGCCGTGAAAAGAATACTAAGATATTCGAAAGGGACAAAAGACTATGGAATATTCTACAAGAGGACATCAAAATTTGAATTGAGAGTTTACACTGATGCTAATTAGGCAAGAAATGTAGATGATAGGAAAAGTACAAGTGGAGGAGCTTTCTTTCTTGGACAAAGATTAGTCTCCTGGAAAAGCAAGAAACAAAATTGCATTTCCCAATCTACAAAAGAAGCTAAGTATGTGGCAACTGTAGTAAACTGTTCAAATCTGGTATGGATCAAGCAATTATTGAAAGGAATGAAAGAGGAAATTACTGAACCTATTGTTATCTTCTGTGATAACACAAGTTCCATTAACATCTCAAAGAACCCTATAATGCACACAAAGACCAAACACATTGCAATTACTTAAGAGAATTGGTACAGGAAAAAGAAGTGAGAATGGAATATGTGAACACAAAGGAACAACTAGCAGACATATTCACAAAAGCTTTACCTAAGGATGCTCATGAATATCTAAGAGGTAAATTAGGGGTGCTTCCCCTAATTGAGGCTGCCTAGTGAAGCTAGGAGTACTGCATCAAATGTGCTACACAAAATATCTAACAAATTGATGCAGGAAAGGTCACACTTTAGGAGCTGCCTAGAGTTGTGAAAAGAACATCAAAGCTGATAATCATTCATAAGAAAGATGACAGAGGGATAAATACTGTTACTGAACTAATAAGATGACATTTACATATGAATGATATAAGTTCTAGTTACTGCTTTGGCATTTTTGTCAAAGAGGGAGAGATACATAAAAGGTTCAGAGGAGTTATTGTGTAAATGGTCAAGTAAGGCTAAGTTATTGAGAATCATAATGAAGCTGAGGATATTATAAATATTTCTAATGCAATGAAACAGTTTGGATTGGTTGGTAAATCATGTGGTATTCATGTGGTGTTGCCATCAATGCCAAAGAGGGAGATTGTTGGAAACTGCAATTGAAACAATTATTGTATTATCATTGATGTCAAACCTTAACAAGTAAGACAATTGCTATCTAAGAAAGTATTATATCTATTGGTTGATGAAAAGGATTAGGGCAAGGGAGATAACAATAGCACCTAGGCAAATGTTGAATTATTTGATACTTCAATGGGTACTTGATTATTTGGCACTATGATGAGATAATGTATTGTTTATCTAAGTAAGAAGAAATACTAAAGAAGTAGGCTTAACCAAGAAAAAGTGAAGAAATATAGTTTAAGCAGAGTGATGTTAGTATCAACCGAGCACCACTATATGCCGAGTAAATCTAGTGTTGACCGAACATCATTTTATGCCGAGCGACAGGAATTACAAAGCAAGCAGTGTTAGCCGAGGAAGACAATTTGAAGAGATGACCAAGTTACATAGTGGTGACCAAGGAGATGAACATAGTATTGACTCAGTGTCAACAATTTACATTTAGAGGAAGAATTCAGATTTTCAGCCGACATAGTTGAATTCTTGGGTTATGTAAATCGTGTTGACTTTATTAATTGATTATATGGAGAATTTAATGCATGGTAAATCATTTTATTATGGATTCAATGAGGAGATTGAAGATGTTTCTAGAAGGATGTATGAAGGAATTTAATGATGGAAAGATTCAATAGATCTGACCTAACCTAAGATATATGGAGGAGATTAAGAGGCAAAAGATAGATCTATCTATTTGGAGAGATATAAAGGAAACCTAATGGTGAGGTTACAAAGCATGCTAGTGATGTTGATGTTATTGACAGATAAATCTAAGTAGAAGGTTGAAGGTGAAGATCAGAGTTGTGATTGCTTGAAGCGAATTCAAAGCATATCAGAGATGGAGATGAAAATGATACTCAGTCAATAAATCAACATATATGTGCAAATTGGATCTGATATCTGCATAGTGAGTTGTATGTTTTATAGATTAGAAACTACTGCTACTTTCTAACCATTGTAACAGTCAAAATCCTTTAATCAAGGTTGACCTAACAGTCATTGATAAATCCATTAATTAAGGTGGCATTCTAATGGAATGTACTCAAGTCCTTTGACTAGGCCACTCCTAATAGGGTGATTGAAATCCTTTAATAGGGTCACACCTAATAGTGTGTTTGTAAACCTTTAACAAGGTTGGCTTTTCACAGAGCTCACTTTAGAAGAGTGAAAATATCAGTAACATGTTACAAAGTAGTTTTTCCCAAATTGGGTTTCCACTATAAATCCTGGTGTCATACTTGTTTGAATGTTTTGTTATGAATGTTTTGATATTCTACAAGTTAAATACTATTGGACAATGGACTGCATGTTATATGTTTTCTGATATATATTCTTTAGAGATCGAGTTGAGTTGGTGATTAGATCTGAGTTTGTTGAAGTATTTGAATGTTCAATTGGTACATCTGGACTTGAGAACAACTAATTCACCCCCCTCTCCATTGTTCTAAATCATATTAACACCTTGTAATAAGAATTTCAAGGTATATCAGATGGATGTAAAATCAGATTTTCTTAATCAAGAACTTGAGGAGGAAGTCTACACTGAACAACCTAATGGTTTTTATTTAACCAAGGATATGGTTTGCAAATTGAAGAAGGCATTGTATGGATTGAAGCAGGCTCCTAGATCTTGGTATGCAAGGTTAGACAAACACTTGATGAGTTTGGGATTCAAGAAAGGTAATGCAGACAATAATATGTACCTAATAAAAAATGATGATGGACTACTGATTGTTGAAGTATTTGTTGATGATATTATTTTTGGAGGAAATGATGAAGCAAGTAAGAAATTTTTAGTGAAATGAAAGATGAATTTGAAATGAGCATGATTGGTGAGATGAAATAATTTTTGAGATTGCAGATTACACAAAATAAGGATGTAATTTTAATATCAAAAACAAAATATCTTAAGGACTTATTGACAAAATTTGGAATGGGGAATTGTAAACCAATCAGAACCCCTATGGTGGATGTAAATTATCAAGCAAGGATAAATCACCGAATGCAGCACAAACAAGATACATATCTATGATTGGAGGACTACAATACTTAACTCACACAAGACCTGATATAGCTAATGTAGTTAGGATTGTAGCTATATTTCAAGCATAACCTAAAGAGACACATATTGCAACATTGAAAAGGATTTTCAAATACTTGAAAGGTACATCATAATATGGGCTATGTTATGACAGATCACATGATTTTACACTAGGTACATACATTGATACGGATTGGGGAGGAAATGTTGATGAAAAAAAGAGTAAAAGTGGTAGAACATTCTTCTTGGGAGGAAGATTGGTCTCATGGCTGAGCAAGAAACATAATTGTATATCATAGAGTACAACATAAGCATAATATGTTGTAGCAACAAATAATTGTAATCAAATCACTTAGATGAGGTAGATGTTGATGGATATTGGCATTGAATTTACTGAGCCTGTTATCACATATTATGATAATACAAGCACAATTAGCATGTCAAAGAATCTAGTATTACATTCAAAGACCAAACATATTTCTATAAAGTATCATGTTGCAAGAGAAAAGGTTGCCGAAAAATAAATCAGATTGGAGTATATTAGTAAAAATGAGCAAATAGCAGATATATTCACAAAACCTTTGGCTAAGGATACTTTTGAGTATCTAAGAGGTATGCTTGGGGTTATTCCCCAACCCTCTTCAGAGTAATGGATGCATGAATGCATCAGTCCAACATGATCAAAGCACTAAACCTATTTGGACTGGATGCTTTATGCTTTTCCTATGGGGGAGTATCTTTACTTGAGTTGAGTCATTAAGGACTCTTAGACATGAGTTTTCTATAGTATCTCTTGATACTTAGGCACTTTTGTAGATTCTATTGGAGATGATTTAACTTAGAGAATTGATGTATTAACACCTTTTTCATTGATGTCAATGGGGGATAGATATACATGATAAATCCTAACAGCTAAATGAATATGCATATGAGAGTGAGAACATGCGGATGAGGAAGAAATATGTTGATGGGAGAGATTACTAATCTATAATGACATGATGGGACTAGATGGTTTTTCATCTATGTTGCCATTAATGTCAAAGGGGGAGATTGTTAGCATGAATGTTAATGAATGTTGTTAGCAGGGAAGAGTGGATGTTGATTAGAGATGATTGAGTTCTTATATGTTACATTCATGATTGGTTTTGTCATTGATGTCAACATATATGCTTTTTGGACAGAGTCAACATAGTTACAGGCACAAATTTGGTTAGCAAAGTTTTATGCTGATGAATTGAGTTTTGCGAAGATTTATTAGAATTTAGTATTGTTTTATGATGATGTGGTTGCAAGCATAGAAATATTTATGCAGATATGATTGAGTTATGTGAAGTTTATTGAAGACTGTTCACAATGAGAGTTTCTAGGAACTGTTGATAGTTATTCAAGATTTATTATTTCAGTGAGGTTGAAGCTAGCTCAATGAGGTTGATATGTTCTTGAATACATGTTCAATATGCTTGAATTAATATGAAAGAATCTACTTTGCATTCCATGAAGACTTGTGGATGATGTGAAGAGTGTTACTTCTTTGAGAGCCGACAACAGATTAATAATTCTATGGAAGTGTTTAGATGTATTGAAACATGTATTGTAAATTCTTATTGATGTCCTATATTATTAATTGTAATTTGAGAAATCCTTTTGGCTGACTCAATAATCATTAGGACTTGGTATAAAGGAAAGGAAGTTTATTTGATAAAGATGTATCATGCAGTCATGATATGTTGTGTGGGCTTTGAATGCAAAATCTTTATTAGAGCAAAATATGATGTTGGAATTGTTAGATAACTAAGGGGGGTGAATTAGTTAGTTCTAGTTATCCTACAGTCTCAAATCTCCTAGATGTATATATTCAAACTTTTCAACCAAATAATCAACTCGGTAAGCTATCAATAATAACTTTCTCTTTATCTACCGATTGACAATCAATTCAATATTGTGTTTACCGATCAGACTAAATATGAAATGTGTAAAGTAAAATAACAATCAAATTACATCAAATACACATAACACATAATTTTTTTATCGTGGAAACCCTGTTAGAGGAAAAACCACCTGGGACCGGTAACCCAAAATAATTCACTCTTCTGAAGTGAGCTCAGTTAGGTGTGAGGTGTGACCTGGTTAGAGGATTTATCACTAACAGTTCTCCCTTGAACATCATTCACTATGGGGTCAACAAGAAAACCAATAACATTCAGTGAATGCCATATTGAAATACAAAAACACTGTTAAGTCCACTCAGTTAAGAAATTTTGTTGTAACAATGGGTAAACTGATATAGTAGTGATCTAATTCAAATAGAACTAATATTTGCAAATTTTCAGATCTATGCTAAGATCAAAATACCTCCTCTGATCAATATTCAATTCAATCCTTCATATCCTCCAACTTGTTCAGCTCGGTGAATAATACCCTAATAGTCGGTAATGCCTACAGTTCTGCTCGGTTATGTCTGTAACCAGTTTGATTAGTGGTGCATGAAAATAGTCCTTTCATGTGAATTCTCTTGTGATGTCAATAAGCTCCAAACTCAATAATGAATCTCATGTCTCTTTAAATAGACTTCACAAACTATTTTCTTATCATCTGTTAGATTTTACCTCTTAATCTCCATCGTTCCTTTTTTTGCTTCAAGCTTCCTCGACAGATGTGTCTATAACATGTTTCATCCTTCTCCATTCGATCAATCTTAAATTTTGTCAGTCATTAGACCATCATAACAAACCTTATCTCTTACCTTGGAATCATAAGCAATTTTCCATCTCATCAATTCAATCGGCTATTATAAACTTTATTTGTTTCTCTCACTCGGTCAATATAGAATGTGTCAGTGATAACTAACTCGATTATTACTGTTACTTGGTATACATAACACTAGCTCGGTATATACAAAAATCTTCAATTACCGACCACATAAACTTATTCAGTTCTAATATTTAATACATAACAAATTCATGTAATACAATCAAGTCAACAATATGATGCCATAGACTCTGTATCATCTTAAAATGGAAGCACTTCCATGATAAGAGCATTTAGCCCTCCGAGTAAGTGGTATTGGGTCATGTTAAGCATGTTGATCAGGTCTTTTCATGTATCTGGCTTTTCCCCTTGTTCTGCTTCCTTTTGCACCCATTTTTCACTTCATATCTGCATTTCATAACATTCTGGGTCAAGATCCTGAGGTTTTTGACCATAAGGTCAAAGTTGAATTTATGGGGTCAAAGTCAACCTTGATCTTGACCTGGTCAAATACAAACTTGTCCATGAATCCCTATCAAGATTTCAAGTTTTCTTGATTTTCAGGTGTCGAGTTTTGAGGATATTTATTTTCCCGCCTTTAGGTCGGCCATTTCGGGTTTCAGAATGGTAAATCCTTAAATTGCATTTGATCTAGGTATATTTTCTAAAGGTTAGGACCTAATTGGATTTAATTCTCCAAGGTGGCCCCTCTAGAGGATTGTGCCCTAGTTCACTATAAAAGGAGGCCTTCCTCTCTCATTTTCATATCTCATCTTCAAGCAATTTCATGAGCGAGCTCTCAAGTGCAAGCAAGTGAATTCAAGAAAGCCTTCAAGCATTCAAGTGTTCAAGCATTCATCCATCAAGGAGATCCATTGTTAGCCATTGAAGGATTCAATCTCTTTGGAGCCCCCTTGAAGATCTATCCTTCTACATTCATCCAAGCCTCCTCATATGTAAAGATCAATTCAAGGCTGGTGTTGAAGATCAAATGCCATTGATTTGAGACATCCTACATTCATTCTACATCCATTGAAGCATTCCTACTTGTGGATTTGAGGATTCAAATCCTCTACAATGACTTCAACATAAGCGAGGTGAATTATTTCAATTGCTTTGTTTATGCACACTACATGTCAATTCAATTTCAAGGTTAATTCCTAAATTGGGGTTTGACCAAGGAAAACCCCCCATACAAATAAAAACCCCATTTTTCTTGCAGGTATAGGTGCAGAATTTTGGATCTGAGATCGGATTTGGATACCCTTTTCGGTGAACTTTCGAGATCTGTGAACAAAGTCAGAATCAACCTTCAAATAAAGAATGTAGCCTTTGACCTTTTATGAGGGTCAAAGACTACCTGCCGTCGAAAAGACAAAAGATTTCTGGGTTTTCTTCGTCTCGACATTTCTAGTCCTATATAGGTTTCAGAATTGCTTGAAAGTAAACACAGACATTAGAAATCGGCATTTTCTAGATTTGCCCTAATTTGAGGTTAGTACTTGTATTTCAGTTATTTCAGATTTCAAGCACAATTCTCCATAGGGAAATATAGGATTTTTCTCTCTCTTTCATATTCTCCATAAATTGATTCGATTGTGCATTAACCTTTTGGTTGATCAAATTGTATCTCTCCTTTGGGAATTTGAATTTAGGAGTGGATCTAATATTTCCCCCATACACATACATCATATACATTTGAATAGGTGTGATTCCATTTCACCCCTATTCAGACTCATCAATAAGTTACCCAATGTATTACATAAATACAGATAGTGAGATAACACGACAGAGTGATATAAGTATAAAGAGTTATAGAGAAGAGAGAGTGAGAAGGGGAAAGATAAATAAATAGAGAGAATTGGATATGGAAAAATATAGTAGGATAGGATGAGATAAATAAGGGGTACTAGAAATATATTGAGAGAGAGAGAGTGAGAGAGAGAGAGAGCCACTCTAAACATAAATCCCCAAGGACACATGTTATCCTTGAATTATTGCATGAAATGAGTAATTAAAAGTTAGTTTCTCTCTTTCACTCAAGCATAATCTATGTTTCCTATAACACTTTCACTACATTGTTGCTCTTGAACTACCACTATTGAAATTCCACTTACCTCCAAATTATCCCGCTCTTTTTTATCTTCAGGCTGATTATACACATTACAAATAATATTAGACTCATAGTTATGGTACAAATTCAAAGGCTCAATCCGATTTTTGTTAATTAATTCTGTACCAACTGGGTCATCACATTAATCATAATTATCATTATTTTTTAGAACCTCTGAGTTAGTGCAGGCACTTGTGAGTGTTGTCCTATGAAATTTTGTATTTTCAGCACCATGAAGTTTTGACAAACCAAACCTCTTCATTCTTTCCATATATGTTTCCAATTGAAAAGCATGATGCAAACTTTGTGGTTCCTTGTCCCTTAACAAGAAACACATCTTGCGGTCAAAAGTAGCCAAGTAAATGCCTAAACATAATGCATCATGGGGCCTATAGCTCTCGGGAATCTTCATTAATACTTTCTCGAACCTAAAGTTAAAAGCAATTACTAACTCTTCATCTTCTATGTGAATGTCCACAAGATTTATTAACAAATCGTATTCACAAACCAATTCCCCAAAAGACCCATTGAATGCTGATTCAAATTCTTTCCATGAACAAATGGAGTGTGGGTATAAACATGATAACCATTCCCTAGCATCTCCCCCTAATGACTGCACAAACATTTGCATGACCACATCCTCATGGTTGATTTCAAAGTCCTCCATCAAGGAAATGAATGCATTCAAATGACTTTTAGCTAATTCCTCTTTCCCCCACTGAACTTAGGCAAACACCCTATGGCCTCTGAGGGTATATCATTTGGGTAACCGGGAATGCCCTCAAAATTTAGAGTTGGATAACACTTAAAATTCCTTTTACCTCCCAGCTGAGATGTGGACATGGTTACATTTGAAGACACACAAGCCTGGGAAAATTCATAATACATTTCTACTTGCTTCTACAAATAACAACAACCTTCTAACTGAAAAAATCAAGTATACATCATCATGCAGATTTATCCATAATAAAGCTTGACATAACCTTTCAATAGATTTTGCATACACTAAAATATAATAGTTGCATCTACTCAAAAAATTGGTATGCAAAAATCATATCACTTTTTTCCCTGTGTACTAGTGCTAACAATCACGAGATAGGGAAACAATTTCTCACAAGTTAATTTTCATAGAAATAGACTATGCACATGAAAACCAAATACCTAAAACTATAGCAATCTCTTCAAACTATTGACATAGAAACATGCAGATCTACAACTTTATTTGCACCAAACTTTAAATCTTTTCACTTTAGAGCCACCACCTCCTCTTGGAGGAAAGAATTTATCACAGTTGAAAACTCCTTTCAGCTGAACTTTTCACTGATTAGAGTCCTCAAGATCTATTTACCTTTGCCAAGGATGAAATCACAAGGGCTTCAAATCTGCTTCATCGTAACTGTAAATTCTGAAAATCTTACATTAAATTGCTCAAAAACTAGTACATACACAGACTTGGAGTTGCCACTCACAACAAGTGAGATTACATATAAGTTTTTGAAAAACATGGGCAAGTCTAGACAAGACTTTCATAGTGAGCACAAAAAATTATCAAACCACCCTTGGAGATTTACACACTCAAACAAAGGGCCAGAGCATATTCAAAATAAACAAATGACTCTATGTTTTCAATGGTCAACTACTAGATAAGATAAATAAGTAGGCCACGAGTCTAGATCAACTTGGAACCTACGTTATTTAACCAAATTTACAACACCAGAGATCTCAATATAAGTTCTACATGAGTATTTCATCTCTATTCCCCAGCAAAGTCATCATTTTGTTGGTTCTTCAAAATGGAATTTATGCTTATGAAAGCAACCAATACATTCACAAATAGATTTTTAGGATTGGTCAGTTCCAAATATGAACATCTAGGATGATTGGACCAACTATAGGGACAAGAATGCCCTCTACACTTCTAGCTCTGCAAAACCAAGGAGGGTGCTCCTAATCCAGCTCCACATACACAATTTCAAAATAAATTCTAGATTTATTTAACAGATAAATGATAAGAAAATACTAAATGATAACCAATCATTTATTGATTCTCCCTTGGTAGACAAACATGTTGATTATTGTGAGCTCAAATTGACGCATTCATTTTCAGATTTGCAGTAGAGTGTTGGTCATTCTAGTTTTCGTAATGAACTTCATGATTCAGATTTTGAAGCATTTGTTGTCCGAAGTACATTCAGTTTATAGTGATGATCAAGAGTCAAAATCAACAGTTCCAAATTCTTCTATTGATTCTGAGAGTTCTGATTTTAAAATTGAAAGTTGTTTAAGCGAAGCTTTGGATGAATGTGCTGAGGTTGAATTGCTTTCAGATTTGTATGAACCAGTTTATGAAGTATTTCAGGAAATCATTTCTTGTGATTGCAACATTGACATTGATTATAAATTTGAACCAGATATGGAAACATATCCATTTGTTAGTGAAGATGATGAATGTTTTGATGTGACGTATGCAAATGTTTCCAGTCATGAAGAGATGATGACTTGTCAAACAAAAACTAATGATGTTAATATTGCTGAGCATGTCTTAATTGTGAAGGATGCCTTGGAGAATCATGCCAAGTTGTAAATATTTTCAATCAGTTGCCTTCTAACTTCTTTGAGGTAGAGTTTGGAGTGTTTGGTTTGGAAGAAGATACAAATTTTAAAGTTTTTTCAGATGAGTTATTTAAGCCAGAGGTATGTTCTTTCTTCCATGAGTTGGATAAATCAAAATTTTTATTTTTATTTTCTAATCAGCCATACAAATATGTGGAAATAAGTAAAGATGATTATACTTTGTATAATGATGCATTATGGGATGATAGTTTCCTTTTTATTCCATATATGGATCAAATAAGAAGTAGTACTTACTTGTTTTTATGTGATGGGAAGAGGGATTGTGGTTGAAAAGATATGAGAAGGTTAGAATACGTGTTCATCTTTCAGCCCATAAATACATATGTATGTGGACAACATATGTGCTTTGATGTTTTCAAATTGTTGGATGCATATGTAAATGAAAATTAGATATTTGACAGAGGTAAATGCCGACTTGGTTAAAGCTTTTGTTTGAGGTGTACATTTTGTATAGTGGTGTTTTTTCTTTCAATAAGGTGGTTGTGGTTTTAAGTGGTCTGCTCAACCCAGAGATCTCAAGTTCTTGCTATGTCTGCAAGAGGTATACATCCCCAGTGGAACCACTATTGACACTCTCAATTTTTTGAGAAATTTGGAGTGGCCAAGTTGAAATTTCTCTAAGGCACAAAGTTACTGCCCCTTTAGAACTTTTGGAAAAGATTTACTTTGAGTATAAGTAAAAAGAGACCCCGAGATTTTCACGAGAAACCACTTGGAGAGTGTGTTTAGCACCTATTATAGAGTAATTGTAGTAGGTTGCAACTTTCAGAAATCAATTTGGATGTGTTTTTGAGATAGTTGTTTAGAGGTGCTTACCCAAATCTGCTTAAGGACAAAACCTCTTATATTCTACTAGAGATCTAAGGATGAAAACCCTTATTTCTTATTATCATGTTTTGGAGGGAAAATACTTGACTCAAATGAGAAATCAAGATATATAAGGATGAAACCGTTTATTTCTCATTATCATGTTGTGGACGAAAACCCATAACTTGACGAACAATGATCTAGAAATTATATTCATGATTTAATTTAACTTGTATTTATAACTATACATACAATTATCATTTAGAAATTAAAATATTGTTTTAAAGACAAACATAAGCAATGCTCGACTAGAAACAAACATTACATCAATGATACCAATTGGAAGTATCACTAATTTATTATCTAAATCTCTCCTTAATTTTTTATGCTCACATAAGTAAACGAATAAGAAGCTTGATATCGTAACTAGCAACACTTTATACTACTTTTTTTCAATGTCTCAATCAATTCATGGTTTAATTTAATTTATTTTTATAGAAATAAATGTAATTATCATTTATAAATTGAAATATTACTTTAAAGACAAACATGACCAATGTTCTAGAAAGAGACATTACATCAATGGCATTAAAGTGATCTTTGATCACTTGAAAGTGCCATTAAATTTTTTTTATCTAAATTTTTCTCTACATTTTTTTTAATGTCCATTCACATAAGTACAAGTATATAAGAAACTTGAATTTGAAACAAGCAACCCTTTATGCTACCTTCCTTTAACATCTCAAACAATGATATATATGATCTAACATATGTTTACAGTTGAACAAATCACTTGTATAGCCTCCAATACCCTTAATTCTTATCTTCCTTCTCAAAACTAATATAAGGACAATTTGTACCTGTAAGAAGTCTAAATGAGCGATTTTAGGAGGCAAGACTATACAAAACAACCCACTTCTTGATCAAGATCTATAACAAAATAACCAACAATAAAAAGAACTTGAATTGAAAAATGTTAATGAAGTTACTCTTGATCCCATAAACTGATGATCCCATAAACATCATTAAAATTGATTTATTCACTAAATTATTTTTATCCCAAATTATGATTTTTTAAAAGAAAAATCTCTTTCAAAGATCTTTGGTTCATGAAGGGTGTAATCCTTGAGTAAAAGGAACTATAATTAAAAAAATCATGATCTACTTTCACCTAGAATGGTCCAACATTACTGTTACGATTGGTAAGGTATACCTACTATTAAAGGCAGCATGGGGAACTAAGCTTTTAACACGCATTATTTATGCTTCAGAATTAGTTAGCTGTAATTATCATGTAAGTTGGCATTTAAATGATGCTACCTATATTGTTTAAAACGAATCTGCATGATTTTGAAAAATGTCTGAAAAAGTAACATACAAAGCATTGTTACCACTTAATAGAAATCTGTAATCAAATCATATTTATTCTGTAAAGTACATGCTAATTATGTTAATGAGACAAATCTCTCGATGAGCAACATAAATGCTGTTGTATTTATCTTTATCACAAATCGATTTGAAGACATCTTTTTTCTACACACAGGATTTTGCTTATTCAGGTACTCTGTCTGAAAGCATCTGTATTACTGTTGGTAGAATTACAGTTGCATCTATTTTCAAATTGACCGTTTATTTGTTATGAACATTATTATTTTTAATTAACATTTAGAGAATTATTTTCTAAATTAAAATCTAGTATATGAATTAGAGATATTGAATTGGAGTTATTTTATTTACTTGAAACTTATTTCTTCTTTGAATTATTTCATTTAAACATAATCTGGAGATAAAATGTCTATTAAAATATTTTGATATGTAAATAGCTGAGCTTATTTTGGAGTTGATTTTTTTGTTCTTGTACTCTTTTTGCTTATTTTAAATTATTTCTGTCATTTCAAGTGTCATTTATCGTGATCCCCCCCCTCTCTCTCTCTTACACACACACACACACATTTTAGCAGTTAGATTTACAATTTTATGTATTTTTTCCTTGTGTTTTCTATAGTCTTTATGAAGGATCACCAAGTGCGACTTGAAACGTTGATGCAAAAAAACTCATGCAAGCAAAATCTAGAAACTACACTAAGATTAACTCATTGATTGTCAAAATGTACTAATTCGTAGTTGAGTTTATGTTACCCCATTCACATCATTATATTCTACCCCTTGTCATTGTAGTATGCCCCTCACATTAAAAAAATATTGATTGATATATTGATCATATTAGTTATATTTAAATTTTATAAAAATATTCAAAAATGATTTATGTGATTGATTCAAAGTAATTATAATAATTAAAATTAAGTTAAATAGTACTATACTATCTATAATAGAAATACTAAAATGAAAATTTATAATGACATATCATTTTAAAATTAACAACAAACACAAAATATGAACACAACGTGAACCATTTTTTTGTAGTTTATCAAGTCATTGTATTATCAAGATTTTTGAGTTAGACTTGTTGATTCATTTTTCATGAATAGCAATTCACTTTCCATGGTTAACCGGGATGAGTGACCTCCAATGAAGTCCTAGTGTTTTGCACTTATGTATGTTATTTAGATGCTATGAGTGCTAAGGAACTATTCACATTCATGAGATATAGGTTTGTGTGAACCATTTCTCATGAATTACTGGTCAATGGGCTTGACTCAAGAACTATGTAGTTGAATTTTGATTTAAACAACATTATTTGTCAAAAAAGTTAACATGCCCTTAGTCTAGTGATATTATTTGATGACTCTCAAAGAGTCTATCAAGAATCAAACCTTGTTGAGTGCAAAAATCTAATACTTTAAAAATAGAAGGTTGAGATTATGCCCCTAATAGATTAGGTAAAATGGATGCTCTAAAAAGCATAGACCAAAAATATTTAACATTATATAATCTAATTTTAAATCGCACTTAGACCATCTAGTAGCATGATGATAATAATTCATGTCATATTAATCTATAAAATACAAGACCTTCCCTATAATGGCTGGTAGCTCCTCTTCTTTTATGTTGCATTACTTTGATACTAGAATTCTATTCTATATATCTATTATATATTATCATAAAAATGATAGAATTAAAGGAATGGAAATTAAAAGAAGGGTGATTGTGTTCTTGTTGAATACAATGGTCTCCCTTTGTTTTATATTTTAATGTAGCATAATAATTACAAATTATAATAGAAAAAAAACATATTACATAGTAACGTATATTTGCTTATAAATTTATATAACTATTGCACGATACAATTTTATAATTTAAATTTCTATCACATGGTGTCTCATTGTTCTTAAATTTCATCTTATCGAAGAGTGTCTTAGTTTAATATTTATACCATACAACTAATTTAATGGACATATTTGAACTATTTCAATATGTTCTCCCTATTCACATTGAGCATAAAATCAATTATATTAGAATGAACTTTTGATAACTTGGAAGTAACACTAAAGTTTCTCATCTAAGTTTTTCTCTCAATTTTTTTAATATTCACTCACATCAAATAATTTAGTATATGAATCTTGGTGTAGAAATTAGCAACCATTCATCCCACCTTTCTCCAAGATTTTAATAAATGGTGGAAAATGCATGGAAAATATTCCTTTATGATATTGAATGTTGTGCACTAAGAAAGGGGTAATATTTTACACAAGGAAAAACTAGGATCATGACTTCTAAAACGAGCTTGATATTTTTCAAACTTATTCAATGTGTGCATTCGATTACATTTATGACATTTGAATCCATTTAAGTGTTGTATTGTCCCAACACAAATAAGACCTATGTCTTTTGTATTAGAGTTTTTTTTGGTTGTTTTTAGTGGTGTCATTTTTTTAAAATTTAGTTTATGTCTTGTAGGAAAAATTAGGCCTTAAATATGTCTATTTGTAATTTTTAACATACACTATTTTAAAAATTATATGGATGTCATTTTATTGGACTGAAAATAAAAAAAAGTCATTGCATGTAACTAAAAATAATATAATATTTATATGAAAGTCAAAAAATATGCAACATAGATATTGAAAATTTGCATGAGCTTCCTCAATGCACACTCTACCAAGAAACCTAATAATGTATAATAGCTGCACAAAATCATTAGATATATGAGACTTACAACACATTTTGTTGGAACATGTCTAGCATATCCCCTCAATATTCATGACAATTTAACAACTTCCTTTGAGATTCATAATTGGGATGGTATTAGTTTCTTGAACACGTGTATATTTTGGGAAAAACAACAAAATCAACTCCCTACAAGTGGTATTAGAGTGGGGTCAAAAGTTTGAAACTCCTCAAAATTTCTAAGGGGAGATTGTTGGAATATGTCAAAAATATCCTCTCCAAATTTGTGACATTATTTAACAATCTCTTGTGAGATCCTTAATTGGGATGGCAACACTTTCTTGAATATGTGCATCTTTTGGAAAAAAAGCTCAACTTCCTACACATTCCCTTTGCAAGTTCAAGTTCGAGATGACCATGAAGTTGTAAGATATATATATATATATATATATATATATATATATATATATATATATATATATATATATATATATATATATATATATATATATATATATATATATATATATATTTGTCAGGAATGGGAACACTGAGAGGGGGGGTGAATCAGTGTTCTATATATTATTACTTTTTCTGATATCTTGAACTTCAACTTGATTGCTTAAGTATTGAAATGAATATTAATGTAAGCAAGATAAACAACCATAAAACATAACATCAAAGATGATTACAGAGAAACCCAAATAGGTAAAAACCCCAGTGGGAATTGACACCCACTAAGAACTGCACTAGTGTTTTATGATCCCCGTTAGAAGATCTTGCAACCCTGTTAGGAGTTGATCTTTACAATGCTTTTAGTACAGTGACCTGGTCAAGGGTTAGAACCTGTTAGGATTCTTTTACAATTAACCTTGTTAGGGGTGGGGACACACTATCCTAGAGCTCACTGCTCAAGTGGGTGAAGGCTACAACCTTCTGGATCTCAGATACACACTATATCTGTAAGGTGAATTGTTGCTATGACATTGCTTGTCAGATCAGTTCCTTTGTGCACTTATGCTTTAGCTTCTTGTAAAGCACTACAAAATTCTAACTACTCTTCGTATACCTCTTCTTTTCTCTAATTAACTTTCTATTCCACTTGCATACTTAATTACAAAGGCACATGTCTTATTTATATGCGCAAACAAAACTATTAAGTAGGTTGGCCTTCAACCTATTACATATAACGCTTCCAAGTGAATTGGCTCAAGCGTGTTTACAAACAATAATATTAACATTTCTAAAACCTAAATACTATAGGCACATAGCCTTTACAAAACAATATTACAAGCGCTAACCAAAATACCAATAGTCAGCTCCATGCTCTGTTATGTTCTGCCACTCACTGTGTGTGACTCTTCAACTAGCTATATCTTCATCATACAGACTTATCTGATCATGCGCTCTTAGAATTAGCATGACTACATACCAAAAATCTTATCTTCAAGGGCACATTCCATAACTCGGTCATACGTACGTGCGCTAATGCTCTGTTCACCTTGTGCTCTGCTAACTATCCAGTCTTCCATACTTAACCAAATTCTGATGTTCTAACTGCTTGAGCTGACTCCATAACATCATATGACTTTTTTTCCATAATAACAACACTAAATATAGTCATATACATCTATGTAGTCAACTTGCAAACAATCTCCCCCTTTGTCATTAATGGCAACAAAGGAATATGGTGAAGTTACTAACTGTATCCTTATACAAAATTTTCTAGTCATATACTCTAACTTATATCTCCCTTATATTCTCTACTCCCCTTTACATCATATACAAGACTCCATATTCTCTCTTCTACATACTATACTCCCCCTTTGACATTAATGACAAAGGTGCTCAAAAAATGTATCTACAAGTACTTACATAGTTAATACATCCGGGTAGGCTATATGAAGGTTTGCAATCTCATTTTGCCAAAACCTCTTCAATGTGTCTATTGTCTGGAGATGGGCACACAAAGCATATGTCAGCTTCTCCATCTTCTCCAAATCTGAACTCGAGCCTTGATCATATGTCACCATAGTGACATCGATATCCTTGATGTTCTGGTTTAATACAATTAATGAGGGTGCAAGAGCATTTCTTAGCCGTGTTTGCCTTGCCCTTATCTTGGACATTTATTTCTCTGACTTTTATATTTTATCCACTTGTCCTTGGTACACATTGTTACACATATTTACATCTGTAGAGGGATCTTCTACTGATTTCCTCATTGCATCTATCATAGCTTCTGCTTCCTAAGTTTTCTTGTAGAGATCTACAGTCAGCTTGTCCTTGTTCATACAATCTGCTATGATTTTTCTTCCTATAGCTGCAATTCTTTTAACAAGGCTTGACTAGCCTTCAAAGAGCTAAGGTCAAGTGCAAAGTTCACTATCAGTTCACTAAATCTCTTCTTAAGATATTTCTCTTCTGCAACCTTGGATGCAGATTCTTCTAGACTGAAGAAATTTGTTTTGAAACTTGATAGTATGGCGCTGACATCATGTACTGAATGAACTTTTGACACTTTCTTGTCTGAAGGTAATAAGTTATTCAGAATTTTGACTGACTCAACAAATAGTGGATTCCTCATAACCGGTTTCTCCTTGGATTTTTCCATTGCAAGTACACTGATCTTGATCAGGTCTTCTTCTCCCCATGAGTCTAAACTAGTAGTGTCAGGAGTCAAACTTGACAACAATGATATTGATGGTTTTGGGGTAAGGAGTGAACTTTGAATGACATCCATTACCTCAATTTTTGCAATCACATGTTCATCTTTCTTTTCTGTATCGTCTTCCTCTTTTTCTTCTTCCTTCTCCTCTACATCTCCCTATCCTGTTATATCTTCTATCTGCACTTCTTGTTGATGTATAGGTGAATTATCACCACATAGAATTTCTGCTTCCTTGATGCTCACAAACGCTTCTTCAAACTTATCCAAGTCCTTATCTGTGGTCACCGTAGATATCTCAATGTTATCTATCATGATAGTGTCTTTCTTGGTTTCAGGCATAGGCGCAGATATCATTGCCTTTGTGGGTGCTGTCACTGTGGATGTTAAATCATGTGGAACTGTCATAGGTGCATTTATACCCTTAGCTACTTTGTCTTTCTCAATAGGCACTTGGGTTGTGGGCACAGATGTTGGTTGCATGTGTTGTTCTAAAAAAACCTTCTCAAAGGCTTTTTCAGTCTCTTTGGCTATCAACTCATAATCCTTGTTCATTATGTGCAATGTTCTCATCTTAGTTCTAAGGTGCGGCTTTGCTAAGTCCATTAATAAGGACTTTTCTTCAACTGAGCATACTTGATGCAGGAGCATCCTGGGTGTAAGAGCAATCTTGCATCACCCAAAAATATTTCTATTTTTGTATTCAATAAGGGCTATCTTGTGTAGAGCTGCTATTTATGAAAACTTGCTATTTTTAGTAAGTTGGTCATACGATCTCGAAATGTTCTGATTTTACATATGGAGGTTCATCTTAGTCATTTCAGCTTGCCAGTAAAGTTTCATGGCTAGATCAGGTCTAGTTTTGAAGATATTGAAGATTTTCGGTATTGGCAGTAGGGTACAAAAACTTTGAACTCAGTTTTGAAGGCTTTAGAGGCCCCGGATGAGGTTGAAAATTTGGGTGACAGGTTCTTGTGTGAGTCAAGCCTGCAGAGCGCTTCGTGGCCTTTCCTAAATGGGGTTATAATAGTCAATCAGGTCAATTGGTGATGACTTATGGTCTTCGAAAGTTGGGTCACCTGAAATGGCGGGAAAAAAATTTCCTTCAAAATTTTTGTTTGGGTTTCAAAAGTTATTTTGAGACGACTTTGATGTAATAAATTGAAAAATAAAATAATTCTAAGTTTGGTCGGCCCTAAGGGCTAAATTTCTGGAACCTTCTCGGGCGGTGGAAAATGCCTATATAAAGAAGGCCCGTAGTGTTGTCTAGGGCAGTTTTGGGGTAGCAATTTGGGTATTTATTCGAGGCTTTGTCCTATAGAATATTGTAAGGGAATGCCCATGTGGCTTTGCATATTGTAATTTTGAAAGTTTGTAATTCCACATTTGTGGAAATAATAAGAAGCCAATTGTCTGTTCTTGCATATTGTTGTTGTTTCTGTATTTCTATTATGTGTTTGTGGTATTAAGGGGAGCACCCTTCATCAATACTACTAGGATGTCATCCAGTGTTTTTTCTCTTATTCTGATGTCTTCTTTAGTAGCTTGTCTTTTCAAAGTGTCCAAAATATCCCAAATTATATCTGGGATCAATGTCTTCAGTTCTAGCACATTCTTCTTAAATTTGATCATATGTTTTATTAGCATATCATGGATCTTAGATTTGTTTATCTTATGATATCTATCATAAAACTTTGATATCTAATCAAGTCTACCTTCATCTACCACTTTGGATCTCAACACTTGTAAACTTGGTAGGAATCCTACCTCAGGAGGTGGTTGAACATTTCAACCTCTACTTCTTGTGGCTCTTGCTGATGGATGGCTGGAGTCTATCTTCTTCTTCCTCCTTGTTATCTTACTAGGCTTTGGTGGTGGAGTGGAATCACTAGGAGTGGGTGTAGGGGTTCTATCATCTGTCTTCTTCTCCTTTTCTTTGGGATCATCTATTTTCTCAATTTTTATTTTCTTCTCCTTAGGGTCATCACTCTTATATGTTTTGACATCAAAGGAGGGTGCGCTCTCAAGTTGCATAGAAATCTTGGCTTCCCTTTCCTTATATAGGTTTGCTTGAGTCACACCATGAATCTTCAAAATCTTATAGGTGATTTTGGTGGCTTTCCTCTTGTTCGCTACACTATTTAGGACTGCATCTACCTGTCTGGTTTTTTCTTCATATGTACCCCATCTTGGCTCATTGGGATCTTTGGGCACTAACAATAAAACTTGTGCATAGGCTTCCAAACCTATTCTTCCACTTCATAGCCAAGTGGATGGATCCACTTAGTTCTGGGCTCCATTGCTTCCATGCATGTGATGTCTGTTTCTACCATGAAGAAAATACTATCCTTATACTTCTCAACTATGCTCTCAGGTATTGTATACCTTCTCTGCATCTTTATCTTGAATGTTTTGAGTTCTAGTTCCATGAAGTCTTTAAGGGTGCTCTCTAAGAATGCCTTGAAAGAAATCTGAGGCATTGTGGGAACAATCTTGTCTAGATAAATATCTTACAACTTAAAAACTATATGGTAGTACATATAGATAATTAGTGATCTAAATCTGAATATCTTACTCTTATCATGCTTTATTGCCTTGATATTATCCATCAATTGTGCACGCAAGATCTCACACAAGTTGAATTCACCATTCTCTTTCACTATCCTGATGGCTGCCAAAATAGTGGCCGCGGATACACTATTGAACCTATTTGCATGCTGAAATCTATAACCAAGAATCATCGAAAATAGCTTGATGTCTTTCTCCTCAATTAGCTCTATGGTCATACCTCGCTTGTCAGTGCATGACTTACAAGCCTTCTCAACTAACTTCCTGACATCGTTACCAATTGGAAGAATGACACCTGTCTTTGATAGTCCTGTCATCTCATAAATGAGATCAGCTATGATTCTAACTGGAACTTCACCTATCCAAAATAGGTCATCATGAATTATACTCAATAGGATCTTAATCCATTCAAATTCATAGAATTCATAGGCTGTAGCATACTCAATGATTGGGTGATTCTCAAGGTGCGCGAACTCATCCATGAATGTTTTATCAGAATTCATCATTGACTCAAGGTGCGATCTAATTCTGTCCAAACCAACCCATTCCTTTTTGCAATACACATATGTGCATATGTCTTCTACGTGCATAACGCCCATTTAGGTTCTAGAAAAGGCTCCTTCTAGGTCATCTAGGGTGGAATTGAAAGTATGCTTCTTAAACACATATCTTTTCCTTTCAACAACATCAAAAATAACTAGTGTAGCCATGACTTACTTGATTTATCACTTCATAGAGGTTTCCAAAGGTTTTTGGACCATCGCATCTAAACTAGGGCTTCCAACAATCAATCTACCTTCTTCACTGATAAATTCACTTGCAATGCTTCACAACTCAATTGCTAGTGCTCCCGTGATCTCCAAACACTTAATCTTGATTACAAATGAAGGATCAGTGAATCTCTAGTGACTATAAAGTAGATTTTCACCATTAATGCTTGCCATGTAAACACATAATACAACTGAGAATTTTGTTCTTTGTTTATGCTAATAATCAGGCAGTCCTCTCTTGCATACTGCATCACCTAGTCTCCAAATAGTTATATCCAAAGGTCCATACTATGAGGGTGAGTATACCAGCCGTGCAGGGGTCTAGAGATAATCTAGCTCCCCCTATGACCATGAAGGTCATTTAACCATAAATAGGAGGTGCGTCCATTATGGATGCATCCTCAACTATTTCACCAACATTATCTGACTTTTCTTCCTTCCAAATCAAGCTCGCATCTTCTGTAGCTTTCACAAACTTGACTTCTTTTGCTTCATCCAATATTGATCCTTCTGAATTTTTAGGAATTTCTCATCTTTGCGCTTTTGTTCTACAAAACCTAGAGATGTCTCCAGCCTTGTTACATGAGTGACAAATGACTGGATGCCTGATATTCCTCAGCGCATTCATGTGGGTTACCATACTGCACTGTCTGGCTGTGTGACCAATATAATTGCATATCTGACATGTAATGTTATGAGAATTCCTTACATTCTATTGTGGATGACTTCTCTAATTTTTTTGATTTTGATTTGATCTACAATTCATAACTCTATGACCAAACTTATTGTATGAATAACAATAACCATTGAATGGTCTTACCTCTTTACAATCTCTTGCTATGTGTCCATTCTTGTTACATACATAACAAGTTTTGTTTATTGGCTTGTGCTCATCCTTAGGTGGTTCAGCTTCAGCTTCAGTATGATTTCCTATCTTCTTAGCTTCTGTATATTCTTCTGATGCTTTCTTTCTTTCTCACATGTCATTGATCTAATTTTGTGCTTAATTGAATCCAATACCTCTTGTATCTCCTTTAACCTTCTGTGCATACAACTGTGAGTATATTAGATCCTTTCTTGTGTGCAATTTGTCAATATGATTCTTTTCTTCAGTCAATTTAGATTCCACTTGCTTCTTGATGTTTTCTAATTCCAAGATTTTCATGTTTGCTTGCATTAGTTCTTCATCCAACTGCTTGTTCTCTTTGACCTACTCTTCATAGGATTCTTGATTGTTAAGTAACTTTCCATCCAATTCTTCAATCTCATCTTTCAGAGATGTGTTTTCGCCATTTAGCTTTTTAACCATTTTTCTCAAATCACTTGTGGAACAGTCTTTCAAATCTTTTCTTAGTTTTTTGATGACTACATGAGAATCACTAACCTTTTCTTTTAGTTCTTCAATTTCTTTTTTGGATATGTCAAGGTCTTCAAGAGCTGCTTCAAGATTCTTTTTCAAATGTTTTATTTCTCCCTTATCCATGATCTCCTCAAGTGGTTAAACTTATCTTTAGAGGACCAAAGCTCTGATACCAATTGTTAGGATTGGGAACACTAAGAGGGGGGGGTGAATCAGTGTTTTATATATTATTACTTTTTTTGATATCTTAAACTTCAACTTAATTGCTTAAGTACTGAAATGAATATTAATGTAAGCAAGATAAAAAACCATAACACATAACATCAAAGATGATTATGGAAAAACCCAAATAGGTAAAAACCCTGGTGGGAATTGACACCCACTAAGAACTGCACTAGTGTTTTATGATCCCTGTTAGAAGATCTTGCAACCTTGTTAGGATTTGATCTTTACAATGCTTTTAGTACAGTGAACTGGTAAAGGGTCAGAACCTGTTAGGAGTCTTTTACAATTAACCTTGTTAGGGGTGTGGACACACTATCCTAGAGCTCATTGCTCAAGTGGGTGAAGGCTACAACCTTCTGGATCTCAGATACACACTATATCTACAAGGTAAACTACTGCTGTGACACTGCTTGTTAGATCAGTTCCTTTGTGTGCTTATGCTTTAGCTTCTTGTAAAGCACTAAAACATTCTAAATTCTCTTTGCATACCTCTAATCTAATCTAATCAAGTTTCTATTCCACTTTCATACTTAATTACAAAGGTACATGTCTTATTTATATGCGTAAACAAAACTATTAACTAGGCTACCCTTCAACCTATTACATATAATGCTTCCAAGTGAATTGGCTCAAGCATGTTTACAAAAAATAATATTAACATGTCTAAAACCTAAATACAATAGGCACATAGCCTTTACAAAACAATATTACAAGCGCTAACCAAAATACCAACAATCAGCTCCATGCTCTGTTCTATTCTGCCGCTCACTGTCTATGACTCTTCAAGTGGTTGTATCTTCATCATACAGACTTATCTGATCATACGCTCTTAGAATTAGCATGAATACATACCAAAAAGCTTATGTTCAGGGGTACATGCCATAACTTGGTCATACGTATGTGCGCTGATGGTATGTTCATCTCGTGCTCTGCTAACTATCCAGTCTTCCATACTTAACCAAAATTTGATATTCTAACTACTTGCGTTGACTCCATAACATCATATGACTTTGTTACCATAATGAAAACACTAAATATAGTAATATAAATTAGTATAGTCAACTTGCAATCAATTTTTATATCTATGATGTGTGTGTTGTGTGGAAAATGTTGTGGACATATATTACCTCCTAACCCAAGACAAGGAGATCCCAATTGATTAACCAAAAGGAGACGATCAATACGAAAAGGAATCAACTGGTTATGGATAAAGAGGGAAAGGGGATCTAATTTATTAATTATAAAGTAATACAATAAATTAGAAAGATTAAGATAAAATGAATCACTTATCTTGAAATGTAACATATCTGGAAATTGCTATTTTTTGGTGTTTGTACTGAGTTTTTGGAAATTCTACAAGCAGATCTGGAACTAAAATACAGAGACAGAGAAAACCCATAAATATTTTTCTTTTGTAAACCAGGTTGACCTTGACCCAAATGAAGGTCAACCTTAACCCCTTTATGCCGACCTTGACCTGCGCTGCTTCAACGAAAATTTTGTTCGCATATCTCGAAAGTTTGTCGAAGAGGGTATTTGAACCTGCTCTGCAATTCATTGTTCCGCACCTATTCTTGCAAGAAAAATGGGTTTTTTTTTTGGATGAGGGGTTTTCCTTGGTCAAACCCTAGTTTTGGAATTAACCTTGAAATAGAATTGAAATGGAGAATGCTAGCAAGTAGTAGAAGTAGATCTAACAACGAAGCTATGATATTTAATATATATGCAATTATATTTGAAATGTAAACAATTATGTTAATACAAAAGCTTGGAATCAACACTAAAAACCATAAATGTAAATCAAAACCTCCATGATTGTATGCTTGGAATCTACCTTGAAGGAAGAATGAATGAATCTTGAGGATGCACAATGTTGGAATAGAAAGATAAGGAACTGAGAGGGGAGGGGTGAATCAGTACCCTCAAAATTTTTTAACTGAATACTCTATCTCCAAATAGTAGTAACAAATCTATCCAATTGAATCCATTATTTACAAAATTCATTCAATTGACTTGATAAATCTAAAGTACATGAAAACAAACAATAATTCAATCACATAACACAGATATTTTGGTTATGCATAAACCCTTGTTAGAAGGTAAAAACTGTGGTGGGGATGACACCCACAAATTCTTCACTACTGCAGATAATAAAGTATGCTGATTAAGGCTACAAGTTATGATCACTTTTGGTGATCTTACCCTATTAGGAGTAACAATCAAATCAACTAGATCTACCTTGTTAAAGGATTTAAAACAACACTACTTGAGTGTGTACTTGGTTAAAAGATTTACAATCAGATTGTTAAGTCTACTCTGTTAGGAGATTTTACTAACTCTATTACAATGATTAGAAGATAACAAAAAGTATGTATAAATGACAACTATACTTATGTCTGAATCAGATCTATGATATACTGAATAAATATCACCTAATGTGTAGTAGTCTGTCCTCTATTATGCTCGGTAGCCTTGACTAATTTTGAATAAACTAAATTGTATCTCTAATTACTGCTCAAACCATGTCTGAATTCTAACATCTTGAAGGTGGCTACTACTTCAAAATCTTCTTATATTACTTACACTTAGTCACCTTCTTCACACTTATCACCCTTATGTCATAATGACATAAATTACAAATATATAGAAAACTGCTATGATTTCCATGACTGCCATCACCTAATTAGGATTACATCTTCTTAGGAAAAACCTAAGATCTACGGTATAAAAAATTAACCTAGATCTGACTATTTCATAGGGATCATCATTACATTTAATGATTACATCTATAATAAATAATCCTCGATCTTGGTAAAACATTTTATGAATCTATTGTAACCATTTACATAGATAAATGTGCCATAACTGATTACTATGCCATTTCCTAGATTGCTCGATAAACACAACCAATTCTACTTGGTGAATATAGTGGCACTCGATGTCCAGTCTACTCAGTGTTTATTGATGCTTGGTGCTCGGTATACTCTGATGCTCGGTAAAAATTCTCTGGTGCCTGGTTAAAGATGTCTCCATTTAGTTCTTAGTACTGCCTTATGAATACTCGGTATGTAGGCTTGTTTGTTTAACCGACTAGCATAATGTAGCTTGAAGTTCTTCCTTTTACCATCTGGTCAGCATAGATAACTAACTGATCCACTTTGATACTAATGAGAACATGTAATTCTCAAATAGAGATAACAATCTCCCCCTTTGGCATTAGTATCAAAACTTGTAATGTATAAAAACCGATATATCTCTTACTATCCTTACTTCATATATACATGACAAAATTTATTCAAAACTTGCATAACTCCCACTCAGTGCATGCTCCCGGTATATATGTAGTACACTTAGCATATATTTATACAATTTAGCATATACATTATATTTCCCCCTTTTTGTGATTAATGTCAAAATCAAAAAATATGTACTTACATCTTGTAAAAAATGTGCTAATGGGCTTTTTTCATAGAATCTAAGAGGTTTTCCCATTCCTCTTTCAAGTTGGTGAGAGCAATATGCTCAAGACCGACTTGTACATGCATGTAAAATATGTTCTCCAACACCTAAATTTCTGGTGTTGCAACTAAATCTTGTGCCTTGATAATATGTCGCTCAATAATTTTCAGGTGGGGAAGCAGCTCTGCTTGTAGCTCGGTGACTTGGTCACTTATTTTATCCTCTTTCTTTCTCAAATCTTCTCTTAACTGCCCGAGTTCTTGAACTTTGAGTATATTATTATGAAAAGCATCTGGCTAGGTTAAGGAGGCATTTGCACTGGCTTGGATTTCAGTATTCAGCTTCTTAATCTTTTCACTGATCTCAGCACTGAAACTCTCCAAAGTGCAAAGCTTAACTAACATCTAAGTTATGTTTTGAGTAATAGATTGAAAATCAGTGATTACCTCAGAAAGCTTTACCTTGTTTATTGCTACTTTCTGGCTGATCTTTTCTGCCAATTTGTCCTGTAGCTTAGACTCTTCCCTTTCTTCAAGTCTCTTTTCTGCATCAATGTCTGGGACATTTATTTCTTGTACAAGAGTGGTAAGCTGGTCTATTACAGGTGTCTCTTCATTTATCTAGACCTTAGGTACAACCTGTTGCAAGATGTCTCCTACATATTCAAGAATTTGTCTACTCTTGCACCCTTTCCTCAGCTTCTCCTGAGTTTCCTTCCTTGTGCATAGCTCCCCATATTTTATTAACTCTTCAGGGTCCAAAGTCCTTGAGTCACAGTCAGGTATTACAATGAATTCATCTAGTGTGACTGGCCCTTTGCCATTCTTTTTCTTTTTCTTTTTAGGCTCTTGTGGTGAAATCTTAACAAAAGGAATAATATCCTTTACCTCAACACTCAATGTTTCTTACCTAGTAGACACATTATCTTCCTTCGTTTGCTCCTCGATAACCTATGTGTTAGTTGATAGAGAGGGAGCTTTGGATGTAGTGTCTAGCAGAGTGGTCTCGACAGGTTTAGGGTCATCTTGGCCTTGTGTATTTGCCTCTTTTTCCTCAGGCTCTTCTGTCTCTATAGGTGTGCTTGTCCCTTGTTCCCTTGATGTGTCCTTTGGTTGCTCGAGGATTGACCCTTCGGGTTCCTCCTTATAAATAAGTTCAACTTCTTCCATCAGGATAGGAAGATCACCGGTATAGAGATTATTGTTGGCTCAATAGTGGTTCTCTCTTCTTGTGATTTATCTCTAGCAAAAGTGACATCCTCATCATCTTTGATGTCATCAGGATCACCATTTGTGATGGCCTCAATAAGTACATCAAGTGCATTATTATCAACCCCTTGGATTTCAACCTGATCTGGTGCATCCTGAGTTAAGCTCATCTCCTCGGTGGCATCTGTTGTATCAGGTACCTCAGTATCTGATATATTAATTCTTTGTTTTGGTGCCAAATCTACATCATCAATATGAATTCCCTTACCTTTTCTCTTAAGTTTCTTCTCAGGAATAATGGCTAAGGCCATCTTTTCTGACTCTTCATGGGCTTGTACAATTGAAGTCTAGTTGAGTTGACTATTCTCATCTATGTTTGCCAAATTTTCATCAAGTATCTGTAGTGCCCAGTTCTTTACTCAAAATCTCTTTGAATACTTATTCATTAATTCCTCAATTTCAGGAATTGTCAATGTAGGTATTGCCAAAACTAGGGATTGTTCCCTCATTCTTTTCTCTATATTCAAGGCATATGTCCATTTCTGTGAAATTCTTTCTTCTAATGCCTTGGGTAAATATTTGGAAAATTCTATTGGTACCCTCTTGAATCTAATCATCACCTGGATGATAGCCTCTTCAATTTTATTCTGGTCTTCAGTTGACAAGTGCTCAAATTGACTAATTTTAGGATCACTTAATCCTCCATTTTCAATTATTTCTTTGAAAACCTCATCAATTGACATAATCTTATTTACAACAACTTTGAACTGATCATTATCATCTTCATCATCATCTAAATCATCTTTCCCTCTAATCAACTTTCTTTTTTTCTTAGGGGCTTTAGTAGTAGATTTAGTACCTCTCTTTTATATGTCTTCGTCAGTGTTGCTGCAATTAGCCTTGATATTTTCACAACTTCTTTATTCAGTGGAGGTGAAGGTGCATTTGTTGACCATGTACATGCCCTTTTCTACACTTCTAACTTCTTATTTTTTGGAGTGGGGAAAAGAGAAACTAGTGTAGTATCTACATCATTGTCTGACTCAGTTTTCTCACTATCATGTGGTTTGTCAGAAAGAAGTAACTGACCTTCGGTTTCTACCTCAATCGGTGTACTCTCAGATGTCCAACATCATCACCAAATTTATTTACTAGATTTTTCATCATTTTCTTTGACTTCTTTGTTATTTTACCAATAAATAGGTCTATTTTGATTCTTATCTTGGCCTCTTCATAGGTTCCAAACCTTTTTGCATTAACATCCTTAGGTACAACCAATAAAGCCTCTATTGATTTGGAAGAAAAATCAATGTCTAATTTATATCCCATGGGGACTAACCATTTTGTCCTAGGCTCCACAACCTTAATCAATGTATGATCAGTGTCAACTAGAAAACATATTTCCTATTCATAATCTTCAACTAGTTGCCTTGGAATTCTGCTCCAAGAATTCATTCTACCTTTGAATTGCTCAAAATAATTATCTAAAACACTGTTAAGATTATTTCCCAAGCTCTTAATCAAATATGAAATTTGGACTATGACTGGCTTGTCAGTTGACCATTCTATATTACTAACTGATGAGAAAAATATTTGCACATAAAAGAATATACAAACTAGCAAGGATCCAAACATACATGTATTAGACTTTTCTGACTAGATTGTCTTCATATTCTCTTCAATATGCTTCAAAATAAGCTTGATGAGGTCCAATTGAAAACCTTTCTTGACCATTTTGAATGCTATGTCAACAGCTCCACATGGTACAATATTCAGTCTGCTCGACTGATAAATCTTATAACCAATGACATGAACTACAAATTTCACCTCTGGGTATTTGATTGTGCTTATCTTTATAGCTCGGTCATCCCACTCGGCTCCCGTGTTCTTTTCAATTTCTATCCTTGGTGCACTGTGAATCACTTTTGTCTTGTCAGTGGTAGGAAACCCAGTGGTAGCATGAATCATATTCTTAGTTATTTTGATGGGATCATCCAACCAAAAATTTCCATCATGGAACCAACTGAGAACAATCCTAATCCATTTGCTCTTGAAGTATTTCAAAAAATTTAGGGCATTCACCAGTCCTAATACTTCCAGTTGCTTGTGATCAGATTTAAGTTTTTGATCTACTCCACATAGCTTCTGATAAGTTGCATACATATCAAAATCTCTAATTTTATCTATCTTGTAGTGAATGTACGAGCGCACGTCCTCAACTAGTAAAACCCAGGGTGGTATGCTTGAGAAAGCTCCTGTTTGATCAATTTATGATGCAACTTCAGGATGAAGTTTGTATCAGGGTTCATTACATATTGAAAAAATAATAAGGTTGACTTCTTCCTCCTCTGAAAACTTAGACTTATTTATCTTTGATGCGCACGCCATAGTTTCTTAATTTAAGGTTTTGGTAAGTACGAGTATGAACAACTCGGTGATAATAGTACTTACATGAAAATGTCGATGAAATCACTCAGAAGAATTTGAAACTGCGCTCAAATACTCTAAAAATCCTTTGCATGAAATTTCTCTGGAAACTCTTCGCTCTTCGCAAATAATGGTGAAAAATAAACTAAGTTCATCATATATTTATAACTTTTTCAAATTCCCACTCAAACCTTTTTACAATAAATGCTCGACCTACTCACATCTCAATGAAAGTATCAAACTTAGTGAGTACCACAAAATACCAATAGCTTAGTTAACATATAACTTTTTACTTGGTTAATACTGATACTCGGTTAACCTTGCATAGTAGTCACCGATGGGTAACTTCTTACTCAGTCTAGTATATACCAACTATAAACTCTTTAAAGTCCAAAAATTATAAAACCACAATGCATCTTAATTCATATGGATTTGGTATGTGCACATCTAGCATAAGGAACTCTATGAAAAATGTGATCATCTTGAATTATCAGTTCCATACATACCTTTTTCAGCTTAGGTGGAGGTGCCGATGTCACCCAATCCAATGGACAAGGTTTCACCAAATGCATTACTTGACTCAGCATTATCATTTGATGCCTTTCTCCACATATTGTTTCTTATTCTCATGATATCTGCAATTGTATTACCATTCTAAAAAACTTGTGTTTCTAGTACACAGTCTTTATAATCTTTACTTAGGTGACCGACTTTGTGACAATGTAAACATTCCATACCAGTTCTTGTCTAGCTTCGAGATTTTCCAGCCCATCTCTTCCTCATACAATTCACTACAATATGTCCATACCTTCCACATACTGTGCAGTTAAGCCATGTGTTATAATCCCAAGTGTAAGAATTACCTTGTCTTCTCAGTTGATAGGTTTTTTCTGGCCTTTCGGTGTCCAGACTTGCTTCATCTTTATTCTGCATTCTTGTAAGGTGTGTCCATGCATGTTGCAAGTGTGATAGTGTTTCTCTATGTAGGGTTTTTTAGGAGTCCTATTCAACTTAGATATACATTCATATGCTTGATGTCCAAACTTGTTACAATTATAACAATGACCATTAAACTTAGGAGTGGTTTTAGGTTTACCTTGTGCTTTACTCCTGCAAACATTTGAAGTGTGGCCTGGTTTAACACAGTGATAGCATGTCAGTGTCTCAGGTCTCTAATTCTGGTTGTTATTCATCTATTCAGCTTTCTTAGATGATTCTCCTTGTTGGGTGTAGCCTTATCCAGTAGTACTTCCAAGTCGTCTTTGAGTAATCAGAAAATCATCAATTTTCTTGGAACTATCTTCATCCTTTTTCAACATCTCATTATGTTGTTGTTGTATCTTCACTTAATTTCTCAGTTTTTTATTTTCTTCCCTAAGTACTCTAATGTCCTCAAGTTTCCTTGATAACTCATTATTTTCTCGATTGATCTCCTGGCTTACAAAAATCATTTGATTGGATATTTTGAAGTGATGCTCAATAAGTCTCAGTATCTCAGTTTCCTTCACTTGTAGTTATTCAGTCATTTGTCTTCTATCTTCAACAACTAAATTTCTCTCTTATTCAGCTTGTCTAGCATTGTTTATCACATCAATCATTCTTACCATTTGTGTCTCTTGACTGATCTGCAGGGCTTTCACTGGTTCAGTCAAATGAAGATTTTTCTCAGATAAATCAGAAATTGCACTTTTAGATATGTTAGTATACTACCTAAACTGGATCCAATATTCTCAAATGGGTCATCAATATCTTATTCATGATAGTTAGTCTCACATTCTTGAATAGCCATGTCCTTTCTCTGAACCAGTAACTTTTTCAATGCATCCTTAGCTTGCTTGTATTGCTCAACAAGAATCTATATCTAAATCTTTTAATTCTCTAGAGTTTTGTCCAACTTGTATCTCTCCATGTTTAGATCTTTCTTCTTCAGTGGTTAAACCTTCCAATAAGAGATCTAGCTTTGATACCAATTGTTGGAATGGAAAGATAAGGGACTGAGAGGGGAGGGGTGAATCTGTACCCTCAATAAAATTTAATAGAATACTCAATCTGCAAATAGTAGTAACCAATCTATCCAACTAAATCCATTATTTGCAACATTCATTCAATTGAATTGATAAATGTAAAGTAGATGAAAATAAACAATAATTAAATCACATAACATAGATATTTTGGTTACACAGAAACCCTTGTTAGAAGGTAAAAATTGTGTTGGGGATGACACCCACAAATTCTTAACTACTGTAGATAATAAAGTATGCTAGTTAAGGCTACAAGTTATGATCACTTTTGGAGATCTTACCCTATTAGGAGTAATAATCAGATCAACAAGATCTACCTTGTTAAAGGATTTAAAACAACACTACTTGAGTGTATACTTGGTTAAGAGATTTACAATTAGACTGTTAAGTCTACTTTGTTAGGAGATTATACTAACTTTATTACAATGATTAGAAGATGACAGAAAGTATCTGTAAATTAAAACTATACTTTGTATGAATTAGATATATGATATACTGAATAAATATCACCTTAATGTGTAGTAGTGTATCCTTTGTTCTACTTGCTAGCCTTGACTGCTTCTAAATAAACTAAATTGTATCTCTGATTACTGCTCAAACCATGTCTGAATTTTGATGTCTTGAAGGTGGTTACTACTTCAAGATCTTCTGCTATTACTCACACTTATTCACCTTCTTCACACTTATCACCCTTATGTCAAAATGACATGAATTGCAAATATATAGCAAAATGCTATGATTTCCATGACTCCCATGACCTTATTAGGTTTACATCTTCTTAGAAAAAACCTAAGATCTACGGTGTACAAAATTAACCTAGATCTGACTATTTCATAGGGGTCATCATTACATTTAATGATTACATCTATAATAAATAATCCTCGATCTTGGTAAAATATTTTATGAATCCGTTGAAACCATTTACATAGATAAATGTGCCATAACTGATTACTATGCCATTTCTTGGATTTCTTGATAAATATATTGGTGCTCAGTGTCTAGTCTGCTCGGTGTTTACTAACGATCGGTGCTCAGTATACTCTGATGATCAGAAAAACTGGTCTGGTACCTAGTTAAACCTATTTCCATTTAGTTCTTGGTATTTCCTTATAAATACTTGGTATGTAGGCTTTTTTGTTTAACCAACTAGCATAATGTAGCTTGAAGTTCTTCCTTTTACCGACTGATTAGCATAGATAATCGAATGATCCACTTTGATACTAATGACAACATGTAATGCTCAAATAGAGATAAAATAAAGGATCTTGAAGGAAGATCACACCACCATGATGGGTAGATCTAGGGTTTGAATGATGAATCTTGAATGCTTAAACCAAATCCCTTCAAAAGCTTTTATGATTGAATCCTTGATCTTCAATGGATAACTTGAATGCTTGAATGCTTGTGTTTGATGATAATTGCTGTTTCTTATTCCTTTCTTGTTTTGCTTGGATTGAAATGAGAGGAGAAGGCTTCCTTATATACTATTCTAGGGCAAAAAATTCTAGAGAGGCCGACATATGAGAAATAAATTCCTATTAGGCCTATACCCTTAGGAATGGACCTAAATTATCACTGCTTCAAAACCCAGAATAGCCGACCCAGAAGTGAAAAAATAAACTTTTGAGTTCCCCCCTGCATCTAGAAAACTCTTCAATGAAAAAGGGGGACCTAGGTCAAGGTCAAGGTTGACCTTGACCTAGGGGGCTAAAACCCCTAGAAAATATGCCAGGTGGGAAAAAATGTTCCTGGAGAGGCCTAATCAGAGCCCTAAATAGGCACAAAAGATGGAAAAGGGGCAGAAATAGAGGACAACATGATGATGGCCCAAAAAACCCCCTAAGGAGGCCCTAAAATTCTTAACATGAAAGTGATTCCAGTTTAAGATGATACATTAAGCCCCTACTTTAGCGGGAGTACAGAAATCAAACATACTCATGGTAAAGTTAGAAGAGAGACTCTAGTGGATCGCAATAAGGTAGAACATCACTTAATTGAGGACATGAATCCCCAAGCCAAGGATTGTAACTCAACATACATGCACGAGGGTGTGAAAACAAAGAGAAAACTAAAAGACACGAAAAGAGGGGTTAGTACAAACACAAACTCAAATCAACTAGCAAAGGAAACCTTGCTAAGAAATGCTTCCTATACTAGTATCATATTTGAAAAGCTATCATAAAAGCATAAATGATTACATAAGAAAGATAAGAGAAACACTATAAATAACATAGCTTCATGATCTAATCCTACTAGCATGAAAGCGAAAGGAGAGAGAAGAGAGAATGATTACCTCACCCAATAAGATGCCCACCTTACTATGAATCACTAAGGAGGGAGAGCCCAATAGGTAGCCAAACCTGATAGTTCACCCATAAATTGCGCTTTGTAGTTACAATGCATCTTCTGATAGATTTTGGAATACCCATAGATCCACATTCTTGTATCACTATGGAATATAAAATGTGTGTCTCTTCAGGATTTAGCAACTTATGTGCATTACCTTCTAAGGATTTAGCATATTAAAAATTAAAAATGTGTGTCTCTTCAGGATTTATTAACTTTATTTCGTTACCTTCCAAGGATTTAGCATATTGCAAAATGTAAACTATAACATAAGGGAGACCCTATATAGGCCCCCTCCTTATTGTAGCTACCTCATAGATAGGATAAGGAAGATAAATGAGGATACCTACCTCACAAAGTAAGGAGATATCCTCTTAACAACAATGTACACTATATTCTTAGTGAATGATATTGACCCTTACATCAAAGAGCATAGATAATCATGAAAAAGGATATGTCACTTATGGAAAAAGGATCCTCAAAGAGAAAGATATCTTATAAAAAATATGCCCACCATAGAGGAGTGCTTTAGATAAAATATCATCTTTCAAAGAAAAACCAAAGAGGGATCAAAGATTCAATCATCAAGCCACCTGCGATCAAGAGGAAGAGGAATCTTGGAACTAAGGAAGCAAAATCTAACCCTAAAGAAAGGGTAATAATTTATAAAGACCATAATTTGAAAAATAAAGAAGAGGTGATGACCTAGGATAACAACCTCTCACATAAAAGGATATCCATAGCCAAAACATCAATCAACACAATGAAATAATGTTGTAGAAGAAACAAATGCCACTAAGCTAAGGAAAGTAGATCCCTAGATAGAGAGAAAGAAGGAAAACCTTGCCCCCCAGGAATGAAAGCAAGGGATACCTTTGCAAAACAAATGTCTGTAGAAAAGATATCATGAATACAAAAAGAAAAACTATGGATTATTATGAGCCAAAAGAAAGATATCATAATACAAAACCATAGTGATAAAATATAGAAAGAATAACCAATTAAGCTCAAAACAAAATACATGCTAAGAGCATAATGGATCCTAGAGAAATGGAAGAAATACCTCTTGCCCCCCAATAAAGATACAAGAGGATAAAAGATCTACATTATAAAATAATGAGGGGTATTCCTCGTATGGAAATTATGAATGAATTGTAAAACTACACGAGAGTAAGATATAATTCCTAAAGCAGCTCTTTCTCTAACATACATCTTGAAATGCACACAATCAACAAGTAAATATGTATTACTATAGTGAAAAGGACATTTGTACTTGGAGAGAGTATCTTTTGGTATAGGTTTAAAGATTTCTTTGTTAGAATTCATTAATTGAACATACACCTTCTTAGCCACATCCTGAGGGGTATCATGGTGATCTAAGGAAGATGTTAGAAGAAGAACATGGAGAGGAGGGTGACAATTAGAATCAACTTCCTTAAAATGAGATAGCGGAAATCCAATACCACGCATATCAGTTTAGGGGATAGATGAACCCAATATTTAATACCTTGTTTTAGGGGATAGATGAACCCAATATTTAATACCTTGTTCATTAACACCAAGCCCTAAACCCTTATACCATTGTTTAGCCATCATATTGTATCCTATAGAGTACATATCTTGTAAAGATTCTACAGGAGGTGATTGTTTATCATGATCATAAGAAAAGGTTGTGTAAGGTGGAGTGATAGGTTTAGAAGAAGTTTATTTTCTCTTCCCTTTAATATCATCATGGATTGGATAAGAAAGGGAAGGTAAATCCAAAAATTCTTATACATCTACATCATGAACCATAGTTTGAGCCTCATCATAAGTGTGGGAAGAACTAGGAATAGAAGATGGAGAAATGGGAATGGGAATATTAGGAATTAAATTAGGAAGGATAGGATTAGGAAGATTAGGAAGGATAGGATTAGGATTAGGAAGATTAGGAGATGGTGTATCATCTACCAAATTCTTCACATAATCCAAAAGAGCAATAAGTCCACCATACAAATCCTTAATGAAAATTTTGAAAATAGGAAGGCTACTATTAGTCAATCTCATTATAGCATAAGCAAGTGAAACATGAAGAGTGACAAACATAATGAAATAGATGATACTCTCATAAACATCATAAAAACTATAAAGAGATTCTAAGAGAAGAATAATGAAGAAAATAGCCATACACCAAAGCATCTTAAGGATCTTCATAGTAAATGAAATGCAAGAAATATTTTTGTATTTTGTAGGGTATATAGATTTTTTTGTTTTTGAATTTTAAAATGCAAGAGAATAAAAGGAAACTAATCTAAACTAATCTTAAGGATAGGAGGCAAAGCATCCAACACCAAAAAGAAAGAGTTGTCTATTGCGGGTTCACCAAAATGTAAGATATATATATATATATATATATATATATATATATATATATATATATATATATATATATATATATATATATATATATATATATATATATATATATATATATATATATTGATGAAGGGTGCTCCCCTTAATACCACAAACACATAACATAAACAGAGAAACAACAACAATTTGCAAGAATAGATAATGGGCTTCTTATTATCTCCACAAGTGTGGAATTACAAATTTTCACAAGTACAATATGCAAAGCCACATGGAAATTTCCCTTATAATATTTTGTAGGACAAAGCCTTGAATCATTACCCAAATCTAGCTAGAATTGCCCTAGAAAACACTACGGGCCTTCTTTAAATAAGAAATTTCCACTGCCCGAGAAGGTTCCAGAAATTTAGCCATTAGGGCTGACCAAACTTAGAATTATTTTATTTTTCATTTTATTACATCATACTCAGCTCAAAATAACTTTTGAAACCCAAACATAAATTTTGAAGGAAAATTATTTTCTGCCATTTCAGGTGGCCCAACTTCTGGAGACCATAAGTCATCACTAGTTGACCCAATTGACTATTATGACCTCAATTCAAAAAGGGCGCAAGGAGCTCTATAGTTCCTGACTCACGTAAGCTCTAGTTAGATGAAGTTTTGACCTCATCTGGGGCCTCTAAAGCCTTTAAAATTGAGTTCAAAGTTTCTGTACCCTACTGCCAATATTGAAAATCTTCAATATCTTCAAAACTAGACCTGATCTAACCATTAAACTTTACTGGTAGGCTGATATGACTGAGATGAACCTCCACAGTGAAATCAAAATATTCCAAGATCGTATGACCAACTTACTAAAAATAGCAAGTTTCCATAAATAGTAGCTCTGCACAAGATAACCCTTATTGAAAAGCAAACAAAAATATTTTTGGGTGATGCAAGATTGCTCTTACACCCAGGATGCTCCTACATCAGACACCCAGGGTAATTTGAGAAGTGACCCTATCACGAATTAGGTGCGAAGAGGAAAACTAAGACGGTCAACCTCCTCCTTTATCAACCATGATGAATCTTCAACAGGTTATCCTTTCGATTTGACTATATATTCTTCATATGTCTTGTTCCTGGTACTTCTGCCAGCACGACTATCTAGTATGTCGTCAATCTCTTTGGTAGCTGAAATGGTTGCTGGAATACTCCATTATGCTATTATGATGTCATCTTCAACACCTCCCTCATGATACTTTGTCAAATCTAAAATGTTAAACACTGGTGAAATATTCAGCTTAGTAGGTAATTCGACCTCATATGCATTTCCTGAATCATGCTTCTTTAGTATCTTACATGGCCCAAACTTCTTCATTTTCAGCTTATTGTATGTACCAACTAGAAATCTCTCCTTCCGCAAATGAACCATGACTTCATCTCCAACCTGAAATTCCTTATGCCTCCTTTTCTCATCTACCTTAGCCTTATACTACACATTCATCTTGGTAATATGCTTTCTCACCTCCTCATGGATGTTCTTCAAGTGTTCTACAAAATCCTCAGCTTCAACACTACTTATTTCTCCTTTATCTATCTTTCTCAACTCAGATGCATTTCTGGGACTACTACCATATACAATTTGGAATGGTGATTTACCAGTGCTCCTATTGACAAAATTATTGTATGCAAATTCTGCCTGTGGTAAAATCAAATCCCATCCTATTGACTTATGTCCAACCAAACATCTCAACAAATTCCCCAAACTCCTATTCACCACCTCTGTCTATCCATCAGTCTGTGGATGATGTGATGAATTGAACTTCAAATCTGTCTTCAACTTCTTCCACAATGTATGCCAGAAATATCCAATGAACTTAGTGTCTTGATCTGTAACTATGGTCTTTGGAAAACCATGTAGCCTCACTACTTCTCTAAAAAATAACTCTGCTACATGAATAATGTCATTAGTCTTCTTGCAGGGAATGAAATGTGCCATCTTCAAAAATTTGTCAACCACCACAAAAATTGAATCATGTCCCCGCTGAGTCCTCAGTAAACCAAGAACAAAGTCCAAACTGATATCCTCGCAAGGTTTCTCTGGTATAAGTAATGGCTGATACAACCCTATATTTTTCTTCACTCTTTTTTCCATTTGACATACTCTGCAACTTTGTAAAAACTTCTTGACATCTTGCTACAACTGTGGCCAATAATAATTCTCACTAACCAAAGCAAGGGTTTTATCATGACCAAAATGTCCAGCCAATCCTTTGCTATGCTTCTCCTTGATGAGATTCTCCCTCATAGAACTTTGTGGAATGCACAACTGACTCTCTCTGAATAACATATCATCTTGAATGATAAAATCCAACCACTTCATTCTATCTAGAGTAACAGATTCTTTACAAGCTTTCCAAGCTTCACCAAAATCAGGATCCTCTGGATACAAATTTTTGAGTTCCTTGAACCCAACCACCTCAATCTGCATTTCTGTCAGCAATAGTTTCCTTCTACTAAGCACATATGCAACCTTGTTAGATATTCCACTCTTATGTTTCAAAACAAATGTATAACTCTACAAAAACTCAACCCATTTCAAATGCCTTTGATTCAACTTTCCTTGACTATTCAAATATTGCAAAGCTTGGTGATTAGTATACAAAAAAACTCCTTAGGAAGCAGATAGTGTCTCCACTTCTTCAATGCTTGAACAATAGCATAAAATTTTTATCATAAAAAAAATATTTTCTCTTGGCATCATTTAACTTCTCACTAAAATAAGCAATAGGTTTACCTTCTTGGCTCATAACAACTCCTATTGTAGTACCACTAGCATCATAGTCTACTTGAAACACCTTATTAAAATCTGGAAGTGCTAACATAGGTTGTTATGTAACTTTATGTTTCAAAAGTTTAAAACTTTTATCTACCCCATGAGTCCACTTAAACTCTTTTCTATCCCCTCTCATTGTTTCAGTCAAGGGTCCACAAATACTGCTAAAATTTTTGATAAATTTTTTGTAAAAGCTAGCCAAACCATGAAAAGATCTTACCTGAGTAGCACTCCTTGGAGTAGGCCATTCAAGGATAGCCTATACTTTCTCTGGGTGCATTTTTAGACCTTTTGCTGAAACTACAAATCCCAAATACACTAATTCCTTCTTCACAAAACTGCACTTCTTCAGATTAATCAACAATTTCTCTTCTCTCAACTTCTCAAACACCCTATGAATATGCATCATATTCTCCTTCAATGTCTTCCTAAAGATCAAAATATCATCTAGGTAAACAATGACAAACTTACCCAAAAACTCTTTCAGAACTTCGTTCATGAGCCGCATGAAAGTGCTTGGTGCATTGGTTAGCCCAAAAGGCATGACTAACCACTCATACAGTCCTTCCTTTATCTTGAAGGTAGTCTTCCATTCATCTCCTTCTCTGATCTGAATCTGATGATATCCACTCTTCAGATCTATCTTTGAGAAATACACAGCTCCACTCAAACAATCCATAATATCATCCATCCTTGGCAATGGAAACCTATACTTGATTGTGATCTTGTTTATAGCCCTAGAATCCATACACATCCTCCATTATCCATTCTTCTTTGGTGCTATTACTGCTAGTACAACACATGGACTTAGGCTCTCTCGAATCAACCCCTTTTGTAACAACTCATGTACTTGTCTGTTCAACTCTTCACTTTCTGTTGGTGTCATTCTGTGTGCTACCTTATTTGGAAAAATGGCTCCTAGAATCAGGTCCATCTAATGAATGATCTTCCTTACTGGTGGTAATCCATTAGGAACATTATCAGATATAATATCCCGAAACTCATTCAACAAATTTGCAACTTCTAGAGGTACATCTTCTACTTCCTCTTTACCAACTTTTGGAATTAAAGAAAAACACACATGCTCATGTTTGATATCATCTAGGAATTTTCTTCCATCAATAAAATTTATTCTTGCATTACCACATACCTTTTCTTCTGTGTCATTCAGTGGCTTTAGCTTATGTCGCACTCCATCCTTCGTCAAGGAATAAGTATTTGCACGACCATCATGTATAGCACACTTGTCAAACTGCCATGGTCTACCTAACAACATATGACATGCATCCATAGATATGATATCACATAGTACCTCATCATGGTATCTACCAATCTTGAACTTCACGAGGCATTGTTCATTGACCATGACCTTGTGGTCATCCTGCACCCAAGAAATCCGGTATGGATGTGGGTATTTCTGTCTCTTGAGCTTCAACTTTTTCACCATCTCATTTGACACCAAATTGTCAGTGCTTCCACTATCAATAATCACATCACAAAATTTACCTTCACACTTGCACCTGGTGCGAAACAGGATCCTCCTTTTCTCTGGTTCATTCTCAGCACTCAGTAGGACTCTTCTATTAATCATTGTTTCTCCTCTTTTAGTATCTTCAGAATGTGATGATCTCGCATCTTCATCTACATGTGCAACTCTGGCTTGGCCTTCATTTCTCCTGTCTATCCTTCCTTGGCATTGAGGACATTCAAATGCCCTATGAGCTTCTTCATAGAGAAAACATGTTCCACGAAAGCCTCCTCTTCCAGATCCTTCTCCTCTTCCTCTTCCTCTTTGATCTCTATTACTTTGATCCTGGAAGCGATTGGAATTATTTCCTCTCTAATTTTGACTGCTACTGGCCTCATCTTGATGAACTAAAATTGATTTCGAACCTAATTGATGAATATGTGATTAAAGATCATCGAGGAGTTGTTGATTAGATATGTAATATGATTATATTAGTATTATGTTGTCATTGATGTCAACTAGTTTGACATCACTTATCTTGTAAGTTACTATATCGAAACATCTGGAGAAAGGAGTAAAAGAGATGAAGAATATAAATATCTACATGATGAAGATGTATATGTCAAATGAGGATAAGAAATACATTGAGTAACTTGTTGATGAATCTATGACCTTATGATATTGACTTTATTATGTTTCTTTCATCTATGATGAAGAATGGAGCCTAAAGACACAAAGTAGTGTTGTTGGTAAATGAAGCATTTCAGTATACACCGACGGAGTGTAGTGTATACCGATCACAGTGTAAATCAAGCTTGTGTTCACTGATGCATTTCTTTGTTAACCGAGTAGAACATAAAGGAATTAAATGATCAGTTTAGCCAATAAGATTGATGAGCTGGAAAGTGTATGGAATCGAGGTAACATATAATGTTTGTTATGAGGATTGATGGCTAACATAATTCAAGGAAGATTTAATGGAGTAGATTGAAATGTTTTATTGACACATTAGCTGAAGGAGGTTAAAGCAAAAAAATCAATGAATGAGATTAAGCGGCAAAATTTGATGGACAAGAAGAAAATGGTTTACTCGTCTATATAAGAGACTGGAGATTTCATAGTAAAGATGTCGGAAGAAGAAGATACTGCAGAATTATCACGTGAACAAGTTTTCATGCATTCTGATCATACTAGTTAGTGAGTACTGAACTACAGAGTGTGTGTGAATTTTGTACCTAGCTGTAGACACAACACTTCAGTAAAACATTAGAGGTTAGCAGAAATCAAAATCATGCAGTGAAATGGAAACTAATCTAACCAGGTGATTTATTGGCTTCTAGTAGATGCGAGTATGTATTCTTAGATTGGATCAAGATCAGTGACCTTGACGACACCTAAATGAAGGATTTGAATGTAGAATCTATATATGAGATGAATGCAAATTAATCTATATTTTTGGATTTTCTATGCAATAAGATGAGATAAATTGATATGAATCTATTCTATATGAAAAATGGATATGACATGAAAGTAATCTAACAATGATATGCTAAATGATATGAATGCTAAAAGCAATGAAAATTTCACAACAACTTGGATTCACAAAGATGGATTCTTTGATCACCAATTTGACACCGTGAGGACGCAATTCGTGGATGGATCCAAAATGAAGAGCCAAGGTTTTAATTTATAGAAATCCAGAACTTTGGAGGTGCATGGAAAAAGCCATAAATCACTCTTGATAAACTCAAGTTGATTTTTGAGTTATCAAGAATTAAGAGATAAATTAACTCACAAAATCATGCAAATCAACTTTTTGATTTAAATTAGAAGTTGAGATCAGCTTTCAACTCAAAAGAGAGTTGAGTTTATTTTTAAAACAACTTGAATTGATTTTCTGATTTAAAGTTTAACTATTTTTGGATGTGCATAATTAATATGAATTATTTAAATAAATAAAGTGATTTATCCTCAACTTTAAATGATTTTGAAAAATAAAACAATTGATTTATGGGTTAATCAATTATTAAATCAAACTTTTATTCAAAAACTATATTATTAAATTTGACAATTGACATTAATTAATTAAATAAGAATTTAATGAATTAGTCATGGGATATTTGATTTATTGTCAAAATGAAATAAAACAATTTAAGAATAAATATAATTAAATCCAATTAAATAATTAAGTGGCAGTATTAAATCTAATTAATTAAATATTTAGAATATTCAATTAATCAAACTTTAGGATAAATAGGATTTATCGCCAAATAATCATTAAATTAAAGATAATTAAGATAAATAGGAATAAGGAATATTCCCCGATGCAGAATTTAGGATAATCAATTAAGATTCGATAATGTGCTGATGTGCCTTAGGTTAGGACTTCGATGTCAATTTCATTTGAATTGTCGATATAGGAGGTTAATGAACCTATATCCCATTTTTGGGGTATTACATTTTGCCCCTCTTTGAATTGCTGTGCGAAGTGCAGTGGTTCAAAGACAGTCTGTGTATGATGTTTGAAATTGAAATTGATATGAGACAGAAACTAATTGAAATTGATATGAAGATAATAGGTCCTGAATGACCAAAGATAATGTTAACTATAATACCAAATGAATCGATGATTGCGAAAAAGTGTCAAAATGCTTGATTCTGAACCTTATGATTGCGAAGAAGTGAGTGACCAATTCTAGACCTGATTGTTGATAAGAATCACATTGGTATCACATCTAAACCCTTCAATTACGAAGAGCCAAGGAAATAACACTAATGAACCGATGGTTATAAAAGATTGATACAGTTTACAAGATTAAGAGAATACCAAATTGATATGGATCTTGATGAATCTGATATGCCTCGAGCGATGATTGATTTGCCCCAAACGATGAGGTCTTTTTGATGAATCAACAACTAGACGTAGTTGTTGTCTTGATTACTTAGGAAAGATATGATTTCAAATTTAGATTACAGACTTTGAATGATGTGTAATACCATGCCCCTTCAGGATTAAAATTGAGATCTGACAAGAAAAGTCAATGTTGAATAGTTTAGAAGCATGTTAATTGATTTGAGAAGTGGTTAAACACGTCTGAGAACGCATTCTACGTCGTTTGGAAGTCCAGAAGATCAAGTTTGACTAAGTTTGACCATGAGTTGACCATGGTTGACCAAGTTGAAATTTCAATAGTGTGATGTAAGATAATCAGTTAAGTTGAATACTGGATTTCTGTAATGATTGAAGTTCGATTATGCAAGCAGTAGACTGTCCTAGGGCCAAAAATTTTAAATCATGATTTTGTCATAGTAAATGATCTTAGATTTTGATTTTGATCCCGAAAATGGATTCAGAATGTCGAAATTAGCCAGGGGTTCAATTTTCATGAAAAACATAGCACTTTTGAAAATTAGGTCAAAAGCTATATAAAGGCCTAGAGGGTCATTTTCAATTCATTTCAACCTTTTGACTTTAGAAATCTTGTGGAGCCCTCTGAGAAAAAATGACAGAGAAAGCGGTATAACCAAAGGTACCTATGAGTTCACATCGATTTGAGTGCATTTAGAGACACTAGAGACCTTGGCAGTATGGACATCTGGTAGGTGGACCTCTATGCTTCTCTGAAAAGTCAATTTTTCCATGATTTATAACATTTTTCATACGCTTTTTAATTTTTAATTTTTACATGCATGGAAACTCGTACGACTCTCCAGTGAGACTCGTATGACTTTTGAACAGTAGATAGGTTGTCATCTCATTACCCCCCAAGACTCGTATCAAATGGACCCAAGAGTCGTATGACATTTTGTTAGGTCCCTCATAACTCGTACAAGGAGGAATACATTGTTGTATCACTATGCTTTGTCGTATGGTATGATGTAGAAACTCGTATGACTCTTCCTGCCAATCTAAAGTGTCGTATGGAAAATAGTGAGCCTAAAACTCAGTATTAGGTCAAATTTTTTAATTTTTTGATCTTTTAGCCTGATTGGTGACCTTTTAACCTACCTTGTGAAATACTGAACTGTCCCATTTCTACCCTTGTAACCTATTCTATAACCAAATTACTGATAGGATTCCCTATTTCTATACTGTGTAGGTCATATATTTGGATGTTCATGTACGGATTGCACATCCTGCTACACAGAGATTATGTGTGTCACTACCAGACCCTATGAGGGTACATCTTGCTTCTTGTGGATTTGAGTACCTCATTCATTTACCTGAGATTAGGGTAAATCACAGACTTTTGACTACTTTGATTGAGAGATTTCATTTGGAGACCCAAACATTCCACTTGCCGACTGGGGAGATCACTGTTACCCCCGAGGATGTGTATCGTATACTGCACATTCCTTTCCATGTAGGCCAGTGGCCAGAGTATGTGAGTTTGGGGAACTTAGGTTTATTAGCTTTTAGACGTCTCTTTGGAGATGATACTCAGATGACTAGCTCCATTTCCTAGGAGACCTTAGTGCAACGTTATGGACATACGCATTGGCTAGAGTGAATTATTGCTAGGATGATAGGAGGGATCATCATGTCTAACCATCAGTAGAATAGTCTATTGATGGGCTAGGCTGCGATGGTTCCATGATTGATGGTGACACCTTCTGAGTTGGCTTGGGGTCAGTGTCTTTTGTCCCATATGTTCTCTAAGATGCATGAGGTAGTGTATTAGGAGAGCAAGTCTTTCACGGTTGGAGCATTAGTTTTATAGATCTGGGCATGGGAGCATATCCCTGTGTTGAGACCAGTATGTACCTCACAGAGGTAGCCTCAGGAGCCTATCATTTATATATATGCTGGATATGTCATACAGGGATGGATGGGTCACACTAAGTATTGGAGGCAATGCCTTGATGATATGACTTTTGTTTGATGGAGACCATATGTGGGTATAGAGCCTTGGCCTACTGCTCGAGAGTAGTTTAGTTTCTTCTTCTAGAGCCACGTACTGATTGGGAGGTCATCCTCCACTTTAGAGAGATTCATCATTACTAGGGTGTGGCAACAGTATGGATGAGTGCAGGATGCACCAGAGGATTATGCCACATATTCTTGGATAGCTCGGGAGCTAGGACTCGGATGGACTATGAGGCTCTCTTATGATTTGTGTTCAAAAGAGTATAGTGCTATCATTGGTAGAGATTGGGAGTATCGACCAGAGGTACTTGATGCTAGAGTTATAGACGCATTCATTGCTTGGCTTGCTAACCATCCTATTCATAGGTTCTTAGATCCTACAAAGCTTATACCTTCAATGGAGGAGGCTATGGATGTGATTGGGGCACCGATGAGATAGGGTCCTAGACCCACATAGGTTCCTATTGTGCATCCCACACCTCCAAGACCTAGAGTGATGACTCCTCTTCAGAGACCATCAGGATAGATGAGGCCCCCTCATCCCACTAGTTCCAAAATAGGCATATCTATAGGTTCTCATAGATGGACTAGGGGAGAGGGTGGTACTCTAGGGAGTGTTGGCATAGCTGATGAGGTTCTTGCAGCAGAGCAGGTTGTGGGTGGTGGCACTGATCCAATAGAGGAGGATACAAGATTTGATTTGGGTGCAGAGGTTAGATGCCGCAAGGCACAAAGAGCAGAGACAACAAAGTAGACTACCCCAGATACTAAGATGCCAGCAACCAATGTTGATCCTACTATTCCTCTTACTCCACAGGAGACTATCAGATGGCTCAGATTACCGAGTGAAAGAGAGTAATTATCGATGAACAGTAAGTTGATATATTGTTGAATCAGAAGTGTTATATTGATCAGAAAGATTTGTATGAGCTAAATATTGATCTATAATCTACAATTGAAGTTGTATTAAGGCAGATCATCTACTGTTACATATTTAACCATTGTACATAGTCAAATCTCTTAATCGAGTGGACTAAGAAAGTCTTATTATGTATGATTCATAGAATGAACATTATTATCCTGTCAACCCCACAGTGAATGCTGGTTGGATGATAACGGTTGGTCTAAAATCCTCTAACAAGGTCACACCTAACAGTGTGTTTGTAAACCTTTAACAAGGTTGGGTCTTCACCGACCTCACTTCAGAAGAGTGAATATTTTTGGGTTGCCGGTCCCAGGTGGTTTTTCGCTTCATAGGGTTTTCACGTTAAATCTCTTGTGTTATGCGTTGATTATGATATTTGTTTGTTATTGTAGACATGCAAAATTGGACAAGTGCTTTTAAATTGCAAAAATCAATAAAATGGCTTAAAATCATAAAAATCCATTAATTCAATAAAAAAGGGATCAAATCAATTAAAATGGACACAATTAAATAAAGTTGTACAAAATCAATTAAAGCAAAGGAAAAATCAAATAATGATGTTAAATAATTAAATCAAAGCTTAAAGGGGTGAAAAAAACTATGTAATTGATTTTAATCAATTAATTGTATAGTTGTTCAAATAAAAAATCAAAATGAACCTATTACCCTTACATGGCCAAATTTAATTAATTAATTGAATTTAGTAATTCCTAATATCTTTCAACAAAGTTGAGCAACCAATGAGAATTGAGGACAAAAAGACATAAATCACTCAAAAAGGATGAATCTCAATCACTCATTCTAAAGTTTCAATCTCAACCACTCAATCTTGTCCTTTTGTCCAAATCTTTGAGACAAGCCTTTAAATTGTCCCCCCATTTATGAACAAAGAAAAGTATTTGACTCAACCAAGGGTTAATCATGATCACTTCACTCCACCCCTACCCTTGGGAATTTACTATAAATATGGAGCATTTTGAGAGCAATTGACATCTTAGAAATTCATTTGCAAAGCATTGTTACTATAGGCAATTGAAAATCATTCTAAGAGTGGTTTTGAGCATTTGCATTATAATTGTATCAATTTGAGCTAGAAGCATTTTAGAAACATAGTAGAAGCATATAGTAGCATAAATTCTCATGTTAGAAGTGTCACTAGTGGAGATTTAAGCTGAGAGCTTCACTTACCACATCTTTCTAGAGAGCCATGAGATGCTATAGATCTTAGTTTCATTTTTAAATAGATTAGCATTGTATTTAATTTTGAATTGTAGCTAATTAGATCTTAATTTCATAAAGGTGATTATCTTCATCACACAAATGGCGCCCACTGTGGGGCATTAAGCCTCATTTTATCATTTAGATCATAATTTGCATGCTTGTATTGTCTATTTTCCGTGATTATTTTGTAGGAAATAGGTAAAGTCATGCTTACAAAAGATTCAATCACGTTTGCAGTCAGTTTACTACCACTTGCAATCTCTATCCTGACACTTGTTAGCTGAAGATTTACGCCTGGCATGTAACTTCTATTTGGCCTTAATTTCTTTATAGTCACCTATGTATCAGAAGCTCACACCTGCAAGATCAAAGCATTCAACCTTTAGTGCTTAAAGTCATGTCTGTGACTCAGGGAGTATCACTTTACTGCAATTTGTTGTCGCCTATCTTTAAGCTTTGCTTCACAATTTTAAATAACAGTCATGCTTCAAAATTTTTAATTCACGTTTACTGTTATTAAATTATCACTTAGCATTAATCATTATCTGCAATTTTTAGTTCTGTTCACGCTTTTTGATAATTTTTTCACACCTGTGGAATTTTAAGTGTCGCCTGTGTCACTGTAAAGTGTCGCTTGCTATCACTAAAGTTACGCCTGCTGACAATTTGTTCATGCCTATTAGCTGGACAATGTTGCCTACTATCTGTTGTCTTTATTTACTACTAAATTGATTAAATAATTTGTCTAACTCTTTGTTTGCATGATTTGACAGTAAATGAGCAGGCACATAAAGGTGTAGAAGCCGAAAAGTAGATTCAACCAAGAAGGAAAGGCACTAGCAAAGAAGATTAAGAAAGAAAATATAGCACACATCAAGGCTATCCTTGAGACCACACAAGAAGAGGAGAATTAGGTATTCCAACACTATCTTACAATTGTTGAAGCATACAAAGAAAAATTTGTCTCTCTAAATTGGATTTTTAGTCCTTAGATCAAGTTTTCTTTGGAAATTTGCAAATAAGTTCTATAAAATGCATACATAAGTGTTGCTTCCTCAATTTTCAATTTTGGTTTCCCCTCATAGTGTTTGTTAGTGTTGACTAACTTGTTGGTGGACAAGCACATTTGGAGGGAGCTCTTGCTAAGGTAAGGTGAAAAAAAAAATGACAAAAACCTTTAAAAATGCCCCTAGCTTAGGTTAGCTACAAAGAAAAGGTATTCTTCTATTCAAGCTTGCACTTGATTAAATTGTGGCATTCTTTTTGAACATAGCTTAAGTAAAGTAAGAAATGAACCAAACACTTCAATTTTAAGAATCTCCTTGTCAAGAGATTGGGAAAGAACAAATTTGTGTTTGCGTGTTTGGAACAAAGAAAGACAATAGGGATATGCTCTTCAATTTTTAAGTGAATCAAACTCCCAAACTTGTCGGCCTAAGTTCATTTTCTTGCTTTCTATATACATGCTAAAGAAATAGTGGGCTCGCCTCCCAAGTTTTCCTTAACAAGGCTGGTGAGAGGGACAACCCAAAGTGGGATACACTTGCTTTTGCTGTGAGAATCCAACCCACTATAAAATGAAATGCATGCATCCTTAATGGGGTGTGTAAAAAAAGGGTTTTAAATTTTTCAAATTTCCTCTAGTAGTCCTCATGGATTACACAAAATTGTACTTCGATGTGTGTGGGAAACCCCTTAACATACTTGGGGGATGAAGATTTAAGATCCATTTTGAACGGAATCCATAATAAATCCTGATAAAGTAGTAAGACCACCTTATAGAGCCAAAATGATAAAAGCCAAATTTGACTTTAGGTAGGCTGCTTGGAATTTATTCTTGTGTTATACTTGTGAAAAAATTTGAGAATATACACATTAGAGTGTTTTAGGGACATGATGAAATATTGATGTGTGTGTTGTGATTATTTTTAATTTTTAGACAAGAAATTTTCAAAAAAATTGATCTTAAAAGTTTACAAATTTTAAAATCTTAAAAACTGGTCAGAGAAGTGCCGCCTGTGCACAAAAAAATCCTGCCTATCAGAGGCTTAGTCACACCTATGACTTTGATGAAAACACATATCAACAAAGAAATGACGCCTAGAATATATTGAGACACGCCTGATAAAATTGGAAAGTCACTTATCAATAGCAAAGTGCCACCTGCATACCTGCAGTGTGTCACCTAACAATATACTAGTTCACATGTATAAGAATTTCAGTCACGCCTACACTCAGGCTAGTGACACCCATAAATCTAAAAGGGAAAAAAAAGAGTACTTGCATAGGGGGTCAGAAAATTTTGATCATATATTTGAATACCCTTTTCCATGTTCTTACTGCTCCAACCTTTAGCCTAGTAAAAAATCTTGTTCTACAAAACTTTTGAAAAATTCTACAAGGATTTAACCATGGGTCCGATTAAAGCCTCTTTTCTGAGTGGTTTGTTCATGCGTGCTTTTACCAGATCCTATTATGTTAAGAAGACTTTACAAGAAAATGAAACCTACCTTAGGCAAGAACTTCCCTTCCCGGATGACACTTTTACCTCTCCAAGAATACCCAAAGAGCCCATTCAAGAGAAAGAAACCAACATGTTGTATACTGGTGGCTTGGGTAATAATAATAATGGAGGTATTGACCTCAACAATTAGGGCAATACTAATAATGGAGGGATGGATCAAAATACCCAAGGGATTGACAACACTCACAATAGAACTAACACCGAATCAATGACAAAAGATGCCATGGATGAAAAAGTTAGTGAGGTAATCCAATGTCCCTATTTCCTAAAGCTCATGGAGGAAGAAATGGATAGGGATAGAGAAAAGTACTTTATGGACTTAGCCCAGAAAGGTCTCAAGCTTACCTGTGACTATGATGTCAATCAAATCAAACCAATCGAAGTGGAAGAGAGTCCTCTAGACATCATGAAAAAGTAGTTCAAGATTTTTCAAATGTAATTGGATACCATTAAGCAAAGCGAGGCTCCCAAGCCCTTTTCTATAGAAGCGTTGTGTCCGTTCCTATTTGATAAAATCTTGGTCATGGTGCCATTCCCAATTAATGTAGTGTTTCCCAAATATGACAAGTATGAAGGAAGGTTGGATCCCCAAGACCACTTATGGGAATTTTGTGCATTGAGCTTGGAGTTCATGCATGATACTCATATTTAATGAGACTATTCCCACAAAGCTTAGGAGGCATGGCTATGGAGTGGTTTTCTAAACTACCCTCTGACATCAAGACCTTCAAAGAGCTAGCTTAAAAATTTGTGGCCAATTACTCATATAACATCAAGCATGAGGTCACCATGATAACATTATGTAACACTAAACAAAAGGATGGAGAAGCATTTATCACTTTTCTACAAAGATGGAGGACAATTTTTGCAAGATATCCTAGGAGCGTGTCCGAAAAAGAGAAGATGGATATCTTCATAAACAACTTAAGGAATGAGATGAACTATCGATTAAGAATGCAATGTCCCAAGATGTTCCAAGATCTCATTGAAAATAGAGTGACAATAGAGGAAGTGTTGGTCAAAAGTGGAGAATTGAAATTATATAAAGATAATAAGAACAACTCCAACAACAATAACTCCAACAATGGCAACAATCATAATAAGAATTGGTTCAATAGCAATAATCGGTATAAGAACAACAATAAGGGAATCATTAATGATGGGGTTGTTGATTCTAGCAACTTGAAGGTGACCCCATTTTCTCTTACAAGGAAACCTAATCAGGTGAATAATACTAATTAGGCCTCAAAGGCACCTTCCAACAATAAGTGAATAATGGCAATCAAGGAAATAATCAAAGGAGTAGAAAATTTGATAAGTACTTAGTACCAACTCCAAAAGGAACTTTACACCTTTGGGGGAACCTCTCGAGAAAGCTTTAAAGACTCTCCTTGCCAACAACATCATTAGTCTACCAAGTATTCAGCCCTATGAACCCAATAAAAAACCCACCTGGTGGAGTGAACATGACCATTGTGAATACCATAGAATTCAAGGGCATAGTACCAACGATTGCCTATAGCTGAAGAATGTTGTGCAAGATATGATTGATAGTGGCATGATCACAATTGAAGGGCCCCAAACTAATGAAGATCATACAACATTCAAACAACCCTTTTATAGTCATGACAAGGGTGAATCATCCAAGGGCAAGAAACAAAGCAGCAATAACATCAACTTTGCACCACCTTATGATAATGTTGTGAATGCTATAGTGATTAAAGAGAAGTTCCAAAAAGAGACATCAAACATTATCACTAGAGGGCAGACCTCAAGGATTACCTTCCAAGGGATTGATCCTAAACCCATGGGTTCCCCGCAATCCAAAATTGTGATCAAGCAATCTTCCACAGTGAGAAAACCGTATAGCTTGGTAGATTAGCTCCAAAAGACTCCAACACAAATCTCTATCTTGGAGCTATTAAAGCTATCTCCAAATCATAAAGAAATTCTAGAGAAATCTCTAGTAGAGACTAACGCCCCTACTAACTTAGATGAGGAAAAGTTTCAGAACATGATAGGACATCTCATAGCACCTCATTGCCTCACATTTTCTGACCAAGATGACATGACTATAACCCATCCTCAAAATCTACCCTTGCATATAGAGGTCTTAATTGAAAGGCATAGAGTCAAAAGAGCCCTCATAGATGGAGGAGCCAGCCTTAACATTTGCACGTTGAGCCTTGTTAAATCCCTAGGATTGTCAGAGTCATCCATTGATCCCATGAAGAGAATCACCATAAAGGCCTACGATGAAGCCGATAGAGCCTCAAAAGGCATGATTATATTACCCATTCAAGTGGGACCTGTCAAAAAGGACACTAAATGCCAAGTATTGGATATGAAGTTAACTTATAATATTTTGTTAGGGAGACCGCTGATACATGAAATGCAAGTGGTTCCATCCACATACCACCAATGCATAAAATTTTTGTACATGGGTGAAGAAATCACGATTGGAGGGGATTCAAATCCGTTCCAATATTGTAATGCACTCAAACCCCTTCATGAGCTATTTATTCCACATAATCAAGAAGGCATTATCCAAAGAGCCACTATTGAAGACATCAAAGAAGATAATCCTAAGTTGGCATTAGATGCTACATCAAACCCTCCTCAAGCTAGCTCAATGACATCAACTAAGGGAAAGGAAAAAGTGAGCTACGAGGGTCCAACTCCAGCAGAAAATTCTTATCAAGCACCTAAATCAGAGATAGTACTCTACAAACCTACCAAAGAAGAAAAAGAAAGAGCTAAGGAGGATCACTACCAACACATGAGTGAGATGATGAACACATTTGAAAAATAGTGAAAAATCAGTTCTAAAGGAGTAGGGGAATATTCCATTTCCTTATTCAACTTACCCACATCTCCAAGATCACATGGAAAACCATCAAAAGACCACCTTCCTCATAAGTATAGCTCTTACTTTGTAAGAGAAAGTGACAAAGCAACATTTGATAAGGAAAAAGATGAAGTCCTTCAATGGCTTTATCAAGATGAAGAGGATACTTCAAATATTCACATTTAAAGAATCCAGCATATTAATATTCAAATAGAGCAATATGGTAAAGGATTTGAGATCATGCAGAAAATGGGGTACAAGGGAAGAAGACCCTTAGGCTGAAGAAATAGAGGTTTTCTAGAACCCATTGAACCTTTTTGGAGGGGAAAAGAAGAAAGATCTGGGGTAGGTTACCAATTCAAAGGAGAAAGCTCCAGCCCAATGCATGATTTTTATCCTCAAGTGAACACGGTGGAGTCTGATGGTGATAGTGATGATTCTCAAGAATATGAGTGGGACACTCTATCTGATGAATCATGTCAAGATAAGGAAATAGTGACAATACATACTTATGCAAAGATCCCGAGGCAAGAAACTCAAGTCGATGAAGAGCCTAATATCCAAGGTCTTAACATAGGGAAAGCACCTACTAATCTACCATGGATAGATACATTTTGGATGCCTTTGGAGGAGGGAGATTTAAATTTTAGTTTTAATCCACTCATGGTTTTTCCCACGCTATTTCCCATAGAGGTTGATGAGGACTCAAGTGAAGGGGATTTTGATCCTTCTTCCGTGGACCATCTCGAGGAAGCTCATGTCATAGATCTAAACAATACAATGTAAAAACCCTCAAATGAAGTCATGTCCATAAACCCAATTGATGACACCTTGCCTAATGACTCATTATCCTTGATACATCCCGACCTCATTGATTGGGACCAAACTGAGCCAAGTGATTTACTCTACTTCCCAAATGACCAAGTAATGAGCTAATACCTTAAGACAGTTGAACCCTCTTTCACCAATAAACTAGATACAAACATGATGAGAACAACGGGGGTCCAATCTCTTAGTCAAAAGAAAAAAATGAAAAAAATAAAATAAAATGAAAAGTTCTAGGGATTAAAACCACTATGTGGCAGCACTAGAACCAAAAAAAGTAAAGATAAAAGATGTTTCCTATGGTGAAAACCCAATTGTGGCACCAAAGGAAGAGAGATTGGATACCCTACCAGAACATGAAGATGAAAGGTCACCTATTCTCATAGAGCCAATAGAAAAGGTCAACATTGGGACATAATTGGATCCAAAATTTATACACTTGGTAGCGTCACTTACACCTCTAGAAAGAGAGGATTTTATCAAGTTCTTCCAAGAACAACAAGTGAACTTTGCATGATCATATGCCAACATGCCTTGATTGGATCTCAAATTCATAATGCATCATTTGAATGTAAGACCAGGGGTTAAGCCCGTCAAGAAAAAGTTGAGAAAAATGCACCCACATGTGGCTCTTCTAGTCAAAGCAGAGTTAGAAAAATTGTTGAAGGTTGGGTTCATAAGAGCAATAGCCTATGATGAATGGATATCCAACATTGTACCAGTCACAAAGCATGACAAATCCATTTGTGTATGCACAGATTTTAGAGACTTGAATCTTGCATGTCCTAAGGATGACTTCCCACTTCTGAGAATAGATGCCATAGTGGACTTGACAGTGGGTCACTCCATGTACTCATTGATGGATGGTTTTAGCAGCTACAATCAGATAAAAATTGCACTCGAAGACTAAGAGAAAATAGCCTTTACATTCCCTTGGTGTACCTTTTGTTGGAACGTCATGGCCTTCGGCCTTAAAAATGTCAGAGCCACATATCAAAGGGCAATGACCACTAGTTTCCATGACATGATGCACACCTTTCTAGAGGATTATGTGGATGACATATTGGAAAATTCCCACAAAAGAGAAGAGCACCTACAAATTTTGAAAAAGATATTCATTCGGTTGGAATAATTCAAAGTGAGACTAAACCCAAAGAAATGTGCTTTTAGTGTCCAATCTGACAAATTGTTAGGCTACATAGTTTCAGAAAAAGGAATTGAAGTGGATCTGGAAAAGGTACAAGCAATAATAGACATGGAGATTCCAAAGAACATAAGCCAAATGAGATCTCTACAAGGCAAGATATAATCCATAGGAAGATTCATTTCTCAATTGGCTGAAAAATGTCATTCATTCACAAGGTTGCTACACAAGGACACCATTTTCATGTGGGATGAAGAATGTGATCAAGCCTTCACTCTATTGAAGACTTATCTAATAAATCCACCAATCTTAATGCCACCAATCAAGGGAAAACTGTTGCTTCTGTACATATCTGCTACCAAAAGGTCTCTAGGAGTTCTTTTGGCACAAGAAGATGACCAAGGAAAGGAAAGAGCAATCTACTATTTGAGTAGGACATTGATCAAATACAAACTTAACTATACATTCATGGAGAGAGAATGTCTAGTAGTTGTCTTTGCATCACAAAAATTGAGACATTATTTGTTGATGCATAAGGTGAAACTAATTGCAAAAATTGATCCTCTAAAGTACTTGCTAAGTAAAACTGCCTTAACGAGTAGGGAAACAAAGTGGGTCATGATATTGAGTGAATTCAAAATTGAGTATGTTGATAGAAAATAAATAAAAGGACAAGTGATAGCAGATCACTTAGCTGAAAATCCATTTACTTCTACACAAACCATTCAAGTGGAATTTCTGGATTTCACAATTGTCAACATAGAGGCTAAAATGTGGAAGTTGTACTTTGACAACTCATATACTCAAGGATCTTCCGAGGCTGACATATTGTTGGTTACTCCTCAAGGGTACACCATTCCCAAGTCCTACAAGCTCTTTTTACCATGCACAAACAATATAGTGGAATATGAGGCACTAGTCATTGGCATCAAAATGGCTTTAGAATGTAACATCACCGAGCTACAAATCTCTGGAGACTCTCAACTCATAATCAATCAAGTCAACAATGAATACAACACCAAAGATGAAAAGCTAATGCCATACAAGACTGTGATTAATCGATGGAAAAAGTACTTTTCCTTGATCACTTTTGAGCATATTCCAAGAGATAAAAATAGAGTAGCTAATGCAATGGCCACCTTGGCTTCCTTGTTACCAAAACTAGATCAAAATGAGAAGTATGAGTTCTTGGTGGAAGATTTGATGAAACTGGCATTCAACCTTCCTAAAACCCAAATTGTTTCCCTACTTCATGGACATGACTCACCTTGGTATGACCCTATTTATACATATCTCAAAGACCAAGTGCTACCTTTAGACCAATCCCGAGCCCAAAACTAAAATTTCATATGCCAAGCAGCCCATTACATAATACTTTCAAACACATTGTATCATAAGGGTCTTGATGGGATGTTACTTAGATGTCTAGAGGAAGAAGAGTCTAAGTTAGCTTTACATGAGGTTCACGAAGGCATTTGCGGGTCACACTCAAGCGGTTTAAACCTAGCTAAGAAAATCCTTCACTTAGGGTATTTCTGGAAGACATTAGAGAAAGATGCTTGTCACTTTGTCAAAATATGAAACAAATGTCAACATCATGGAGACATGATACATGTACCAGCACAAGAGTTACATCCCTTTGTTACACCATTTCCATTCTATCAATGGGGATTTGACTTGATTGGTGTAATCTATCCACCTTCTTCAAATGGGCACAAATACACCATAACCGCAATGGAATATTTCACTAAGTGGGTAGAAGTGGTTCGTTTGATCATGGCCATGAGAAAACAAATTTCCATGTTCATCTTGAATCACATCATTTGAAAATATGGTATTCCTTATCACATCATAACAGACAATGGAAAGCAATTCAAAAACAATGATGTAAATGAACTTTGTGCTACATTTCATATCACTCATCACTCTTCATCCATTTACTATCCTCAAGGAAATGGACAAGCTGAAGCTATAAACAAGAACATCCTCAAGATTTTGAAAAGATCGATAAATAAATCAGGAAGAGATTGGCATGTGCAAATCAATCTAGCATTATGGGCCTATAGAACTAGCATAAGAACACCTATGGGAGCTACACCATTTTCACTAGTCTATGGAGTTGAATCCATTCTACCTTTAGAGGTTGAGATCCCATCTTGATGAGTATCATTGCAAGGCCTAATAACAGATGAGGATTATAGACTTGCCCAACTTCAACAATTAGAATTGTTGGAAGAACACTAAACCCAAGCCTATGAACACTTGAAAGTGTATCATAATAGAATCTTAAGGAACTACAATAAGCATATCAAACCAAGAGTCTTTCAAATTGGAGACTTAGTGTTAAGAGAAAACCCAAAGAATCAAGCTGATAGAGAAAAGAAAGGAAGATGGGAGGCAAATTGGCTTGGTCTATTCATCATTGTTTCTTCATTTGGAATGGGAACCTATAAGTTAGCAGATTGTGAAGGAGACAAACTTGAAGAGCCTATCAATAGCATTCATCTAAAGAGGTTCTATACATGAGGTAGATGAAAGAGTATAAAGAGTATCAGATGAGGAGCATCATATTTATTGTACATAGTCAAAGAGATCTTGAAAAAAATAAAAAAAATTGAAAAAAAAGAAAAATACAAAAAAATAAAAAAGACAAAAAGTGCCTTGGTGAAAACCTAGCAATAGGCAACTTGGTAAAAAAAAAGTGAAAAAAAGAAAAAAAAGAACAAAATCCAAAGGGTGAAAACTTGGTAAAAAAGCACCTTTTGTTCCCTTAAGTCTTTCCTTCCAAGTCACATGTGTACATATTGCATTTCCACCATCCCATTTGTAAAATTGTCATTGCATCTGTCATTTGTGCATAAGTCATAATAAAGCCTGTTAGTTGCATTGGTGCATGTTCTACAACCCTAAATTTGTCACATAATTACATTTATCACTTGGGGGCAGGAAAGGATTGGAAATTTGGTACCAAATGGATTCAATATGTGCTACAATCAGTCACATCAGAGAGAGATTTATCAGAGCTTCAGAAGAGTGAAAATTAGTGAACCTTTGATGGATATCATTGTTCAAACCCAAGTATTTGATCCTACAACTTGATCCTTGAGCCTTCATTGACTTTATTATTCGGGATTAAAAATTGACAAAAACACCTTAAAGATTAGAATGCTTGGAAATAATTTTTGAAAATCATGAAACATGGCAAAACACTTGAAGCTTTCTTTTGAAATTGAATTTTATCACATCTTTTGAGCTAATCGATGATGTTTCAACTAGATTAGCCATGATAGAGACATGATATTTTCTTGCCTTTGAGTGATTGTTTTGAGGAAGATTCATCAACTTATGAGAGTTCATCTAATGACATGGTCATTAAAGAACCATCGAGGACTATCCCATACGAGGAAGGATTGACCTTTTCTTGTTTATGCAAAAGGATCCCTTGGCTATTTAGATCTTCTATATCTTAATAGAAAAAATCCACTTGCAACATTGAATCCATTGACACCGGTATTCAGACTCCCATAGTTTGGTCATCCAACTAGTGAGGGTTGTACTAGGTTCAAAAAGAGGTTACCAAAAGCGAAAAAAGTGGTATTCATATCATCATGATGTGGTCAGTGATGGTTGTACTTGCTTTTCGGTCCCAAAATGCTCAATGATGAAAATTTATCTCCATGGCATTTCTTTGCTAAAAAGATGGTGAAACTTAGGTTGCATTATCATGTTAGATTAATTGCATTTATCATGGTAGATTAATTGCATTTATCATGTTAGATTAATTGCATTTGTTTGTAGTTAATTTTTCCAAGGACAAGGGGGTACATCAATAATCTTGGTTAGTCAAAACATTAAAGAAATGGGGGGTTCAATCAAATGTCTTACTCTTGATATCATAAACAACAAAGAAAATGAGACTATCTTTTGCATTCATGCATAGCATTAAGCATTAATCATTATCCATATATCAGAAAAGAAAGAAAGAGAATCATACATCATTTGCATACATGCAATTAAGGATAGAATTGCATAAATTGAAAAATTCCAAAAACATAGGGGCATTCACATGCATTCCATAAAACATTTTGCATCCATACATTGAAAAACCAGAAAAACATGTCAAAATCAATACATCATTGCATTCATTTATCTATATGATAAAATGAGATAATTGCATCTATAGCATAAATCAAAGTAAATGCATAAGACAACATCATGTAGTTGCATAAAAAGATAATCTCATAAACAACTCATCAAGGAGAAATGAAGGAGTATATCATCATATCATCATAAAAAGTGTTCATCAATGATCCATCAAATCACTATATCAAGGTATAATGTCATACAAAGTGATACATAAAATGTCCTGATCAAATCAAACAACATGACATGTGCCCAAGGACATCAACAATGAGTACATATGTCATCAATCAATCAAGATCCTGTAGCACCAGATCCATCTGGACCTCTACCATCTTGTGGAGGAGTAGCCTGAGAAGTACTTGCTCTGCTCTGTCTCTAAACCATATTTGACATAAACTACTACATCAAAGTGGCAACTGATCTAAATGCCCAACAATAGTGGATACATTAGTCCATAGTGACTGCACATCTCATGCTAAAGTACCAATAGTAGGAGCATCCTGTGAACTCTCTCCTCTATCCTGTGGCTGCTGAACCTATGAAGGAACCTGTGGAGGCACCTGCTGTGCCAGAACCTCATCTTGCTGCACTGGAACATCATCCTGCTGAGCCAAGGAAACTCTCTACAATTGAACCAAGGGATCTAAACCACTTGGAATCTACCTAGAAGCATCAACTTGATCCTGTCTCTCTCGTCTCTAATGTCTCTGAAACCTATGCTATCTATCCGCTGCTCTAGGATGAACATCAACTACATCATCATGTCCTCTAATCTGATCTCTATCTCTAGCATGTCCACCTCTCACTCGTACTCAACCCAAAATAGCTAGAGGAGTTCTCTGTCCTCCATGTCTCCATCATCTACCACCACCACCTGCATCACCACCACCACCATCACCCTGGCCTGGGATAGGCTCTGTTGGATCAGTGAACTAAGGAAACCTGTTACAAGCCCACCAATCTGCATAATCATGAGACATGCCTACATCTACCATCCTAGGAAGCATCTCCCATTTGCAATAAGCTAAACCTATAATCTAATCCAAGGCAAACTGGTAATCAATAAGAGGACCCCACATAGATCTCTTTGCCTGTACCCAAGAATATACTATTGCATCCTGAGGCATATCCTGTATCCAACCATACTATCTAGAAACTCTACCAAAGTAGAAGTGCTCAATAGTGGTAGTAGTATGACCAATCATCTAGCAGGGAGAAAACATGTAAGGTAACTCATCATCATCCTCCCACCAATGCTCACAACCAATGAATGGCTGCCACTGAACCTGATTGAGATCACCTATCTAATGCCGCCAATAATCAAGATGACCCAAGTGGTGCTGAACAACCATGCCACTATATAGGAAGACATAAGGAAAACTACACTATCAAATCCTGTCAGAAATGGGTCTAGTAATGGAAAGATGCTCCCATATCCATAACTGAAGAATAACTGCACTAGCCGACAAGGAAGCTCTCTGTCTGTAAACTACCTCATGCAAATCATGGTAGAGCTATGCAAGGATGCATGAAACCCAATCAAAGCATCAAGGATGAGAAAGAAAATGCTCCAAATCCTACCCCATGTGACTGAAAAATGATGACCTTACTAGTTGGGAAGAAGCAAACCACCAATCAGTGCACCAAGTATCACTGGCAAGGTAGGAAATGAAGAAAATTGAGGCCAGGTGATAGTGTCATCATCAATAGAGTTGTCCCTGAACACTTGTTAGAAGACAGTGGAGTCATATATGGAATTGTAATAAACTAACTCACCCCTACATGAGATACGTATCAATCTATACACATCCTCAGGCGTGATAGTCATCTCTCCAAAAGGCAAGTGAAATGTATTGTAGTCAGAATGCCATCGCTCCACCACTGCAGTCAATAAACCATGGTTTAGCTAGAACCATGGAAGGTCAAGAAGGAAACTCAATCCACACAACTTGATCACATGGAACTCATCCGTAAGTGTCTGACCCAAATCAATATCCAAGAAGCTAGGGACCGTATGTATAACTTATGGAAATGTGCCTATTTGGAAAAACAAAGGAATCATATCAGTATACCATATCAAGGAATTATCTAAAGTCAATTAGTTTTATCAAAAGTATCAAGCAATCACACTACCATTTGTTCATGTCTTTGTATCCTGAGAATGAAGCAACATTATCTATCATATCGGTTTTCACACTAATTGATTTATCCTACCAGTGACCTACCTATCAGTTATCCCATATCAGTTTTACTATCCCATCAGATTGACAAATCACATTCATTGGTACCACTATCCTGATATCCTAATCCATTGTTTCACTTAACTACAACAGACCTATCTATCTTGGACATATCAAATCAACCAGGGCACATTCTTGAATCATGACATATCATCAATGTTTTTTAGAAATAAAAACATATTGGATCAATCAAATCAACCAAATTCTTCTATCAAGAAATCAATATGTTTTATTTCTGAGGGGGCATCAGGGTATCAAATTGAATTCAAATCAAACATCATTGGAATCAGTGGGGCATCAAATTTTTTTTGTATCATTATCAGAGGCATATCATATCAGTATCAGAGGTAGCAATCATATCAAATCAGGCAGTGTATCAATCTCATATCAATATCATATCAGGGGCATATCAGTGAATCAACAATCAGGACCTAAAAAGTGATCAGGACTTAAAAGAATCTTTGAATCAATGTTCTTCACACATTAATTCAAAGAGGGGCATTTGTAGACACGCAAAATTGGACAAGTGCTTTTAAATTGCAAAAATCAATAAAATGGCTTAAAATCATAAAAATGCATTAATTCAATAAAAAAGGGATCAAATCAATTAAAATGGTCACAATTAAATAAAGTTGGACAAAATCAATTAAAGAAAAGGAAAAATCAAATAATGATGTTAAATAATTAAATCAAAGCTTAAAGGGTGAAAAACACCATGTAATTGATTTTAATCAATTAATTGTATAGTTGTTCAAATAAAAAATCAAAATGAACCTATTACCCTTACATGGCTAAATTTAATTAATTAATTGAATTTAATAATTCCTAATATCTTTCAACAAAGTTGAGCAACCAATGAGAATTGAGGACAAAAAGACATAAATCACTCAAAAAGGATGAATCTCAATCACTCATTCTAAAGTTTCAATCTCAACCACTCAATCTTGTCCTTTTGTCCAAAGCTTTGAGACAAGCCTTTAAATTGTCCCCCCATTTATGAACAAAGCAAAGTATTTGACTCAACCAAGGGTTAATCATGATTACTTCACTCCTCCCCCTACCCTTGGGAATTTACTATAAATATGGAGCATTTTGAGAGCAATTGACATTTTAGAAATTCATTTGCAAAGCATTGTTACTATAGGCAATTGAAGAGCATTCTAAGAGCATTTTTGAGCATTTGCATTATAATTGTATCAATTTGAGCTAGAAGAATTGTAGAAGCATAGTAGAAGCATATGGTAGCATAAATTCTCATTTTAGAAGTGTCACTAGTGGAGATTTAAGCTGAGAGCTTCACTTACCACATCTTTCTAGAGAGCCATGAGATGCTATAGATCTTAGTTTCATTTTTAAATAGATTAGCATTGTATTTAATTTTGAATTATAGCTAATTAGATCTTAATTTCATGAAGGTGATTATCTTCATCACACAATTATCATACTTTACATATTACATGTTAGATTTGATCAGTAACTACTATATGTTTTAGACTGATAATTGGTAAAAGCACAGATAGTGAAAGTATTTTATGTTTACTGAGTAGCATAAGTTGAAGTAATTGTTTTGGATTATGCATTTTGATTTGGGACAAGTGATTAATTGATTCACCCCCCTCTTAGTTATTCTAACAATTGGTATCAGAGCATTAGTTGCTTAGAATAGAGTTTTAAGGACTTCATCACAAAGGTCTCAAGATGTATAAGAGGGAAGTGCCAAGATTGAACAAAGAGAACTTCACAGTATGGAAAAGCCAAATGAAATTGCACATATCTGAAATTGGGAATTTTGCACTAGATCTGATGGAGAATGGCTACTTACAACTGACCATTGGTCCCTTGACTCTTGATCAATTGAGAGATAGGCATGAACATAATATTACTATGATGGAACTTGCTGCTACCTATACGGATACCGAATTTGAAGACATCAAGGGCTATGATACTACTAAGAAGATGTGGGACAAACTTACTCTAATATACAGTGGTGATTTGAATGTTAAAATAGCCCAAGCTAAAAGCCTAAGAGGTAGATTCGATGATATGAAGATGAAGGAAAGTGAGAACATTATGCAGTACTCAAATAGACTAAAAGAGGTAGTACATGCTATTAGAGTATCAGATGCAGTTATTGATGATGAAACTGTGATAAGAAAGATTCTCAAAACTTTATTGCCAATTTATGCAATTAGGATCTTTGCAATTCATGAAACAAGGGCTACATCCAACCTTACTCTTGAAACCCCTGATTGGTAAGCTTAATAACTTTGATAATAGTGTTGTACCGACTGTTGAGTCTGCTTTCATGTCTTCTTTGAAGATTGGTAAGTCTAGTAGGAATAATAAGAATGAAGATAGTGATAGAAATACCGATGATGAGCTTGATGAGCTTGAAGCTCTTATGGCCAGAAGGTTACCCAAAGGTAAAGGAACGTATAGAGGTAAGCTACCTTTGGCATGCTTTAATTGTAAAGGGGTTGGCCACATCATTGCTAGATGTCCACATAAGAAAGATGATGATAGATCCAAAGACCGATCTGAAGGAAGCTATGGGAGAAGAGTCAACAAAGGCTACCGACACAAAAATAGAGACAACCGAGACAATTATGACAAAGGGAAAAAGGTATGTTACATAGCCGAAGATATTGAATCTGAATCTGATTCTGATGATGATGTAGAAGTTGGATTTGTTGCCATGAAAGATGACTCAGAGGAAGAAGAGAAACATGAAGAAACTGCACTGATCTCTAAAGTAAGAAGAAATGATACATGGATCATAGACAGTGGCTGTACACATCACATGAATGGTGATGCAGAGAAATTTGATCAACTTGATGAATACAATGGAGTATCTGTGAGAATGGGCAATGATGCACCTTGTATGGTAAGAGGTAAAGGTTCATTGATGATTAATGATAGAATAAAATGTGAAAATGCATACTGGGTAGATGGACTGAACTATAATCTGTTAAGTGTGGCACAGCTGAATAATTTAGGCCACTGACTTGCTTTTGAGAGAAAAAAGGTAAAGATTTATGATGATGGAGGAAGACTTGTCAGAATTGGTACACAATCTAGAGGTAATCTATTTTTATCTTGATATTGATCAGTCTTCTTGTTTGATAATGAAAGATGAAGATGCATGGTTGTGGCATAAAAGGCTATGCCATGTGAATTTTGATAACATGATCAAGATTAGAAAAAAGAGAAGAGTTAGAGGTTTGCCTAACTTGTCAAAACCTAATCATCCTATGTGCCATGAATTTCAGAAAGGTAAGATGACTAAGTCTAGTTTCAAAAACAAAGACTACTCAACAAAGAAGATACTTGAGTTGGTTTATACTGACCTATGTGGTCCTATGAGAACTCAGAGTTATTATGGTGATGGATACTTTATTCTTTTTGTTGATGACTCTACTAGACTGATGACTGTTATGTTCTTGAAAGAAAAATCTGAAGCATTCAAGATGTTTAAGTGGTATAAGGAAAAAGTAGAAAAAGAGACCGGTAAAGAATTGAAATGCTTAAGATCTGATAGAGGAGGTGAATTTATCTCTGATGAATTTACTAATTTATGTAATGAGCATGGTATCAAAAGATAGGTCTCTGCACCGAGGACACCCCAGCAAAATGGCATTACTAAAAGAAGGAACAAGTCAATAGTTGATTGTGCGAGGACATTGATATTGCAAAAGAATGTTGCTCAGACATATTGGAGAGAAGCTATCAGCACTAAAGTCTATGTTCTTAACCAAGTACAACTGAAGAAGGACACCAACTAGACACCCTATGAATTGTGATTTGGATAGAAACCTACTGCAAGTTATTTCAGGATCTTTGGAAGTAAATGCTTTATTCTGAAAGATGACATAAATGGTAAATTTGATTCAAAAGGAGATGAAGGGATGTTTTTGGGATATTCCACTAAAAGTAAAGCATATAAATGTCTGAATAAGGTTACAAATAAAATGATTGAAAGTACTAATGTCCGTGTTGATGAGTTTGATGAAAAGAACATAGAGGATAGTAGAAAGGAACTAGAAGACTATGGTAGATTCACTTACATTGAACAACCAAAGTATCTACTGAAGCCACAACCCGTGATAACTGGTCAGGAGGAAAATAATGCTAAACAACATGAAAGGGAAACTGACAAACAAGATGGACCTACCAAGAAAGAAAATGAACTTGAATAGGATGAAGAAGAAGAAGAGATCGAGTTCTAGCTAGATTTGTCAGGAGACATCATCCTGAGACACAAATTATTGGAGACAGACAAGCTGACATGCAAAAAAGGACCAAAGCAAGAGAAGGTACATGTCTAGTTTGTGAATTTGAACCGAAGAATGTAAAATTTGCATTAGAGAATGATGAATGGATTAATGCAATGAAAGAGGAAATAGAAAAAATAGAGAAGAACAAAACCTAGAGTTTAGTACCTCAACCTAAGGACAAGAATGTTATCGGTACTAAATGGATATTTAGGAACAAACTGAATGGAAATGGTGAAGTTACAAGAAATAAAGCTAGATTGGTATGCAAGGGATATGCACAGGAAGAAGGCATTGACTATGGTGAAAAATTTGCACTTGTTGCTAGATTGGAAGGAGTTAGAATGCTACTTGCATATGCTGCACACAATAAATTCAAAGTCTATCAAATGGATGTGAAGTCAGAATTTCTGAATGGTATACTTGAAGAAGAGGTCTACATAGAACAATCTGAAGGGGTCATTGATCCAGACAACAAAGACATGGTATGTAGACTACATAAAACTTTATATGGTGTGAAATAAGCACCGAGAGCCTGGTATGAAAGGCTGCATACTTACTTGTTAAGTATTGGATTTGTTAGAACTAGTGAAAACAATAATTTGTATATGAAAGGAGACACTGATGACACTATTCTTATTGTTGAGATATTTGTGGATGATATTATTTTTGGAGGTCAAGATCATGTATGTAAATATTTTGCTGATGAGATGAGACAAGAGTTTGAGATGTCTATGTTTGGAGAGATTAAGTTCTTTCTAGGACTACAAGTGATTTAGCAGAGTGATAGGATATTCATCACACAATCTAAATACATAAAGGAAGTACTAAAGATATTTGGAATGGGAGATGCTAAACTTGTGGGAACACTGATGGCTACTAGATGTAAATTGACAAAGGAAGATGAAACTATAGAGGTAAACCAGACACTTTACCGATCCATGATTGGTAAGTTAATATATGTAGTTCACAGTTGACCAGATATAGAACATGTTGTGGGAATTGTTGTTAGATTTTTTGCTAACCCTAGAGAATCACACATGATTTCTACTAAAAGAATCTTAAGATACCTGAAAAAGATAGAGGATTATGGATTATGGTGTTTGAACTGAAAGTGTACACCAATGTTGATTGGGTTGGAAATGTGGATGACAGAAAAAGCATCACCAGAGGAGCATTTTTCTTTGGTGAAAGACTTGTTACTTGGAAAAGTAAAAAGTAGCCTTGTATTTCTCAGTCTATAGTTGAAGCAGAGTATGTTGATGTTACTACGAATAGCTCAAACATTGCATATATTAAGAAAGTACTGGAAGTAATGAATGAGGTAATCATCGACCCGATGATTATATACTGTGACAACACCAGTGCAATTAATATTTCAAAGAATCCAATGATGCACTCTAAGACAAAACATATATCAATTAAGTATCACTACTTAAGAGAACAAGTACAGGAGAAGAAAGTGAAGTTAGAATTTGTTACATCTAAAGAACAACTTGCAGACATATTTACAAAGCCTCTATTGAAGGATACATTTGAATACTTGAGGACTAGACTTGGGGTCCATCCCTTGTCTACTGGTCACTAAGGTGATCTGGATGTTGCATCAGCCTAATCTTATCAGAAGATCACACATGTTGATGCATAATAGTTCACACTTTGGATCATGTTCAAGGTTGTGATTAAGTTTGAAGAACTGAAACAGATTGGCATATCAGTATACAGAGATACAAAGAATGCAATGGACAACATATAATTACTTAGCTATAGATAGAGCTATTTTTTTATTTGTTTCTTTGGCATTGTTGTCAAAGGGAGAGATAAACAATATGAAACAATATGCACCGATGAGAACTATCTAAAAGAAAGGGAGAGCATTTAAGATTAGTTACTAAGAACAGAAGCAGGAACAAGAGAGCTGGGAAGATCACATCTGCAGAACTGAGTCTACACTTGCAAATGCTTTTTGTAACATAGTGATTAAACATATTAAGTCTATCCGACTTACAACATTTGTTCATAGAGTTGTAGAATACATGTTTGGTATATTTCATATTACTTGAGTTGCCATCAATGCCAAAGGGAGAGATTGATGAACTATAACTGATTTAGAACCTAATTGATGAATCTGTGATTAAAGATCACTGAGGAGTTGTTGATTAGATATGTAATATGATTATATCAGTATTATGTTTTCATTGATGTCAACTAGTTTGACAACACTTATCTTGTAAGTTACTATATCGAAACATCTAGAGAAAGGAGTAAAAGAGATTAAGAACAAAAGTATCTACATGAGGAAGATGTATATGTCAGATGAGGATAAGGAATACATTGAGTAACTTTTTAATGAGTCTATGACCTTATGATATTGACTTTATTATGTTTCTTTCATCTATGATGAAGAATAGAGCCTAAAGAAACAAAGCAGTGTTGTTGTTAAATGAAGCATTTCAGTATACACCAACGGAGTGTAGTGTATACCAATCATAGTGTAAACTGAGCTTGTGTTCATCGACACATTTCTTTGTTAACCGAGTAGAACATAAAAGAATTAAATGATCATTTTAGCCGACAAGATTGATGAGCTAGAAAGTGTATGAAATCGAGGTAACATATAATGTTTGTTATGAAGATCGATGGCTAACATAATTCAAGGAAGATCTAATGGAGTAGATTGAAATGTGTTATTGACACATTAGCCGAAGGAGGTTAAAATGGCAAAATCAATGAATGAGATTAAGTGGCAAAATCTGATGGATAAGATGAAAATGGTTTACTCATCCATATAAGAAACTGGAGATTTCAGAGTAAAGATGCCAGAAGAAGAAGATACTAAAAAATTATCGCGTGAACAATTTTTCATGCATTCTGATCATACTAGTTAGTGAGAACCAAACTTAAGAGAAATTATTGAGTGAAAGAGAGTAATTACCGATGGATAGTAAGTTGATATATTGTTGAATCAGAAGTATTATATTGATCAAAAAGATTTGTATGAGGTAAATATTGATCTGTAATCTACAATTGAAATTTTATTAAGGTAGATCATCTATTGTTATATATTTAACCATTGTACATAGTCAAATCTCTTAACCAAGTGGACTAAGAAAGTCTTATTATGTATCATTCATAGAAAGAACATTATTATCCTGTCAACCCCATAGTGAATGCTGGTTGGATGATAATGGTTGGTCTAAAATCCTCTAACAAGGTCACACCTAATAGTGTGTTTGTAAACCTTTAACAGGGTTGGGTCTTCACCGACCTCACTTCAGAAGAGTGAATATTTTTGGATTGCCGGTCCCAGGTGTTTTTTCCCTTCACAGGGTTTTTACGTTAAATCTCTTGTGTTATGTGTTCATTGTGATATTTTTTTGTTATCATACTTTACATATTACATGTTAGATTTGATCGGTAACTGCTATATGTTTTAGACTGATAATCGGTAAAAGCACATACAGTGAAAGTATTTTATGTTTACTGAGTAGTAGAAGTTGAAGTAATTGTTTTGGATTATACATTTTGATTTGGGACAAGTGATTAATTGATTCACCCCCCTCTCAGTTATTCTAATAATTACTTTATTATGTTGCTTTCATCTATGATGAAGAATAGACCTAAAGACACAAAACAGTGTTGTCGATAAATGAAGCATTTTAGTATACACCAACAGAGTGTAGTGTATACTGATCACAATGTAAACCGAGCTTGTGTTCACTGATGCATTTCTTTGTTAACCGAGTAGAACAGAAAGGAATTCAATGATCAATTTAGTAGGAATAATTGAGCTTCTTTTTCGGATCTTCATTTCGACCTCCATAGGACCGTCCACCGTGACCTCTTCCATTTTCTCTGTTCTTGAAATTCTTGTTCAACTTTTCCTCTACTTTTAGGGAAAACTGGTATGCCTCTTCAATACTGTTCATTCAAACCAGATTCAACTCCTCTTGAATGTTCAACCTCAACCCATTAAGGTAACGGGCAACTTTCTCCTTATCAGCTTCCACATGGCCTGTTTTGATGAGGATTCAATAGAACTCCTCCATATACTCCTGAACAGATCTTCCTGCTTGCTTCAAACTTTGCATTTTCTTCAGTAGGTCAAGCTCATAATCAACAGGAATGAATTGTCACTTCAATATATCCACCATTCAATCCCATCTAATGATTTTATCCTTTTCTCTTCGATTTCGCTCCAACTAAATCTCCTGCCACCAGATCTTCGCATGACCTTTCAGTCTAGCCTTCACAAATTTGACCCTATCAGGATCCTCAATATCTTCATACTCAAAATATTTTTCACATTCATTGATCTAGTTGATCAATTCTTCTAGGTTAAGATTTCCTGAAAATGTAGGAACCTCAATCTTAGGTATTTTCCCAATCTTGGAAATGGCCTAGAAAAGTCTTTCTTCCTCCTGGTTCAAAATTTTTCCTTCTCCTTCCTGATCAAAATTTCCTTCTTCTTTGGCTTCATCCTCACTTTCATCTCTGACATTAAGATTCATTCCTTTGTGAATCTCTTCTTGCAATGCTCGCACTTGTCTCTATAGTGCCCTAACCTCAGGTGTTACAACACTAGCTCTTCTGCCACGTTCCCTTCATGGAGGCATTTTCACACAACTCACTGAAACCCTAACCACGGTCCTAGTGCAAACTACCTCATAGTCAGTGATCTATTTACACACTCAAGAACTCCTACTTTGATACCACTAATGAAGGTCCAGCCACTCTGATACCACTTGATGAAGGGTGCTCCCCTTAATACCACAAACACATAACAGAAACAAAGAAACAACAACAATTTGCAAGAACATAAAATGGGCTTCTTATTATCTCCACAAGTGTGGAATTACAAATTTTTAGAAGTACAATATGCAAAGCCACATGGGCATTCCCCTTACAATATTTTGTAGGACAAAGCCTCGAATCATTACCCAGATCTTCCCTAGACAACACTACATGCCTTCTTTAAATAGGCAATTTCCACCGCTTGAGAAGGTTCCAGAAATTTAGCCATTAGGGCCAACCAAACTTAGAATTATTTTATTTTTCATTTTATTACATCATAGTCAGATCAAAATAACTTTTGAAACCCAAACATAAATTTTGAAGGAAAATTATTTTTCATCATTTCAGGTGGCCCAACTTTCGAAGACCATAAGTCATCACCAGTTGACCTGATTGACTATTATGACCTCAATTCAGAAAGGGCACGAGGAGCTCTATAGTGCCTGACTCGCGCAAGCTCCAGTTAGCCGAGGTTTCGACCTCATCCGGGGCCTCTAAAGCCTTCAAAATTGAGTTCAAAGTTTCTGTACCCTATTGCCAATACCAAAAATCTTCAATATCTTTAAAAATAGACTTGATCTAGCCATAAAACTTTACTGGCAGGCTGATATGACTGAGATGAACCTGCACATGTGAAATCAGAACATTCTGAGATCGTATGACCAACTTACTAAAAATAGAAAGTTTCCATAAATAGTAACTCTACACAAGATAGCCCTTATTGAAAAGCAAACAAAAATATTTTGGGTGATGCAAGATTTTTCTTACACCCAGGATGCTCCTGCATTATATATATATATATATATATATATATATATATATATATATATATATATATATATATATATATATATATAAAGGATGTATATATATTTTTCTATCTATGATGTGAGTGTTGTGTGGAAAATGTTGTGGACATATATTACCTCCTAATCTAAGACAAGGAGATCCCAATTGATTAACTAAAAGGATGAAATCAATGCAAAAATGAATCAACTGGTTACAGATAAAAAGGGAAAGGGGATCTAGTTTCTTAATTATAAAGTAAGAAAATAAATTAGAATGACTAGGATAAAATGAAACACTTATCTTGAAATGTAACAGATTTGGAAATTGCTATTTTTTGGTGTCTTACTGAGTTTCTAGAAATTCTACAGTCAGATTTGGAACTGAAACATAGAGATAGAGAAAACCTAGAAATCTTTTGATTTTCTAAACCAGGAAGACCTTGATCCAAATGAATGTTGACCTTAACCCCTTTATGTCAACCTTGACCTACGCTGCTTCATTGGAAATTCTATTCGTGGATCCCAAAATTTTTCCGAAAAGGGTATTCAAATCTACTCTGTAATTTGCTGTTCTGCACCTATTTTTGCAAGAACAATGGTTTTTTTTTGTTTTGATGAGGGGCTTACTTTGGTCAAACCCGGGTTTTGGAATTAACCTTGAAATAGAATTGAAATGGATAATTCTAGCAAGTAGTAGAAGTAGATCTAACAACTTGTTATAAATAGGGAATACTGAGGGGGGGGGGTGGGTGAATCAGTATTCTACAAACTTTTACTTTTGCCCAATTATGGATATAATAGATTATCTTAGTGCATGCATAACACAGGAAACTAAACAACATGCATAGCAATAAAACAAAAGAACTTATAACATATTATTTGTTCTCGAGGAAACCCTGGCCAAGGGAAAACCCCGGTGGGGATGGTACCCACAAAGATCCACTAATCAAAAGTAGCTTGTCAAGGATGTTGACCCTATTAGGAGTCTATTACATATGTATAGTGTCTCAGTCCTGGTTAAGGGACTACAGGCCTTGTTAGAAGCCTCAACCCTATTAGGAGTTGGTAGTACAAAATATGATTACCAGATGAGCCCATTGCCCAAACAAGTAATATACAATATTCACTAATTACAAAAATAGGTCAAGGTACATAACCTTATACTACTTGAAACTTCACATCAATATCTCTTCACTGCTCTTTAACTATCGCTATTACATACATATCATATTTCTCATCGTTACTTTCTTACATTACATCATTACATCCTATACAAGTTATTAAGATTAATAACTCTTCCAATCGGCTTACATAATACAAAATATCTTTACCCAAGGGTTAACATCTAGGCTGTCATCCATTTATATTGTTAAGTCATTATTTTGATTAAAAACAAATCCCTTAACTCTTTACCAATTCTACCTTCATATTCTGTCCTGTCGGCTTAGCACTGTCTTTAGTAAAACTATCAACTTCTTTCATACATGCCATACTAACTTGCACTCTTAGGTGAGTCTTCAATAGTCACCATAGTGTTTATTTTCAAGTGTGCAAGCACTGAACTTACTCCAATCATCATCGCCAAACAAAACTATCTTTGGGTACACTGGCAAAAATACTGTCTCATACTTAGACAATTTTATATTGTGCTCTGTCATATTTTCTCTCTGACCTATGTGATCTTCATGTAGAACATATTTTTCCATAATGATAACATCTATGTATCCAACTTAGCCAAATTGCCAACAATCTCCCCCTTTGTCATTGGTGGCAACATATGAGAAAATTAGCTAAGTCCTAGACTTCAAAAATTCAAAATTGTGGCCATCATACAAAATATTTATAAATTGTCCTTATGACTCCATAAATCCCATAAACATACAATACTCCCCCTAAGAGTATACATCCTTATCAATTTTCTGCTATATATCTCTCCCGCTTTGACAATAATGACAAAAAAAAGGTAAGGAGGGTGACAAAACTATGTTCAGATAAGAGTGTTATACCTTGATTCAATATTGCAAAGTCGGTAGGCTTGCAACACAATCAGAAAAGTTAATCTTCATTGCCTCTAACTCTTTCTCCCATGACTTCTTAATCGAATCTGTAACACTGAGTAGTGTGCACAATCCATAAGACGCAATTTCACATGCTTGGAGATTCTCAAAACTAAACTTCTGAAAAGATGTCTTGGATGAAAGACATTCTTCCAGTTATCCTTCAACAATGCTCAATTTTATAGAAACATGCTCTCTTAGAAGAGCGAATCTCTTCAGCTTCCTATCCTTGTCATCTTGTAAAATTCTTATTTCATCATATATCTTGTAGATTTTCTTCTCAACATCAAGTACCTTCACATTAGGGCTTAAGAGAAGGTTTAACTCAGTTTGAATTTATGATTCCTTAGTCTTCATCTTATGCACTTCCTCTACTATCAGGTTCTCTGATTTTGTACACTGAATGTACAAATATTTTCCTCTTTCTAAATTCTTTCTCAAATATTTTATGTAGATATCAAGATTTTTGATATCATTCCTAATGTTCTAACTTATATTCAAGAGTGTTTTGGCCTCATAGGCTACTTGAGCCTCTACCTTTGCTATATCAGATAAGTTGGTAAACTCATTATCAAATGTGTTCATCACTTTCTTTTCTCTTTCTAGAGGGTCAACTTCTACAATTTGTGTGGTTACAATACCTTGTAACTTCTCAGTAAGCTCCTTCAGGCATCCTTCAAGGATCTTTACCTTCTTGTTCTTACTAATAATCTTGTTCAAAGATGTGATCAATTCCATCTAATCATCATCATCTACTTCCTTTCCCAAATTCTTAAATAAAGAACCAATTTGAGTTTCCTTACCAGTCTCAGGTGTAAGACTGACTTCTTCTAGGGTGGGCACTTGCTTCTCTATCACTTTAGGTTCTACTATTCTGGTTTTTGTTTGCTCTTCTCCTTTAGTAATATCTAGCTCTTCAAAAGATGAATTGTGAACAATGTTTTCAAGGTTCTTAAATAAGTTATCATCACTATCCAAAGTGATCTTTGTTCCTTCAACATTCATAGCTTCATCCTCAATATTGATGTATGGTGGAGAGGGAATGTCCTGCTGTTCTTCTTCTTCTGCTTGCTCTGTAGGTTCAGCTACAACTGATGGATTTCCAACATTCTCTGTCATAACCTTAATAATTGCTTGTTTTGTTTCCTTGGATATTTCTTCATATTAACCTCCCATAATCTACATAGTTTTCTTCTTGGTTCTCAGATGGGTGTTCAGATCCTTCATGATCTATTTGAAGTGATCTTCATTTCTTACATCACATAACTTTCTTACCATATTTTCTCTTACAGTTATATCTTCCTCTAATGCTCTTTTCTTTCTATTTACAAGTTTCTTATACAAGTCATCAGGTATCTTACCCTGAATTGTATCAAATTTCTTATCAAACAAAATCATATGCTTCACCACTACATTTTTTAGATTCAATCTCTCTACAAAATCATATAGATCATTATATTTATTCATCTTTGTAAAGTCTCCATCTTGTATAATATGTTCATTAACTTTCTCAATTCTAGGTTTCCAAGTTTTCTTCTTAACATGAGTATCTTCATCATCTTTAATCTCTGTAATTTTCCTTGGAACTGGTGGCACTAATGTCTTCTACCTCTTACCCAGTCCATTAGAATTCTATTTCATTCTTTTACTAGGTGTGGAGGAGGTTGATCGAGTGGATTTTCTTTCTTCTAGATCCCGCTCTGTTTCTTCCACTTTTACCTTTACTTGAGTCACTTCTTGCTGTACTGCAACTGATGATAAAGGTGGCATAGAAAAAACTTCTTTTTGTCCAATTTCTCTAATTGCCGCTGCTGTCCTTTTAGCTATCAATAACTCATGTTTAGTCATTCCCGTGTCTTTTAGAATTTTCTTGATTGTACTCTCAACTCTTTTGTTTGATTGTTTCTCTTCAAGGATAGTCTTTGCGGAGTTGAAGTTCTCCTCAAAGGTTCCAAACCTGTTACTGTGAATGTCTATCTTGCTCTTAAGTAGTCTACTCACATATTCTTCTATCTCAATCTCAAAAATTTCATAGCCAAGAGGGTCTATGAACTCTATTCTAGGTTCTACTGCTTCAATGTATGTAAAGTCAGTATCAACCATGAAACATATCTCATTTTTATACTTTTCTACAAGATACTGTGGGATCCTCGATCTGCTTGACATCAAATTCTGAAATGTTTTGATTACCAATACTGCACTTTCATTTACCTTATCAATAACATGCCTCATATACACTTTGTTAATCCTTTCCATTGTGGTTTGGAAATCATTCCAATAATTTCCAATGGTGTAAGGAAATCTTCTCAACAAATGGAAGAACATATAAGTGATCAATGATGAGAATCTAAACTGTGAATACTTAGTTTTCTTTATCTTTTCTAAATTCTCAAACAACAGAATTCTCAAAATCTCACACATATCAACTTGTACTCTATTAATACACATTAAATATGTTGCATGTATCATTCCTACTACCATGTCATCTTCTCTAGAGTTAGCACAAAACTTAGTTGTAAGGATCTTACACAAATATTTGACATCATCTTGTTAAATCTTACTAATTATTATGCCCTTGCCTTTATAAGATGAATTTGTGTTGTCTATAACTATTTTCCTCATGTTCTTCTCATTCAAAGGAATGGTTCCAATTTTAGAAAGACCGGTTAGCTCATGAATTAGGTCATCTGTGATATCTATCACTCTGTCATCTAACCAAAACTTCCCATTATGAATTCTGCTTAAAATAATCTTGTTACATTCTTCATTGTCAAACTCATATTGTAAGGCATACTTAAAAATTTCATTATCCTTCAAATGCTCAAACCCTAATTTCAATGACATATCCTGATTGTAGATCTTCTGATACTCTTTTGTGAAATCACTATCACTGAGAGTCTCTAGCTTACATCCCATATAACTTCTAACATTTTCTAGATGTAAAACTCTGTCAAGTACGAATGATAAAGCTAACTTAGGATCATCTTCAAAGGATTCTACTGGTTCCCTTTTCATCTTAGGTCTATTCTTATCTCTAACATTGTGAATCAAAGAAACATCCATGATTTCTACTAATTCCTTAACTGATTTAAAGATCTCCCAAGTAAAATACCTTGATTTCATGATTTTAGGGCTCACGTAGATTCGACATGAAAAATCCTTCACCAAATCCTTGCAAAATGCTTCAAATCATTTCTCTTCAATCTCCTTAACACTTGTATTCACTTTGATGATCAAATAATACCGATCATAATGTTTTATCATCTCAATCTCACATAGATCTGACATTGCATTCAATTATTTTGCCGCTTCTTTCCAAAAAGTTGATTCTGTTAACCGACAAAACTTAAAATTCCTTGCGATCTCGCAAAACATAATATTTTTTCTATGCACTCTTAACTATAGCATTAGTACATCATATAATACCATGGATTAACTATGCAAGACTCAATTCATCATATATCAACTTCTACACTAATCTAAGTTCCTATTCTACTATAATTTTCATGAATTAAGTACTTTGAGATGGGTTAGGTAAAGATTCATTCTTACCACTTGATACTTCACCTTTTTGATTACCTTTAGTGCTGAGTGTGTCTCCCTGATCTATGCTTTTACCAAACTTCACTTCTTCTGAATTACTATAGCATCCTTTCTGACTGTTACTTGCATCTTCATTTCTCTTTGCATGACTTCTAGGGTTAGGATTAGGATGAAAAACTCTATTGTTCATTCTGAAAAACCTTGCTATATGTCCAATCTTGTTACATATCTGACAAACTATTCCATTGTTTCCATATCTTGGTCCAAGATGATTTATCTGTGATCTACAATTTCCAGTAGTGTGTCCAACCTTGTTGCATCTGTAACATACTACTCCATTTCTTCTGCTCATATCTTTAGTAGGTTTCTTATCTGCATGGTTAGTATTCCTAAACATTCCACTACTATTGTTATTCTCAACAAATTTAGGCTTTCTGCATTCAATAACTCTATGTCCAAAACCATGACAATTATAACAATAACCATTAAGAGGTTTGAATTGCTTACCTGTGCAATCTTTCTTCATATGACCAAAAGTGTTACAAGCAAAGCATCTACCTTTGAATTCTCTTTTCATACCTTTAGGTGACTCCTCTCGCTTAGGTGGTTCTTCTTCTTTAGGTGTGTCTTCAGATTTGTCAATTTCATTAGATTTATTTTCATTTATGCTTTTAGACATTTTCAGATCTGGTTCCTTTCTTTCTTCACTTGCTTTAATTGAGTTGAATCCAAGACCAATTTTATCATAGAATGGTTTTTGATAAGACATTTGTTCATCAATATTCTCACTAGTTGAATATAGTCTTTCAAGTTGCTGCTTAGATTGAGTCAGTTCACCTTTCATAATTGTATTGTATTTCTCAAGTTCGACATACTGTAAATTGACTTTCTCAAGCTTAGATGTTACTTTACCAAGTTTAGATTTTAGTCCTTCATTTTCAATCTTTAGATTTTCATTCTTAGATTTCAGATTTGCTTCAATCTTTCCATTTCCATCTTTCAAACTTAGCTTCAAATATTCTATCTTCAATTCATGTTTAAGGATCTCATTTTCTTTCTCTAAGTTGTCATCACAATCTTCAATTTGTATTTTGGATTTCTTTTCTGATTTTAGATCTTCCAACTTGTTTTTCAGTTTCTCAATGAGGTTCTTTGCATCATCATATTTTCCTTTCAGAGTGTCTCTTTCATCAGTAAGCATATTAATTTGTTCAAGAGCTTCTTCAAGATTCTTCTGTAGCTGATCCATATCCATAGAGATCTTACTCAAGTTGCTAGGCTTTCCTTGAATAATTCTTTTCCGAGTAACTTGGCTTTGATACCAATTGTTAAAAATAGGGAATATTGAGAGGGGGGGTGAATCAGTATTCTACAAACTTTTACTTTTTCCCAATTATGGATATAATAGATTATCTTAGTGCATGCATAACATAGGAAACTAAACAACATGCATAGCAATAAAACAAAAGAACTCATAACACATTATTTGTTCTTGAGGAAACCCTAGCCAAGGGAAAACCCCAGTGGGGATGGTACCCACAAAGATCCACTAATCAAAAGTATCCTATCAAGGATGTTGACCCTGTTAGGAGTCTATTACATATGTATAGTGTCTCAGTCCTGATTAAGGGACTATAGGCCTTGTTAGAAGCCTCAACCCTATTAGGAGTTGGTAGTACAAAATATGATTACCAGATGAGCCCATTGCCCAAACAGGTAATATAAAATATTCACTGATTACAAAAATAGGTCAAGGTACATAACCTTATGCTTCTTGCAACTTTTCATCAATATCTCTTCACTACTCTTTCACTATCGCTATTACATACATATCATATTTCTCATCGTTACTTTCTTACATTACATCATTACATCTTATACAAGTTATTAAGATTAATAAATCTTCCAATCAGCTTACATAATACAAAATATCTTTACCCAAGGGTTAACATCTAGGATGTCATCCATTTATATTGTTAAGTCATTATTTTGATAAACAAAATAATCCCTGAACTCTTTACCAAATTTGCCTTCATATTCTGTCCTGTCAACTTAGCACTGTCTTTAGTAAAACTATCATAACTTCTTCCATACATGCCATACTAACTTGCACTCTAAGGTGAGTCTTCAATAGTCACCATAGTGTCTATGTTCAAGTGTGCAAGAACTGAACTTACTCCAATCATCATCACCAAACAAAACTATCTTCAGGTACATTGGCAAAAATACTGTCTCATACTTAGACAATTTTATATTGCGCTGTCATATTTGCTCTCTGACCTGTGCAATCTTCATGTAGAACATATGTTTTCATAATGACAACATCTATGTATCCAACTCAACCAAATTTCCAACACAATGAAGCTATGATATTTAATAGATATGCAATTGTATTTAAAATGTAAACAATTATGTTAATATGAAATCTTGGACTCAACACTAAAAACCATAAATGTAAATCAAAACCTCTATGATTGTATGACTGGAATCCACCTTGAAGGAAGAATGAATGAATCTTGAGGATGCACTAAGGATCTTTAAGGAAGATCATACCACCATGATGGATAGATCTAGGGTTTGAATGATGAATATTAAATTCTTGAACCGAATCCCTTCAAAGGCTTGAATTCTTGAATCCTTGATCTTAAATGGAGAACTTAAATGCTTGAATGCTTGTGTTTGATGATCATTTCTTTTTATCATTCCTTTCTTGTTTCTCTTGGATTGAAATGAGAGGGGAAGGCTTCCTTATATACTAGTCTAGGGCACAAACTTTTATAGAGGCCAACATATGAGAAATTAAATTCCCTTTAGGCCTATAGCCTTAGGAGTGGACCTAAATTAAATATCTTTTAAGAGTCACTGCTTCAAAACTTGAAACAATGAACCCATAAGCAGAAAAATAAACTTTTGATTCCCCTCCGCATCAGGCAAAATTTTTGATGAAAAAGGGGGACCTGGGTCAAGGTTGAGGTTGACCCTAATCTAGGTCAAGGTCAAGGTCAAACCTGACCTAGGTCAAGGTTGACCTTGAACCAAGGTGCTAAAACCCCTAGAAAATATGCTAGATGGGAAAAATAGTGTCTGTTGAGGCCCAATCAGAGCCCCAAATAGGCGCAAAAGATGGAAAAGGGGTAGAAATAGAGGAAAACATGATGATAGACCAAAATACCCCCTAAGCAAGGCTAAACATTCTTAACATGAAATCACTTCCATTTTAAGATGATACAAAAGTATACCTTGGCATATAGATTTACACCAATTTATAACAAATAGTAGCTTTGGCTGATGAATATTTTGGTGGAGGAAAGCCTCCAACTTAGATGCTTAGAAAAATCCTTACTTTGTCCATAAAAAATGTACAAATCTGAGGCCTCTCATCCCATTTGGGCATCTAATCTTATGGTATTTCTATGTTGTTCATTTGATCACTTATCACCTCAATCAAACCATCATGTTGTTCAATTTATAGACAACCACATGCAATCTAGAAAAATATCACATACAACATCCCAAGGTTTGCATTTGGATAAAAATGTTGGGGATGAGTGTTAAAAAGAAGGGGAAAAGTTTTCTGATTCATATGAATCTTTTTGGAATATGTTCTAGCCCCTACATTTTTAATTATTTTTTTAATTTCTCAATAGTATCTAGTCCATTGAATTAGAGAAAAATTCTATAATTAAAAATTTGGCATATTTTTCTAAAGCTTCTCAAATTTGAAACATTAACTACTCCACTAAAATAAAAATAAGATAATTCAATAAATAATAGCTGTTAGACTTATTGAGTTATTGTTGGAATTGGTTTCCATTGATGTCAAAACCCTCATACCGACATCTTGGCAATATCGGTTGATTGTTGGAAATTTTGGCTATGTACTTTTTGGCTATAGGTTATACAACATAAGTCTTGGTTATGGTAGTATAGGTTCAGTATGTTAGAAAGTAAAGTCCACCAAGATAACTAAGAGGGGGGGGGGGGGTGAATCAGTTATCTAATAATTATAACCTTTATCAACTTCAATATATTTTAACCATGTAAGCAATATAATTACCAACCATAGAAAGATATTCATACACAATAACACAATGACACAAGATATGTTGACTAGGGAACCTCTTGTTCAAAGAGTAAACCCTGGTGGGAATGATGCCCACAAAAGATGCACTAATATTAATATTCCTTGTGAAAGGATGGACTCTGTTAGGAGTCTTATGAAATACATTCAGTACATATAAATCCCTATTAGGAGATTTTGAATCCTTGCTAAAATATTCTAACTTTGTTAGGAGTTATGGAAGACAGAAGGACCCACTGCCCAAATAGCTTCAATGGAAAGATCACTGAACACACTGTCCAACTAATTTCTAGATTATTCAATAGAATAATATCAAATCATTACTGATCTCAATAATATGTTACCTCTTCTCTGACTGTGCCAAACCACACTCACTGCTACACCAGATCTCAATTTTAGATCTCTGTACCTTGCATGTCTTTCTTAAAAAATTCATTCACTTCATCATAATTAATCACTACCATATCAAAACAAGGAAAAATATTCCTTCCTTTATACCACACTTGAATAATTACAAATGAGTCGGCATCCAATTACAAAATAAAAGTTTCCACACGCTACATCAAAATTACACAAAACTGTCAGCTTCCAATTAGAATAATTCTTCACTCACGCAACCTCAAAGTTTGAGCTATCATCTACATCACTAACAATATTCAACTAGTCTCTAACTGCATAAAACCATATTCCATCCCGATTAGGAGGTATCATCCAATTTCCACAAACCGCTACTTAGGAACACTGCTTGAATACTACTTCCACCAAAATGCTCATAACTTTCATGAATAAAAGAATTACTATTTGCACTCTTAAACATGAACACATAACATATCAAAGAGTAAATCCTCAACATTGCATAGCTTGATCTGAAATATCCCACATGCGCTAATCAAAACACTATCTGCTCCTCTGCTAATCTCCAGTAGATCACTATGTTGACATCAATGACAATCATAGTCATGAATGCAACAACAACTGCTATAGAATGGCTGCCAATACTCCCATAGGATATATTTAGCATTCATTCCTAACAATTTCCCCCATTGGCATTGGTGGAAAAATAGATGAAAAACATCCAATGTTCCATAAATCGAACACAGTAATACTGCTACTCTGAAAAATATTTTGAATTCTCTTCATCAATCAAATCTTGCTTCATTTTCCTATTCAGTTCTCCAATAGATGGTACAAATGTTTTTTCATGTACACTTATCCCCCATTGACATCAATGATAGAAATTTCATCATTATGTCAACAACAACTCTAATGTCAAAAGAAACTATTCAGAAAAATACATTCACTAGAGTCCTCATGACTCAGCTCAAATACACATACTCCCTCATAGAGGAAGTACCAACATCCAATCCAGAAGAAAGATAAGGCTCATATACCACTGGATGGATGCAACCAATTTGCATCACTTCTCAAAAATAGGCTGGGACATAACCCCAAGCATACCTCTCAAAAACTCAAATGTATCCTTAGGCAAAGGCTTTGTAAATATGTCTGCTATCTGTTCCTTTGTGCTTATGTACTCAAGTCTGACTTCTTTCTCAGCAAATTTCTCTCTTACTACATGATACTTAATCTCTATATGCTTTGTTTTAGAATATAATACATGGTTCTTAGACATACTAACTGTGCTAGTGTTATCACAATGTCTAACAATAGGTTCAACAAACTTTATTCCAATATCCTTCAGCATTTGTTTCATCCAAGAAGAGTCTCTCTTGTAAAGTTCAAAGTACAAGGTATAACTTGTTCAATCATCTGTGTTGTCTTCTTAAACACAAGAGTCAATGTCCTCAGAATTTTCCATATCACTTCATTTTCAGTCTTTGTTCCTCCACAAGATTTTATGCTTGCAATAATTTCTGACATTCTACCAATATAGCTTCTAATAGATTCATCTTCCATCATTCTTATATCTTCAAATGCACATATCCAATTATGTAATCAAACTTTCTTTGCATGTTCATCACCTTCAAAAGTAGAGTGTAAAGCTTTCCAAATTTCATGAGATGTTTTCAAACATTTTACTTGACTATACTCATTCTCTGGAAGGGCTATGAAAAGTGCTTCTCTAGCAAGTATGTTACACATGAATAGATGTCTCTCATCACTAGAACATGTTTCAAGATTATCCTCATCAATGATAGTCTTCTCATTCTTTGTAATCAACCAATAACCTGGTCCTAAACATAGTAGATGTGCCTTCATCTTTTCTTTACAACTGTCAAAATTTACTCCATCAAATTTAGGGCTTTCTTTCCTAAAATTTTCCATAGATCTCCTTAAGTTGTTAAAATTTTCTTTCAAGGACCTACTGCTCTGATACCAATTGTTAGAAAGTAAAGTCTACCAAGATAACTAAGAGGGGGGGTGAATCAATTATTTGATAATTATAACCTTTATCAACTTCAATAGATTTTAACCATGTAAGCAATATAATTACCAACCATAGAAAGATATTCATACAATAACACAATGACACAAGATATGTTGACTAGGGAACCTCTTAATCAAAGAGAAAACCCCAGTTGGAATGATGCCCACAAAAGATGTACTAATATGAATATTCCTTGTGAAAGGATGGACTCTGTTAGGAGTCTTATGAAATACATTCAGTACATATGAATCCCTATTAGGAGATTTTGAATCCTTGCTAAAAGATTCTAACTCTGTTAGGAGTTATGGAAGACGAAAGGACCCACTACCCAAATAACTTCAATAGAAAGATCACTGAACACACTGTCCAACTGATCTCTAGATTATTCAACAGAATAATATCAAATCATTACTAATCTCAAAAATATGTTACCTCTTCTCTGACTGTGCCAAACTGCACTCACTACTACACCATATCTCAATTTCAGATCTTTGTACCTCACATGTCTTCCTTCACAAATCCACTTTCACAACTTCATTCACTTCATCATAATTCAACACTACCATATCAAAGAAAGGAAAAAAATTCCTTCCTTTGTACCACACTCAAATAATTACAAATGAGTTGGCATCCAATTACAAAATAAAAGTTTCCACGCTACATCAAAATTACACAAAACTGTTGGCTTCCAATTAGAATAATTCTTCACTCATGCAACCTCGATGTTTGCATTGTCATCTACGTCACTAAAAATATGTCTTCAAATGATCTATAAAAGCATAAAAATAGATTCCATCCCGATTAGGAGATATCATCCGATTTCCACAAATCGCTACTCAGGAACATTGCCTGAATACTACTTCCACCAAAATGCTCATAACTTTCATGAATAAAAGAATTACTATCTGTGCTCTTAACCATGAACATATAACATGTCAAAGAGTAAATCCTAAACATCACATAGCTTGATCTACAATATCCCACGTGCGCTAATCAAAACACTATCTGCTCCTCCGCTAATCTCCAGTAGATCACTGCGTTGACATCAATGACAATCATAGTTATGAATGCAACAAAAAATGCTACCAAATGGCTACCAATACTCCCATAGGATATATTTAGCATTCATTCCTAACATAGTATGTATAGTTTTGGTTTTCCATGGAAGGTGTAATTGGTAATATTCATGACTTACATGTTTTGGTACACTTGTATACTTTCAGTTATCAGTGGTGTATGGATTTGTTTGTCAATTCTTGGTGATTTCTATTCTTTTAATGTTCTTCCAGATGTTTTGATATATGGATAGTAGGGTAGTTCATTAGTCATTTTTGGTATATTAGCTATATCGCAATCTGGACATATGCTATAGAGTCTCATTTATTGGTGAGTTCAAATATTTTATGGATCGAGTCCTGGACTTGGTTTTGGTTTTCCTATAATCTTGGTAAATGCTTTATGCATTGTATTTATCCTAAGTATGACATATTTTGGGTCTTGTTGTAGCATATTGAAAAGTTGTGTTAAGTATGTCCTAGATTTAGGACTGATAGTAAAGCATTTAATATCTTTTGTAATTGAGGTCATCACACATGTTTGGTGTAGTTGACATATGTATGACCATATATCTATATAAATAAAGAAAAACCTTTTGTATCCGATGGAATGCGAGTGTAGTGTGAAGTGTTGTATGATTAGTATAGTATGCGTATACATGATAGAGATTTGAAGGTGAAGTTCATTTTGGTATATCACACAATAGAGTGGTTGGAGAAGAGTATTATAGAAAGAAGGCCTTTTATATGGAGTTACATAAGACTGGTGTATACTAGAAGAATATATGTTATGGATCTTTGTTGTCGGTGATATATGTGCTATTAATTGGAACTATCTCATACACATTTAGGTGCAATTCTATTAGTTCACTATTTTTTAGCAATATTTGTACTAGGAGTGAGCCTCTTTGCATTGGCAGTTAGCCATATTCATATTTAAGGGTAGTTATCCCATTCATCAATGATCCAAATGACAATGAGCTAACCGATAGTGATCCAAGCTGTAGTGAGCACAACCAATAGTGAGGCTTTCAAAAAATCAACTTAATAAATGTCACCTTAATCGATGTTAAATTTCATAAGAATTATCTTATTCATGGTTTTTCCCAGTTTGGGTTGCCACATAAATATTTTAGTGTTCTTTGTGTTGGTTTTTAGGTTCTTTCATGTTTACATCTATTATGAATGTTTGATGTGGTTAACCAATAGATCATAAGTTGATATTTCTAGTACTTATGAGTTTACTAACAAAGTTAAACTTTTATAAAGAGTGTGGAAATAATTGGTTCACCCTCCTCTCAGTTATTCGATTTGTTAAACAATTGGTATTAGAGATTTTTCCCTTGCAGATAGAGATTAATCACTTGAGGGAGATCTTGGATGTTTGAATAGATGAAAGGAGGATAATTTGCTGATGAAGATTGGGAGATCATGATGAGTGACATTGAGAGTATCAAGTCAAATAATTAGGAGCTAAAAGAAAATCTGAAAGATGCAAATGCATGTATTAAAAAGATGAGAGATCAAATCAATAAGTTCAAGGAAAGACATAAGGAAGTCAATCAAGAATTGAAGGAGTCAACATATAAAGTTGTAGATATGGAATAAGAAATAAAGGTATCAAAGGAAAAGTTGGGAGACCTAGAAAAGTAGCTAAATAATAAGATACATTCTAAGGAATTTATCAGAGAAGGATTGAGGCATAAGATGAAGAATGCTTGGATAAAAAAATAGAACTGGAAGTTGCAATGGAAGAATCAAAAGAATCTGAAGAAAAAATCAAGGAGACTATCAAGAAGAGTTCTAAAAAAAATGAGAAGCTAGAAATGGAATTAAAGAAGCTGAGATCAAAAGTAAAAGTGTGCAAAAGTAGTACTATTTTGGATCAGTTATTAGACATGCAGAAAGGTCAAAAAGATAAGGAAGGATTAGGGTTTACTAGTGGATGCTCAAATCAAAAGGACAAAGGAAAAGATAAATTAATTGAAGTTGATGTAAAGATTAAAGTGACAAGAAAGGTCTAAAATCAAGATACATCTACAAGAAGACCTTTGGTAAAATAATCAAATGCTCAAAGGTACTTATATTATAACGGTTGTTGTCATGTTTGCAATAAATTTGGTCAAAAGGTAGTTGATTGTAAAATGAGAAAGGTTTAGAAGGTTCAATCCTTTAATTATCATAAGATTGTTCATAAGACAAGTGAATGTAAGAGTCAAATTTCAAATCAAGATAAGAAGAGTGAAGTGAATAACATCTTTTATGGGAATTACTCTATGTATGTCATAGCTTTGGTCAAAATGCTAGTCAATGCAGATCTAAAATTCAGTCGAAGAGATTTGGCAGAAGGAATGTTAATTATTTTAGGTGTGGTCATAATGGTCATTATGCTAACACATGTAGATATGGTGATACTTTGATGAATTTTGTGAGTGATAATATTGTTTTAGTTGAATATTAGAAGACAAATATGACATGGAAGAAGAAAGAAGTTGTTACAGTTTGTTAAAGATATGTAGCTTCAGTCACATTACTTTGATTGATATAATAAAATGTATAATGGGTCTATCAGCCTTTAACATTTGATCTCTATCATTTACCTACTGGAGATATGATTATCAGTAAATGATATTATATTATGATTATGTTTATCTCATAATCATAATATAATATTATTACTATATCTCTACTGAGTATAATTATTTATAAGTAATAAAAAAATAACTAATTATATGAATATTCAGGAATAACTATATTATTAAATATACATATAATTATTTATGTTAATAATCATGTTTTTCTAGACTATCGATGGGTATCAATAATGATAATTCACAATAAATAGTATTGTTATCGCTAAAAGATAACCCTTGTTGTCATCGCTAAATATTGTGACTAATAATCTGCCTCATGTAGAGGCACGACTCTATGTAAAACCATATTGTTTTATGTAGAGCCATGAATCTACGTGAGATGAAATGCTTCATAGAATATATGTATTGATACCATGCCATCTCATTAGTAATACGGTGAATCATAATTGCAAATAAGTGACAACAAAAAATATATACTGTGTATTAATAACTCCATATCGATACTAAATATCTCAGCAATACTTTGTGGTGAACAAAGAAGCGATTAACTTAAGATCAATCAAATTGTGTAGAGTTTGATATTTGATAATAATATATCTACATAACATTAGAAAACATAAAATTTAAATTCCTTAACCTATAAATCTGATCCACTTTAACAGTTTGGAGAGTCTTGTGGTACCTGATCTTGGCACTAGATCTTCTGACAACTAAGATGAATGCTTTGGATTAGGGGGAGTACTAACATGCTAAATCATACATCTACCTGACTCTGAAGCAATACCGGTTACGATTTTTCCCAATAGGAAGGATAAGAGTATTAATGATGGAAATTGTTAGATAAATGAGAGGGGGGGGGGGGGGTGGTTGAATCAATTAAGTCCAATTATCCTATAGTCCCGAATACTCCCATATGTATATATTAAAACTTTTCAAATCAAATAATAAACTTGGTAAAATATCAACTGTTCCTTTCTCTTCATATACCAATTACTAGTAAATTAAGTACTGTGTTTACCGATCTATCTAGTTATAGAAATGTGCAAGGTAAAATAATAATTCAACACATCCATACACATATAACACATATTTTTAACAAGGAAACCCTATTAGGGGAAAAACACCTGGGACCGATAACCCAAAATAATTTACTCTTCTGAAGTGAGATCAGTTAGGAGCCAACCTTGTTAAAGGTTAGAAAAAAATTGTGAGGTATGACCTGGTTAGAGGATTTATCACTAACAACTCTCCTTTGACCATGCATTCACTATGGGGTCACAAAGAAAACAATCAACATTCATTGAATGCCATATTGAAATATAAAGACTGTTAAGTCCCACTCAGTTAAGAGATTTATCTCTAACAATGGTTAAACTAATATAGTAATGATCTTATTCAAATACGACTTTGATTTTCATATTTTCAGATCTATACTAAGCTCAAAATACCTTTGATCAATAATCAACTCAACATATTCATTTCCTCCAACTTTGTTTTTCTTGGTAATAGCTCTCTCAGATGCTTGGTGTTGTCTGTAGTTTTTCTCAGTTTTGTCTTCAACTAGTTTGATAAGTGTTTCATGAAAACAATCCTTTTTTATGACAACTCTCCTACAGCATTAGGAATCCCAGTCTCAATAATGAATCTCATGTCTTCTTATATAGACATCATAAATTGTTTTCTTTCTATCCATAGATTTTGCCTCTTAATCTTCACCATTCATGTTTATGCTTTAACCTTTGATGCAGTCCAAGTAAGGAGGATCCAATTAAGGACAATCCAAACTTGTAGCCAAACACCAACAATGCGAAATAACATAACAAAATATTGTTCAACAGATTTTTCATTAAACATGCCCAGCTGCAAGGCCTTCTGGGTTAGGGCCAAATCTCATCACCTACAAAATATTTCTACAATCACCTAGCTAGTCCAGCTCTAAAACACATCAACAACTAATGGAAACGCTAAGGTAGATTTAAAACTAAGCTCACAAGCCTCGAAGAAATCTCCTTGTCTCCAAGCATGCAAACCACCAGCTCTGCTATTACAATTATCAGATAAAGGATCTGATCTTCAAGATCTTGTACGATCCAAATGCTATCCTTCTATCTGCTACTTCCCAAATATGTCCTTAAACAAATATCTAAGCATTTCTTAAATACATTTCCTCAACCACAAGTCAACTGGAAGAAATAATTAACTCCTAAGCCAAGTCAAATTCTACTAGAAACAAATATTAAATGCAACAATAGTTGGCTCTCAAATAGCCTTACAAATAATTAATTCTCCATGTTGACCTCTAGATCTACATAGGAGAATACAACAAAAGCTACCAACAATAAATACCCCAAGTTGGCCAATCAAAATTTCAAGAACTCTAATCAGTAAACCAGAACTACCAAGCACCAGTGAAACAAACAAGCATGCCAGGCATTACCGAGCAAGCACATCAACTGAGCACCACAAGCATCGCCAAGTGCAAGTTCCACAGAGCGCCAAAGGTTTTACCGAGTTCCTTCAGTGACTAAGCTCCTTCAATAATTGAGACTGTTAGTTAAAGTTGCAACCAAGTAACATAGAACCAATTCAAAACACCACCATGCAAATTTTTCAAGTACCCTAGAATACCCCTGCATCAGACACCCCAAGTTTGAAAATATGTTCTCATAGGTTGGAAGAACATCTTGGATTCAACACATAAACCCTGAACTGGTTCTTCAAGCCCTTCAAGTCTTTACCTTGCATACTCTTCCACTTCTACTTCCTCTACCTTTTCAAGTCTTTTCTTGATAACACACAAGCTTGTTCTCCATACTGATTAGTCCTTTCAGAATTCTTCAAATAATCTCAGCTACCAAATCTTAGGTTTCTCCTACCGAGTGTTGTATCTAGAAAAGGCATAAGGGAAAGCTTCCTATTATTCTTCTCAATAGTAAATACATTCTTGACACAATCATACATAGCTTTGCAATCATACTACCAAGGTCTACTGAGAAATATGTGATAACTATTCATATCCACAATATCACACAACACTTGATCCTTATACTGGCCAATCTGAAAATCAACAAGACATTGCTCCCTCACTTCCAGAGCATGAACATCTTGCAACCAGCCACTCCTATAAGGATAAGGATGTCTCATTCTCTTCAAGCCAAGTTTTTGAACCATCTCCTTAGCTTTTATCAGTACTACCACTATCCATAATTACATCACAAAGTTTACCTCCTGACTTGCACTGAGTTCTAAACAAATTACTCCTCTAACAAGGTTCCACCTTTGCACCAAGCAATGTTCTCCGAACCAACAAGTTCTTTGATTCAGGTTCATTCTGAATGTTCTCATTTACTAAAACATTATTTTGATCACCAAAATTCTTCTGTGTACACTCAAAATATCTATGTCCTTCTTCACCACAATTATAACAAGTTTCCTTAAAGATAACCCTACCTATCTTCTTCTTTAGCTCCATAGGTTTTGGTTCATCTTCAACAGTTGGTTTATCTTTCACCGAGTGATCAAGCTTCTCCTTCCTTCAGGAATTACCATGGTGTCTGCTCTTCAACTTATCTTTTTCCTTTAGAGCATATTGATAAGCATCTTCAACCGAATCAATCTTCAACATACCAAGCTCATCTTGAATATTGAATCTCAAACCATTCACATATCGAGCTACCTTCTCTTTACCAAGTTCTCTATGTCCAGACTGAATAGTCAACTTATATGACTCCTCGGTATAGTCTTCCACATTCAAATCTTTTTACTTCAAATTCTGCAACTTCTTAAACAAGTCAAGCTCATAGTCGGCAGGTATGAACTTAGCTTTCAATTTAGTCACCATCAACCTCCACTGATTGATCTTCATTTCACCTTCATCTTCTCTATCTCTTTGTAATTATTTCCACCAAAGAGCATCATGTCCTTTCAACTTAGTCTATGCCAATATTACTCTAAGAGGATCTTCAATTTCTTCAAGCTCAAAGAAGTATTCTAATTCACCAATCCAATCAATCAAATCCTCAGGTTTCAAAGTACTAGAGAAAGTAGAAACTTGCATTCGATAACTAGTACTTAACCAAGTTACAGATCTATGCAACTGACTAGTTCTATCTTCACCAGATCTATCTCTCTAGTCATCTCCACTAGATCCAACAGCTTCAAAGTCTTCAACAGCTTCCTCATAACCATCATTAGTACCAAGATTCCTCGGCATACTAGCAATAACTCTCATGACCTCAATGATCATGTCATTATTCATCAATTCCATCTCAGATATTAAATCAAATTTAACCTTCTCTGTAATCTTTAATTCCACAGCATCACAGAGATTTGCAATCGCTCTAGGGTCTAATCTCCTCCTTGACATCCTTCAAGATTTTTGAAAACCCAAGGCAATAAATCACCAACCAAGGTCCAGGTGCAAACAACCTCAACTTGGAGATTGGTTTACACACTCAAGAACTTCAAGCTCTGATACCACCTGATGCAATCTAAGTAAGGAGGATCCAAGTAAGGATAGTCCAAACTTACAACCAAACAACAACAATGTGAAATAACACAACAAAATATTGTTCAAAAGATTTTTCATTAAACATGCCCGACTGTAAGGCCTTCTAGGTTAGGGCCAAATACAATCACTTACAAATTATTTACATAATCTCCTAGCTAGTCTAGCTTTGAAACACATAAAAAATTGATGGAAACACTAAGGTAGATCTAAACTTGAGCTCACAAGCCTCTAAACAATCTCCTTGTCTACAAGCATGCAAACCACTAGCTTTGCTAAATTACAATTATCAGATAAACAATCTCATCTTCAAGATCTCGCAGGATAAAAATGCTATCCTTGTATCTACTACTTCCCAAATCTATCCTTAAGCAGTTACCTAAGCATTCCTTAAATACATTTCCTTAACCACAAGTTGGCTAGAAGAAATAATTAACTCCTAAGCCAAGTCGGCTTCTACTACAAATAAATATTAAATGCAACAAGAGTCAGTTCTAAAATAGCCTTACAAATAATTAATTCTCCATGTCGGCCTCTAGATCTACATAGGAGAATACAACAAAAGCTACCAACAATAAATACACCAATTCGGCCAATCAAAACTTCAAGAACTCCAATCGATCAACTAGAACTACCAAGCAAAAGTGAAACAATCGAGCATGCCAGGCATTACCGAGCAAGAATGTCGAATGAGCACCACAAGCATTGCCAAGTACAAGCTCTACCGAGCACCAGAGGTTTTACCGAGTTCCTTCATCGACCAAGCTCCTTCAATAATCAAGACCATCGGTTAAAGCTACAACCGAGTAACACATAACCAATTCAACACACCACCATGTAGATTTTCCAAGTACCCTAGAATGCCCTTGCATCAACCTTCCTTAGAAGTTGTTTCAATAACACGTTTCATTCTCCTTCATCTGATCATCCTTAAATTTTCTCTGCCATTTGATCATCATAAAAAATATTATCATTTACCTTGGAATCATAAATAATTGTCTAGCTCATCATCTTTAGTCGGCTATTGAAAACTCCATATATTTCTTTCACTTGGTCAATACCAAAAGTGATAACTAGCTTGGTTAATACTATGCTCGGTATACACTACACTTGCTTGGTGTATACAAAAATCTTCATTTACCGACAACATAAACTTGTTCAGTCCTGATCTTCAATACATAATAGAATCATGTAATACAATTAAGTCATCAACATAATGCCATAGACTCATCAATAAGTTCCCAATGTATACCATATCCATATCTTTCTTATCCATCTCATCTTCATGTAGATATCTCATTCCTTCACCATTTTTCTTCTTAATATGTTTGTAACCATCATGATAAGTATAGTCAAAACTAGTTGATATCAATGAAAATACATTAAATGATTAATTATATTACATAAAATTTAGTAGCTCGGTGATCATCAATTACTATCTTTCAATTGTCCATTCCATTGTCAAACTTTCCTTCAAGATTTTCAATTAGTTGTAGTTTATCAATCTCTCCCTTTGGCATTGATGGCAACACAATATGAAATATGCCATAGAATACCAAACATCTATTCTACAACTCTTTAAGAAAATGTTATAACTCGGTAAGCTCTCCCTAGCTTGTATATTTAATATGTTTTATCACTACACAACATTAATACTCCATGCAGACTCTCCCTACAAATTTGATCTTCTTCTTGTGTATGTATATTCTTCTCTCCCTTATAATATTTCATTAATTCCTCTTTGCATTTGACAACAATGACAAAAATAATAAATAACTCTTCAGTAGCCAAAATATTATCTTTGGTGTTTGGTTCAGATCAAGTACCTTTCATGCACTAATATGTAGTTTCAGTTTGTTTTTCTTCTTTCATATTTCACAACCTTAGGAAACCTAAAGTGTGAACATCATGCATCAACATCATTTGATATTCTGATTAAGTATAGGTTGATGCAACCTCCTGATCACCTTAGTGACTGATAGACAGGGGATGGACCCCTAGTCTAGTCCTCAAGTGCTCAAATGTATCCTTGGGTAAGGGTTTTGTAAATATATTTTCAAATTGTTCATTTGATTTCACAAACTCCAGTTTCACTTACTTTTCTTGTAATTTTTCTCTCAAGTAGTGATACTTTATAGATATATGCTTTTTATTTTCATGCATCACTAGATTCTTAGAAATGTTTATAGCACTAGTTTTATCACAATATATTATCACTAGGTAAGTGATCTCTTCATTTGAATACCTTTCAAAAGTTGTTTTATCTATGTAATGTTCAAACAATTAGCAACAACAACAACATATTCTACTTCTGTAATGGATTGAGAAATGCATCATTGTTTCTTACTTATCCAAATAACTAATCTTTCTCCCACAAATAATACTCCACCACTAGTGCTCTTTCTATCATCAATGTTTCCAACCCAATCCGCATCTGTGTAAACTTTTAGTTCAAAATTGCCCTCTTTCTTGTACCACAAACCATATTTTTCAGTGTTCTTCAAGTATCTCAAAATTCCTTTTACATAAGTCATATGTGATTCTTTAGGATTAGCATAAAATCTTACTACAATTCCAACTGCATGTGCAATATATGCTTTACTATGCACAACATACATCAACTTACCAATCATTGATCTGTATAGTGTCTAATTTACCTCGGTTGACTAATCATCCTTTGTCAATTTGCATCTGGTGACTATAGGTGTATCGACCAATTTTGAATACTCCATACCAAAGATCTTCAATACTTATTTTATGTACTTTGATTGAGTAATGTATATGCCTTCACTTTGTTGTAAAATTTGCAAGCCAAGAAAGAATTTAAGTGCAAAAATCAATCACGATGGCTCGAGGATATAAAGGAATTTTTTTTGATTCATTTGGTACTATAGCAAAAAGAGAAAAATTGAGAATTTGCAGAGATATTAAGAGAGAAGAATCTTGAAGAGATCATGAAACCTAAATTGGATAATCATAGTATCAGTGCATCCACAAAAAAGAAAATGAAGACAATTGAACTAAAGGAATTTGATCACAACAATATCAAGAAATTGAAATTCGGGTTAACTATGGAGGATATGCAAAGAATTAGAAATCTTGGTCTGGACATTTGGGGAGAGTTTCCCAAGTGTGAGGATAGAGAATTCATCTTATTCATGTTGATTCAGTTTCATGGTGAAACCCTTGTGCTAGACCAACCATATATGATATCAAAGGAGGTAATCAAAGAAATTACCGGATTATGTAGTGTCAGTGAGTTGATCACTAGGAGTAATACAATTAGTTATCAAGAGGTAGAAGATATTACTAAGATTTTTTGGGATCAAGGTTCATTTATTATCATCACTCTTGAGGATTCGATAGTAAAGTATGTTTCCTATAAGATTTAGTTTCAAAATTGTGATGGTTTGACTTTTGCATTAGTTGTTTATATTTTGTGTAAGATTGTAAAGGAGAATGTACAAATGGATCTATGAAAAATGTTATTAGACATTTTTATTGAGAATGTAAAGATGACAATCGAAGGTGGTTATGGTTTTAAATTATGGTTATTGGTTATATGTTTGGTCTTTTACCTCATAAGGTTATTACCTAGAAAAGAAAATGTTAAATGGAGGATTGTCATTCCTGTTGGTAAGCATATTTTTAGGCATTTGGATATGCTAGAGAAAAGGGAAGATGCTTGTGAGGAATATTTATTGTTTGTATAGAAGAGTATTGGTTTTGGTTTGGATGTTTCTCATCCTTACTAGCAAGTCATGGTGAGGAGGGCTCCTCCTCCGATCAAAAGTGTCTAGAAGAGGCTCTTGGTGGTTCATCTCTTGGACTGAAGAAGAGAAAGACATGTGATAAAGGAAAAGAAATACTTACCATTTCAAAAGTTGATGATGAAGAAGAAGCTAAAGAAGAGAGTGTAGTAGAAGAGATGTGTGTTGCATAAGAGGAAGAGGATGTGGAGAAAACTATTATTTCTCTAACAATATTTGAGCGTGTGGATTCTAATATGGCGAGAAATCTAATGGAGGATGATGAGTATGAAAGAATGAGTATTTTATGGAATGATTGTTAATTGGCACAGATAAGAAATTGGTGAATGATCACTTGATTAGTAAAAGGATCACTGTATCCACTATGTCTGGTATGCTACCAACTAAATTAGTGATGAATATTGAGATTGAGTTGTTGCAGTTTGGTGTAGATTACCTTGTATTGGAGAAATATATAATGATAAAATGTGACAATGAAAAACAAATACTTTCAAGAGTTATCAATGAGATAAAAGATTATTTCAAGGGTATTGTAGATATATGCAAGTATTGTATTTGGTGGCTAGTTGTTGTAGATAATTTGGGAGGTCAGATAGAAGTGATTGAGAAAGAGTTGAATGGGATTGGAAAGTTATATGATATCTTCAAGGACAAAGATGGAAAACAAAGAATCAAAGTTAGGGAACTTGATAAAGAGCTATTGTTGCTAGAGAGATAGAGGGAAGATCTAATAAATAGATTTTGGTTGGTAAAGGACATAATAGAGGTCTGGTTAGAGCATGTTGCTAACATCCTAAGTAATGTCAAATATTATGAGAGGAGGTTTTAGTCTTTAGACTAGAAAAAATCTTTTGAAAAATTTGTGGAGTGTGACAGTTTGTGTGCTGAAATAGGGGATGCCATCACTAAGTGAAAGAAGGAACTTCCAATTCTGAAGGAGAGGTAGAAGAAAGTCTTTTTTGTTAAATCTTCTATATTTATTTGAATTTCTTTGATATTTTTTTTGGCCTTTGTTTTGGTATTTTTCCATCAATTCCAAAGGGGGAGATTGTAATACTTATTGAGTTGTTGTTGGCATTGGTTGCCATTGATTTCAAAACCCTCATTATGAAACCTGGGAAGGATCACTTGGTTGTTGGCAATTTTGTCTATTTACTTATTGGCTATCACTTATGAAAAAAAAGTCTCAGTTATGAAAGTACATGTTCAGTATGGACAATTTTAGTGTTCCATGGAAATTGTACTTGACACTACTCATGACTTACATATTTCAGTATAGTTATATGCTTTCGGTTATCAATGGTGCATGGAGTTATTTGTCTATTCTTGGTAATTTATATTCTTGGAATATTCTTCCACATCTTTCTGATATTTGGATAGTGGTGTAATTCATCAATTATTTTTGGTATATCAACTATATCATGATTTTTACAGATACCATCAAGTCTCAGATCTATTGGTAGGTTTAGATATTCTATGAATCAAGTCTTGGACTTGGTTGTGGTGTTCCTATAATGTTTGTTAATGTGTTATGCACTATATTTATCCTAAGTATGACCTATTTTTGGGTCTTATTGTGGCTGTTGAAATTTTTTCTTCAGTATATCCTAGATTTAGGACCGATGGTAAAGCATTTAATATATTTTTTAATTGAGGCCATCAACCATGTTTGGTGTTGCCAACATATGTATGGCTGAATATCTATATAAATTAAGAAAAACCTTTTGTATCTATTGGAATGCAAGTGTGGTTGAAGTGTTGTATGAGAAGTATAGTGCAAGAATATGTGATAGAGACTTGAAGGTGAAGTTTGTTTTGGTATATCATGCAAGCGAGTGGTTGGAGTAGAGTATTATAGAAAGAAGGCCTTTTATAAAAAGTTATAGAAGATGGGTGTATATTGGCATAATATTTATTGTGGATATTTACAATTGGTGATTTTTGTGTTATCAATTAGAAATGCCTCATGCATAGTCATGTGCAATTCTATTGGTTTACTATTTAACATCAATATTTGTACTGGAAGTGAGCCTCTTTGTATTGGTCATTAGCCATATTCATATTTTAGGGTAGTTATCCTAGCTGACAGTGAGTGCACAACCAAAAGTGAGCCTTTATAAAAATCACCTTAACCGGTGTTTCATTTCATGAGAATTAAATTTTATGTGGTTTTTCCTAGTTTGGCTTTCCATGTAAATTTTGGTGTTCTTTGTGTTGGTGTTTCTACGCTTTCATGTTTACATGTGTTATGAATGTTTGATATGGTTAATCAATAGATCAAAATTTTATATTGCTACTATTTATGAGTTTACCATCAAAGTTAAAGTTTTATAAAGAGTGTGGGAATAACTAATCACCCCCTCTTAGTTATTCAAGATGTTGATTAATAACATAATAATAATATCATTAATTGTGAATAAAATCATTCACTCACAAGAAGCTTCTCTTAAGGAAGGTTTTTTGATGAAACTAGATTTATCCAAGGTTTATGATAGAGTGGATTGGAGATTCCTTCAAAAAATTCTTGGGGCTTTTGGCTTTGATTGCAGGGCGATTCAAATTGTTTCACAACTGATCTCCTCTCCTTCCTTTTCAGTTATTGTGAATGGATTGCCTTCATCCATCTTCAAATATTCAAGAGGACTTAGGGAGGGAGATCCCATTTCCCCTATCTTGTTCATGATAATGGCTGAAAGTATTGGTAGATATATCAATAACCTAGTTAGTAGGGGTCTCTTGCAAGGGTTAAGGCCCTCCTCTTCTAACTTGGTTTTCTCTCACCAATAGTTTATGGATGATACCATATTCTCTAGGGCTTCTACTATTAAAGAAGCTAAAGTTCTCGAGAATACTCTTGTTGAGTATAGAAAGGCTTCATGAAAAGTGATTGATTGGGCTAAGAGTTCTTTGTATTTAATTAAAACTTCTATGAAAGGACAATGTCGTATTGCTGGTATTCTGGGGTGCCAAATAAGTCATCTATCGATTTCTTATCTTGGTCTTCCTCTCTATAGGAAACCTCTAGAATCCTTCTGGAATAGTCTGGTGGATATATTCTACTAGAATCTAGAAGGGTGGAAAGGGTCTCTCTTGAGCCAAGCTAGAAAAGTCTAGTTACTAAAGGCTTCTCTTCAAAGATTTCCAATTTATGCTCTTAGCTTATTTAAAATCCCTAGAAAATTTGTTGATGTTATATAAACAATCCAAAATAAATTTCTATGGTCAAGAGCTGAGGAAAGGAAAAGAATGGCCTTGGTTTCTTGGGAGAATGTTTGTAAATCCAAAAAGTTGGGTGGTCTTGGATTGAGAAATATAAGGACCCTCAACAAGTCCCTCCTTGATAATAAAATATTGATAACCTTTAATCAGATAGGGAAATAGAATGCCATTTGGAGAAGAAAGTACCTCTTTAATAACCCTTTTTTGGGAGTGATCCAGAAGTCACAAGATATTCCTTTGGGATCCTAAATTTGGAACAATGTCCTTCAGACTAAGTCTATCACTACTATTGGTTATGCTTGATCAGTTGGGGATGGGAGAAAGGTTAAGTTCTGGGAAGAGGTTTGGATTATGGATGTTCCTCTATGTGAATTTTCCTCCTTAACCCCCTTTATGCAAGGATGTAAAGACAAATTTGGTGAGATGGTTTTTGATTATTGGCAATCTGATCATTGGATGAATCTTTCTGATCTCAACCCAAACCTTTTTCAACTATAACAGACTTTAAATTCCAAGATCTTGAGGAGGATTTCTGACAAGAGACTATGGAAAGGCACCTCTACTGGCTCCTACTCAGTTTATTCTTCTATCATTCTTCTATCCATAACCCATGATCCACCTCCTTGTTGGATTGTATCTTGGACTACAGGCCTAATTCCTAATGTTAACATGTTTTTTTGGATTCTTCTCCAAAATAAGATTCTTACAACTAATAATATTTTCCAAAGAGGATTACTCATACCTAATAGATGCTATCTTTTCTTACAAAATGAAGAATCTATCAACCATTTATCTATCAATTTCCCTTTTTTAGCTCATGTTTGGTCAAATATCCTTTAGATTTTAAAGCTCAATTGGGTCTTCCCTCAAACAATTCAAGATTGCTTTAATGGTTGGAGCTATCCCTATAGTAGTAAGGATATTAGATCCATATAGAATCTAGTTATCCCCCATGTTTTGTGGGCTTTATAGAATGAGAGAAAAAAAAAAATCTTTAGAGATAAACTTGCTTCTCCCCATATTATTTTTAAAAAGATATTCAGAGCTATCAGAGATAAATTAAAAGTTTTGGGAAAGATTTAGACTCCTCTCCATCAAGTTGAATAGAGTTTTTTGAAAAATTGGAAGATTTCCTCTTCCGCTCTAGTGAGAAGTGTTTCTTCAAGGGATAATTGCAAGCTCCTCCTAGATGGGTTAAAATTAATTTTGAAGGGGGTAGCTAAAGGAAATCCTAGGCCTGCTGGAGGAGGAGTCATTAGAGATGAGAATGGTTTTTGCATTATTTCTATTTCTATCCCCTTAGGGACATAGAATAATCACCTTGCTGAATCCATGACTTCTTACCAAGTTCTTATTTTGGCAAAAAACTTGAATTTAACCAAAGTATGGTTAGAAGGGGATTCCAAAAACATCATAAAATGCCTAAAGGGAATCACCACTCATTCTTGGACAATTAAAAATATTATTAATGCCTCCAAGGATATAATCCAAGTTTTCAAAACATGTCATATATCACATATTTATAGGGAGAATAACTCAAGTGCTGATGGTGTGGCCAATGTGGTTGTTTGTTGATATTGTGGCAATTGATCATGTAGTGGGAGTTATACTATGGCTGATTTTAGAGGTTGCCCTAAAATGCATGTTATAAGAGGCTGAGATGCATAATGCATTGTAATGTTGGTGTACTATTTTGTTGGATAATAAGAAAGGTTGGACGACTGAGTAGGTGGATGTAGCCCAAGTTTTGGGTGAACCACGTTAAATCTATATTTTATTTGTATTCAGATTGTTTTCCTTTTTTTGTTTCTGCATAAAACTATTTATTCTTGTATTGTTCGGATCTATCAATCCCTAACAACTGTTAATGCCAGCGGTATGATCATATGGTACAGGGAGAGTGACATTTCACACAAAGAAAAGGGGTTGTTGGATTATGATAGATTACATGGAAAGGAAATTTCTTGGAATAATGAATAATTTGTACTATTTTACAATTAAAAACATTAATGAGATGAAACTGAGAAACAAAGAACACACATGTGAGGCTAGAAGTGAGATAAAGTGGGATTCTTTCTGGGTGTTAAATTTCCATTTTACCCTCATTTAGGTTATTTCAATGGTGAAAGAGACACTTGTTAGATTCACTGTTTCCTTGTTCTCTTATCATAGTGACTATGACAAGGAAGCTATGAGGGGTAATATGAAAAACTTGGAGCCACCTTTCTATCATCAATTGAAGAAGAGAATGAAGGCTGGAATTTTATGGAGGTGGGTAAAATCACATTCTATATGGAGGGACTCTATGGATGTAACCCTGCAATTACTAAAATTTTCAAGGAGTGGAGAGATGGTAAAATAAACATTGGCGGCCGAAGCATCAAATTTTGAGAATACTATAGAAAAAATCATAGGGCTTCCACTGGAGGGAAAAAAGTACTACAAAGATAGAAGAGTGTCTGATGCTATGATCAAAATGTTTCCTAACAAAGACAAGGAAAATGGGAAACTAGTTAAGACCAACAAGACTTATTACTCTCCAAAGTCTATCAATAAAATATGGAGAATTGTGTTGGTTGTTGTCATCCAGTATATCTCGTTGGATGGGAGATATTCTAGAGTCCATGACCATCATTTTGTCTCTCATAATCACATATGCCATGGTGATAAAATTTCTTTACCCTATCATCTTCTTAGTTCAATGAACACTACTATCAAAGAGGCCAGGGCTAAGCTCAAGAGACATTATGTTTTTTTATGAAGGGTTAATGCTTTTGATTTATGAACATCTTAAGGTTATGGAGATTCAAAGACCCATAGTGAGATATTCTAATTCTGTTGAGCATTCTCCATATGAAGATATTTTTTCAAGAGTTAAGTGGTTACTAATTCCATAGAATCCATAGTATCAATTATGGCCTTGAGAACCTTGGCTTCTTTAACCCCCTTAGTAGTATACTTCTTTATAGAAGTGCGGGTCCTCTTCCTAGGACCAACAAATAGGTTCTTAGGATTGTCATCTCTATCTTCACCTTGATTGCTAGCTCTATTGTCTTCTGCTAGTTGTCTTATTTTTTTGTGCTTTTGTTGATATTTCATATATGAGCTTTAATGTCCTATCTCTAGTAAGATTTTTTTAAAGGCTTTCAGGGTCCCTTCAAAATTGAATTTTCATATAATAAAAAATATAATAATAAAATCATAATATTAAATAAATAATAAATATAATATTAAAATAATATAATAATGATAATTAAATGGATTATGCGAAAACACGAAGATGACAATGCAAATCATAAAAAATTACAATTTAGAAGCCTCCCCTTCTAGATAATAGCACCCATGAAGATCGCTGGGAAATTGTTCAACCTTGAAGAGCCAAGAGACAGAAGGTAGATCAATACAACATCCTAGTTTTTGTCTCTAGAGTTAACCATATTCCTCAAGGCCCTCATAGGACAAAAAAAGAAGGCATTTTAAGGAGAATAGAAATAACATATCTTCATAAGGAACTTGAGCCATTAAGAAAAGGTAGAAGCTCTCTTAGAAATGAACCCCTTTCATCAAATACAGAGAAAATTACAACCCCTAGGGCATGGAAATATAGGCAAAAATAATCTTCATAGAAGGAATGAAGAACGTTTAAACCCTAGGTGTAGAAAAATGATAGTAAGCACAACATTTGTCATTAAATCAGAGATCATGCAATTGATATGGGAGGAATATGAAAATATGAGAGAAATAGTGTTCTGGGGAGGATCCAATCAATCAATTTAGAATATTTCAAGATGGTGAAAATGAAGATACCAAGATTAAGTAAGTATCTTTAACCTTGATGGAAATTTCTTTTTAATCATGTGAAAAAATAAGGAGCTTAGGAATGAAATTATTAATGGAAATCTAATATTTTATAGAGAGTTTTCATTTATTTATTTTAATTAGACTTCAAACTTAAACCCTAAATCCTATCAACCTCCTTTTACCTTTAAATGGATCAATCTAGGGGTACTTCCACTTGAATACCATAATTCTAAAATGCTATAAATAATAGGCAATATGATGCAATAATACAAGACATTTGGACCCTCTAGGAGTTCTAGCTCATCTTCTACAATGGATATATTATTGAAAAAAAATATTATTTTAAAATCTGACCAAAGTGTTGGCAAGGTTGTAGTAATTGGTTTGGTTTTCATTGATGGAAACTAAGTCAATTTAGTCATACATCATAATAAGTGAAGTACAAGATGCAATCAGTGTGAAGGATAAGTAATCAGTTATGCTAGAAAATGGTCAAGTCCAAAAGATCAGTAGATATATAAGTCAACACTATGCTAGTGATTGTGACCATCAAAGAATTATGATGCATGGTCACATATATAGATATCAACATGGTCAGAGTTAAGTGTGGTTTTGACCACAACTCATTTTGTTGATCAGTGATAGACATCTTAGTGACATAGTCATTTAGATAGGTAAAAATAATTGGTTTTCTTGAGTGTAAGTTGAAAGATGTTAGATTGGTAAGTGACAGTGATTGTGATGTGGGAGCATCTTGGGTCTTGAGCAATCTTGCATCACCAAAAATATTTCTTGTTTCTTATACCTGTATGATGTTTTTTTTTGTAGTTGTTGCTTCTATTGGTTTCTTGCCTTGCGAAGTTAATGCAGTGATGTGGATCTAATCTAGAGAATTCTCCTAAGAGCACACATCCTAATTCATTAGGATCTAGATGTTATCACAATTTTCCTCGGGCTTTGATTTTTTGCCAGTTTTTCTCATGAAACATGTGGTAATTTTCCTTGCATATTCTATGTAGGGAAATTGGACCTTGTACGGTTGGGGATCTATTCTTGCGACATGTGTGGACCTAAATGCAACTTCACATCATGTTTTTTTATTTCTAGCTTTAGTATTGGTTTCTCCTCCTAAGTGGACCTATATTGTAATTTAATGTTTGATTGGCCAACTTGTGGCTTTGCTAGCTATATATTTGGAGCTTAGGTTATTTAGTAGGGAGATAGATGGTAGTGTGTGGTAGTAGTAGAAGTAGAAGAGAAGATACTATGTGAGCTGAGACTCTGAATTCATTCTCATTATATAAGGCCGAAACTTGGAAGGCCTCACAACTAGGCATGTTGAAGACTCAATATAATTACACTAGTGTTGTACTAGTTGCTTGTCTCGTATCCATTATGTTTTCACTGATTTCATATGGTTTTCATATTTCTTCTGTTTGTAACTCTTTGCAGGGAATGTTTGTGGGTTTAAGCAGTCTCAATTAACCCTGATTCTGCCTTCACCTTCCCTGCCCTTGCATCAAGTGGTATCAAAGCAAGTTATTTCTTTTCGATTGGATCATAGAGAACCTTGTTGGATTGGTTATAGGGTGGAAGATTTGAGATCTGACCTATAAATTGTAGAAGGTTACGATCTTGCTGGAACCTAATTTTCAAGATGGTTCGTGGTAGAGGAAATGATAATTCTATCATGGATATGTTGAGGAATATTGCGAATAGGCTTGAAGCTATATAGAAAACCCAAAGAAGAGGCACACATCTTGAAGATGTTAGTGATAAAGAAGAAGCAACACCTAATCCTGAACCTGAAGTTGAACAAGATGAGGAAAGACTCTTGAGATTTTTGTCTAAGGCTAACTCTAGACCTGCAGTTGAAGTTGCTTGCTATAATAGAAGACTTGATGCTGATGTAATTTTGGATTGGATCTCTAAGATGGATAAATACTGAGTATGATGGTACTCCTAATAAAAAGAAGGTTAAGATAGCAGTTACAAAGTTGAAAGGTCATGCATCTCTTTGGTGGGATCATTTGTAAAATGAGAGATAGAAGAGAGGAAAAGAAAAGATCAAGACATGGATGAAAATGATTAGAAAGATGAAGTTTCTTTGAGATGACTATCAAGTTAGTTTGATGAGGAAAATGAAAAATCTGAGACAAAAGGACATGAGTGTGAAGGAATATAGTGAGGAATTTTACAAATTGGATATCATATCTCAACATGTGGATGATGAAGTTGAGAAAGTGGCTAGATACCTGAATGGTTTGAGGTCATCGATTCAAGATAAGATTAGTTATGTTAAAATAGATAGAGTGGAAGAAGCAAACCAATTTTCTTTAAAGGCTGAAGAACGATTGAAAAAGATACATGAACAAAGACAAAGAGGAAGAGGTAGCAGATTTCAGAGAAGTAGAAGCAGATCTTATTGAGAAAGTAGTAGATCTGACAATATAGTGAAAGATAAAGGATGGAAAGATGAACCTTCTAGTATAAGAGGTAACTACTCTAGAGGTAGCTATACTAGTTACTCTAGGAATAACAATAGTGGGAAAAGAGAAGATAAATCTTGGTTTAAAGGTACTTGTTGTTGGAGATTTTCCAGCAAGCCAGTGCTGACTATATGTTTGTCATTAATGATAACATATGGTAAGTAGCATGCATGGAATAATTATGTAGTAAGATTTAGGTATATGCAACATGGACATGTTATCAGCATGATATCATGGACGTAGAGGTTAACTATTAGTACATACAGTTATATAGCAGCTTGTGTTAGCAGTGTTCCTGATAGAGTAATAGGGAGTGTTCTATGAAATGATTGTTTGTATAGTTATCATGGAGCCTTGCACATTTGGATATGTGATTAAGACATGTTAGTGATGTTACATTCATGGATGTAGAGTTTGATGATCAGTAGAAGTGAAGTTATGCAGTCACTATTCACTAGTAACAGTTTCCTGTGTTTATTTAGAGGAGCCGATAGAGATTATATTGGTTCAGGAGTTGTGCCTATCATTTTAGTATGAACCCTTGGATTAGTACTTGGATAAGAGTTAGTAATGTTTAGATAAGAGTGGATGATATAAGTCAGCTTAAGGAGAAAGATCCAGTCATTTTTGTAGAGCCGATAGAGTTTAGCATGCATCTACAATTATCATTATTGGACATGTCCCAGAATGTGTTGAGTGATTAGTAGAGCCAACTAAATTATTATTGGAGTTTGTTATGGATTCTATAATATGATTTCAAGGTGGTTCTAATAGGCCAAATTGATTATATTATTTAGAGGAAATATATTTATAGGCAGTCATTTGTGATTGCTAGAGTGTGGTTCATAGTTGATTGTGAAGAGCAGAGCAGAGTGTGCGAAGTGTTGAGGCATCATAAGAAGGTCTATGTGACCAAGTAAAGTATTTATGCTATACATTGGAATTGATCCAAAAAATAGGTCAAAGCATAGTTCACCAAGATCCAAATATAGTGTGTATCTATTATTCAGAAGGTTTTAGCCTTCACCCATTTGAGCAGTGCGCTCTCGAACAGTGCATCCTCACCCCTAATAGGGTTAATTGTAAAAGACTCCTAATAGGGTCTAACCCTTGACAAGGTCTACTATACTAAATACATTGTAAAGAAACTCCTAACAGGGTTAAGGATCTTCTAACAAGGATCATAATACACTAGTGTAGATTATTAGTGGGTGTCAATTCCCATCAGGGTTTTTACCTATTTGAGTTTCCCCATAACAGAAATATTGGTGTTGTGTTCAAGTGTTCTTTCATTATGTTTATGCTTTATGTTTAAGTATACTTAATTGGATAAAGAATTGAAACTTGTAGATAACTGATTCACCCCCCCCTCTCAGTTATCTCTTGGGACTATTCCTAAAAATTGGTATCAGAGACAAGTGCCTTAGAGAGAAAGTTTAATAGCTTGAGGTTTATTAGATGGCATACTTTAGAAAAGATAGTCCTAAATTTGATGGAGAGAATTATCTTGATTGGAAGAAAAACATGATGAAAAATTTATAATTGCATTGCCTTTGAAGTTTTTGAAGTGGCTATCGAAGAAGTTTAGATCCCCTCTCTAGTAGATCTTGCAAAGGAAGATGCTACTAGCCAGTAGAAGGATTTGTTCCATCAGAATTCAATAGCAAAAGAAGCCCTTATCAGCGCCCTATTTGATAGTGAGTTTTTAGAGATAAAGAAAGTAGACACAACCCATAAGATATGGAAGCACCTAGAAGAGATGTTTGAAGGAGATAAAAAAACAAGGAATGTGTGTAGAAAGACATGGAAGAAAAGGTATAATGATGCAGGAGCATCTCGGGTCCTTGGCAATCTTGTATCACCAAAAAGAATTTGGAGTTTGTCTATGTTGCTCGGTTCCTACTTTGATAGAGTTGGTCAGTAGTTGGTCAGTTTCCTTTGGTTACCGAGGATGGTCAGTCATTTCCTGGGTGGTCAGTTGTTTTACTGGTGCTCGACGATGCTTATCTATTGCTCGGTCATCCTTGCTTACCAAGTAGTTTATTCTTGATTTCTGTTGAGGCCAACTTGTGCATTTATTTTGGGTCATGGATTTAATATTGGAATCCATCATTGGGAAGCATGTGGTCCTAGATCTAACCATTCCTTCTATTGATTATGGATCTTAAGGCTGACTTAGTTTGGTAGACTCTTGTATAAATGTAGTTGTTTGGTTAGAGTTTAAGGAGGCAATTTTTGGGATAGGAGATTCAAGACATCAGAATTGTGATTCATGAAACATCCTCGCATGTTTGAGGACTTTTGGAATTCATTGTAATATCAGGCCATTAATAGGAAGGCCTTATAGCCCGACATGTATGATTTTATTTGATGAAAATATATGAAACATCTGGCATTCTCTCTCTCAGTCTTGTTGTTATTGGCATCTACATGTTTTGAGAAAGCTTGGATCATTAGGGTGCACCATCCTTTGGACCCTCGTGACCTCTACCTTGCATCAGGTGGTATCAAAGCAAGGTGAGATCTTCATCTAGGTTTGTGGATCTAGGTTTTTAGGTTCCTCTTGAAGCCCTAGTTGATTGTTGTGGGGTAGCAGATTGCGATCTGACCTGCAATTACAGAGGGTTGTCAAGATGGTTCATGGGAGGTGAGTTGTAGATCTAGGATTGGGTGATCTGCTAAGGCAGATTATTGCTAGGTTAGAAGCAATTGAAATAGCCCAAAGGAGAGGTAGACATCTTGAAGATGTTAATGATGATGAAGTTGAAGAAGAACATAAAAATGCAAAACCTATACCTATTATGGACCAAGGTGAAGAAAGATTTTTGAAGGCTTTGACAATTTTGAAGTCTACACCACATTTCAATCCTCCTGAGTATGGTGGAAAGCTAGATTCTGATGAGTTGGTGGATTGGATCACCGAGATGGAAAAAATATTTTGAATATGAGAACATTCCCGAAGATAAGAAGGTGAATATTGCAAGCACTAAGTTGAAAAGTCATGCATCCTTATGGTGGGAACATTTGCAGTAGGATAGGAAAAAGAAAGCCAAAGAAAAGATCAAGGTATGGAGTAAAATGGTCAATAAGTTGAAAGAAAAGTTTTTACCTGGTGATTATCAGATTAACCTAGTTCAACAAATGCAAAGTCTGAGGCAGAAAGATAACTCGGTAAAGGAGTATACTGAGGAATTCTATAGATTGGATATCAAATCTGGATATGATGAAGATGATGTGGAAAGAATTTCTAGATACCTGAATGGTTTGAGAGTTTCCATCCAAGAGGAAATTAGTATGGTCAAGTTGGAAAGCATTGAAGAGGCTTATAAATTTTCTTTGAAAGCTGAGGAGAAATTGAACAAAAGACATGAGCAAAGATAGAGAGGAAGAGGTGATATATTCTCTAGAGGAAGAGGTAGATCTAATGGTGAAAATGGTAGATCTAAACCTGACAAGACAAATCAGGATAAAGGCAAGATCGAGTGGAAAGGTGAAAGTTCATCTAGAGGAAGAGTTAGTAACTATCGAGATGGTTATAGTTAAGGAAGTTTCTGAGGAACTTGTTACAATTGTGGAGAAGAAGGACATAGATCTTTTGAATGTACACATGTAAGTAAGAAGGCTGGTAGTAGTAGAAATGCTTTGGTGCAAGAAGAATCACCGAATGAACCTGAGAAAGAAAATAACTTGATGGTAAGGAGAGCACTGTGGAATGAAAGCAAAAAGGAAGATCTGGTAAGGAAAACTTTGTTCAAGACCAGATGTAGAGTTTATGATAAAGTTTGGAAGGTAATCATTGATAGTGGTAGCTCAGAGAATCTGGCATCTGAGGAGATGGTCACAAAATTGCAGTTGAAAAGGATGGAACATCTGAAACCCTATAAGATTTCATGGATCAAAGATGGACATACACTCCTAGTAAGTGAATAATGTTATGTGAATTTGAAGATTGGAAAATACTATGATAAGGTGTTGTGTGATATCATTCCTATGGATTGTTGTCATATTTTGTTGGGTAGACCTTGGCAATATGATAGACATGATATATATGATGGGAGATTGCATAAGTATATTATTGTGGCTGATGGAAAGAAACAAATCTTGTTACCATTGATGGAAGAACCTATTAGTAATGTTTTCACATCTGTGAAAGTTTTCTTGATGGAAGGAAGAAAGTTTGTTAAAGATTTGAAAAGGAATGATGTATGTTTTGCTATGATTCCTAACAAACCGAGTAAGAAAATAGAAGATAATATTCCTGAGGAGATTAATAAGTTACTCACTAAGTATAGTGAAATAATTTTTGATAATGTACCTGATGGTTTGCCACTGAAAAGAAGCATTGATCATTGTATGGATCTAATCCCTAGAGCTAGTTTACCGAATAAGGCACCTCATCAGTTAACACCTACCGAGAATTAGGAATTGAACTGACAGATTCAAGAATTGCTAGAGAAAGGTTTGATCAGAGAAAGTTTGAGTCCTTGTATAGTACCTACTATATTGGCACCTAAGAAGAATGGAGAATGTGTACTGATTCTAGATAAATCAATAAGATAACAGTGAAGTATAGGTTTCCTATACTGAGAATGGACAACATCATGAATAGTTTGACTAGAGCAAAGTATTTCACAAAGATTGATTTGAAAAGTGGGTACAATCATATAAGAATCAGAGAAGGTGATGAATGGAAGACTTCTTTCAAAACAAAAGAAGGTTTGTATGAGTGGTTGGTTATGCCCTTAAGTTTAACTAATGCACTGAGTACTTTTATGAGGCCGATGAATGAAGTTTTGAAGAAATTATTAGGTAAATTTGTGATTGTATATCTTGATAATATTCTGATATCTAGTAAGACCAGAGAAGAACATTTGTTGCATGTTAGACAAGTTTTGCAAAGATTGAAAGAGGAAAAGTTCTGATAAATCTGAAAAAGTGTTCATTCATGAAAGAGGAGATTGTGTATTTGGGATTTGTGATCTCAGCTGATGGTTTGAAGATGGATCCTGAATAGGTTGAAGCTATTTTGAATTGGCCTACACCTGTGAATGCTAGTGAGGTAAGATCATTTCATGGTTTGGCAAGTTTTTACCGAAAGTTCATAAGGAATTTTAGTTCAATTTGTAATGCTATGACTGAGATTATGAGAGGAGACAAAAGGGAATTCAAGTGGACACATGGAGCTGACAAAAGTTTTGAGAATCTGAAGCAAAAGGTTGTTGAATTACCTGTTTCAAAATTACTTGATTTTAGTAAGGTATTTCAAGTAGAATGTGATGCAAGTGGAAGTGAAATTGGAGTTGTGTTGAGTCAAGAAGGTAAACCTATTGCTTTCTTTAGTGAAAAGTTGAATGATGCTAGAAGGAAATATTCTGTGTATGATCAAGAATTCTATGCTATTGTTCAAGCACTAAAGAAATGGAGACATTATTTGATACTAAGTGAATTTGTATTGTATACCGATCATAAGGATTTACAATATTTGGGTAGTTAGAATAAGTTGAATTAGAGACATATGAAATAGGTTGAGTATTTGCAAAGTTCTACATTTGTGATAAAGCATAAGAGTAGAGTCACAAATCGAGTTGTTGATGCATTAGTAGAAGAAGATCTTTGATGACTGAGATGAAAATTGAAGTTCTTGGTTTTGATGAGATGAAAGGTTTGTATGAAAATGACCCTGATTTTTTTGAGCCATGGAGAAAGTGAAGAGCACCTATTCAAGATCAACAAGATACTAAATGGGATGAATATTTTATTCAAGAAGGTATGTTGTTCAAAGGTATTTAGTTGTGTATACCGAGAGGAGTAATGAGAACTAATTTGATAAAAGAGAAGCATAGTAGTGTTTGGCTAGACATTTTGGGATTGATAAAACATGGAATTTGCTTAAGGAGAAGTAATTTTGGCCACAGTTGTATAAAGATGTTCATAAATTTGTGAAAAGTTGTGGAGTTTGTCACGTTGCAAAAGGAGTAAGTCAGAATACTAGACTGTATGTACTGATTGTTGTTCCTGAGAAACCTTGGATTGACATCAGTATGGAATTTTTTCTTGGCTTACCAAAGAAAGTAAGAGGTAATGATTCTATATTTGTTGTGGTAGATAGATTTTCTAAGATGGTACATTTTATACCTTGTAGAAAGACATCAGATGTAGTACATGTAGCAGATCTTTTCTTTAAGGAAATTGTTAGATTGTATGGATTACCGAGGAGTATTATCTTTGACCGAGATATTAAATTTGTTGGATACTTTTGGAAGAAATTTGACACTGAGTTGAAATATAGTTCTACATTTCACCCACAAACTGATGGACAAACTAAAGTTGTGAATAGAAGTTTGGGAAATATTTTGAGATGTTTAGTTGGAGACACACTGAGTAATTAGGATTCTATGTTGGCACAAGCAGAGTTTGCATACAATAATTTAGTGAACAGGAGTACTGGAAAAACACCATTTGAGATTGTGAATGGAATACAACTGAGAGGTATATCTAATTTGAGAGACATTGCTGATGAAAGTAAGAGAAGTGTTGAAGGAGTAAAATTTGCTAAGTACATGAAGACATTGTATGAAGATGCGAAGCTGAAGCTGGAAGACAGTAATCATAAATACAAAGATAGAGCTGATAGATCAAGAAGACATAAGACTTTTGATATTGGTGATGAAGTGATGGTTCATTTGAAGAAAGGCTGATTTCCTATTGGGACATATGGAAAGCTGAAGATGAAGAATTGTGGACCTTTCAAAATTCTAAGGAAATTTGATAGTGGAAATGCATATGAGATTGAATTACTTGATGACATGGATATATCACTGATTTTCAACATTGCTGATTTGTATGAGTATCATGAACCTGATGAAGAAATGACAGTATTAACATAATATCCTAAGAAGTAGAATGAAGAAATTGAGCAGATTCTAAATCCAAGAGTTGGCAAGAGTACAAGATGAAAACAATATATGGAATATCTAGTAAAGTGGAAGAATAGACCAATGGAAGAAAGTTCATGGATTTCACAGTCTAAGTTGGATGCAGCTTGGATCATACCTATGAAATGATTTAGAGAATCATTTCAAAATAACCCCAGGTGTTTGATGTAGGAGCATCTCGGGTCCTTGGCAATCCTGTGTCACAAAAAAGAATTTGGAGTTTGTCTGTGTTGTTCAGTTCTTGCTTTGATAGAGTTGGTTGGTAGTTGGTTGGTTTCCTTTGGTTACCGAGGATGGTCAGTCATTTCATGGGTGGTCAATTATTTCACTGGCACTTGATGATGCTTGTCTATTTCTTGGTCATCCTTGCTTACTGAGTAGTTTATTTTTTATTTCTGTTGAGGTCAACTTGTGCATTTATTTTGGGTCATGGATTTAATATTGGAATCCATCATTGGGAAGCATGTGGTCCTAGATTTGATCATTCCTTCCATTAATTATGGATTTGAAGGCCGATTTAGTTTAGTAGACTCTTGTATAAATGTAGTTGTTTGGTTAGAGTTTAAGGAGGCAATTTTTTGGATAGGAGATTCAAGACATCAGAATTGTGATTTATGATAGATCCTCGTATGTTTGAGGACTTCTAGAATTTATTGTAATATCAGGCCATAACTTGGAAGGCCTTATAGCCCAACATGTATGATTTTATTTGATGAAAATATATGAAAGATTTGGCATTCTCTCTCTCACTCTCATTGTTATTGGCTTCCACATGTTTTGAGTAGGCTTGGATCATTAGGGTGCACCATCCTTTGGCCCCTCTTGACCTCTATATTGTGTCATATAATACATTGGAGATGCTACTTGAGGAGAACATAAGAGCCTACAATCAAAGGATTAATGAAGCAGTTGCTGGAATCAGAAACAATGGTGGAGAAATTTTAGAAGAAGACATCATGGATAAACTAATGACTACATTGAAACCAGAATATGAAAACAAGATAAACATCCTCGATGAGACTATGCAATTTTTAGAAAACTTTAAAATAGAAACTTTAATCAACAAATTGCTGCATTTGAGATATCAAGTTTGAAGATTGAGCCTAAAAGAGAGACAACCTTCAAAGCTTCAGTCCATGGTAAGAAATTTGTAAACACTTCTGGTAATTTTGATGATGATGATGAAGAAGAGAAAACACTAGATGATTTTATTGCTATGATTACTAAAAGAGAAAATAAAGGAAAAGGGAAATATGTCAGCTTGTGAAATCATTGATAGTGGTTGTTCACATCACATGACAGGAGAAAAAGATAGATTTGTTCATTTGGATAGATACAAAGGAGGCATGGTTAGATTTAGAGATAACACTCCTAAACCCATCATTGGAAGATGAGCCATCACCTTGGATGGAAAGAATAGTACTGATGATGTTCTTTATGTTGATAGTTTGAAACATATTCTACTAAGTGTTGGGAAGTTACTTGACAAAGGTTACAGGCTATAATTCAATGGAAACAAGTGTATCATTAACAAAAAAGAAGGAGAAATAATTGCATCAGGATCAAAGACTAAAAGTAATGTTTTTTAGCTTAACCCAGAAGCAAGTTGTTTTATTACTAAAGTAGATGACAGTTGGTTGTGGTACAAAAGACTATGTCATATTAATTTTGATAACATAGTAAAGATCAGTAGCGTTAAGGCAGTAAGAGACCTACCTAGCATAGAAAAATTGGTTGATACTATCTGAAGGGAATGTGTTATGGGAAAGCATGTGTGGAATTCATTCAGGAGCAAGCATAATTCAGCAGAGAACAAGCTGGATCTAATTCATACAGACCTATGTGGACCAAGTCAAACAAGATCATACTATGGTGAAAGGTATTTCATTTTGTTTGTAGATGACTATTATAGAATGATGTGGGTTGTGTTCTTAAAGGATAAGTCAGAAGCATTTGACAAGTTCAAAATATTCAAAGCTAAGGTTGCGAATGAATCTGGACTAAAGATAAAATGTTTAAGATTGGATAGAGGAGGAGAATTCACATCTAATAGATTCTATGAGTACTATGAAGAACATGGCATAAAAAGATAGTTGAGTGCACCTAGAACCCCTCAATAGAATGGGATTGTAGAGAGAAGCACTACTACATTTGGGGCCAAATTTTGATAGAAGTTTTCGATGGGTAACTTTTTATTACAAATTTTTTTTTTTTTTTTGTAATAGGTCCCAATGATGTCGATATTTTGATGGGTGTTTAATTGACCATCATAATTTTGACAGATTCAGAGTATAGATAAAAAAAAAAGTGAAATGACCTCATCATTTTTATTTTGATTGGATAGAGGGAGCGGGAGAAAAGGAGCGAAAGCTGAGTGCAGGAGAAGGTATGTGATTTCTTCATCTTTCAAGCCTTTGGCATCATATTTGAATGCATTTCATTTTATTTGATCATGAATGATCTCTGAAATGACCGCATTCTACTGGTGTTGTGCCGTAGCCAGTGCTTTATCTCTGTTATTTGATGTTATTGATGCTTGTGCTCAAGGATATCGATTCACTATATTCAAATGTTTGGATTCATGTTTGTTGATATTACTGGAATATATGTTTAATGATGCCATTGTAAATTATTGTCACTAAAATGACTGCATTCTACTGGTTTCATGCCCTAGCCCCTACTTTAACTCCATTATTTGATGTTATTGGTGCTTGTGCTCAAGGATATCCATTTTTTTGAAATGTTGACTGTGGTTATCAAATGGACAGCCCATGAGCTTCTAGCTAGGTGCCATTTGTATTGAGAGCTTAGGGCATCAAATGTATTGTATCATTGATAGTTGATACTTTGTTAAAAGGAAATAGGACAAAGAACAATTTTTATTTAGTTTCTCTATTTTGATCCCTAAGTGGCTTACAACCCTAGAGAAGTATATGCAGATTTATGGATGTAGTTGCAAGATACATAGCAGCCGATAATTCATAATAAATCCATGCATCCAATTTGAATAGCAATTAATACAAAGAAATAGGGTCCTCCAATGGCCCAATCATCCGGACCTTGACTGTCCCCTCAACCAGTGACCCTTCAAAACTAGGTTATCATGCAATCAGTGAGTGATCCTTCATTCTCTTTGTTAGCTTCTACGTAGGCACCATTTATATATTTGATAGCTTAGGGCATCAAATGTATATTGTATTATTGATAGTTGAGACTTTGTTAAAAGGAAATAGGAAAAAGAATGATTTTGATTTAGTCTCTCTATTTTGATCCCTAAGTGGCTTACAACCCTAGAGAAGTATATGGAGATTTACGGATGCAGTTGCAGGATACATAGCAGTGGATAATTCACAAGAAATCCATGCATCCAATTTGAATAGCAATTACTACAAAGAAATAGGGTCCTCCAATGGCGCAATCATCCAGACCTTGACTGTCCCCTCAACTAGTGACCCTTCAAAACTGGGTTATCGTGTAATCAGTGAGTGATCCTTCACTCTCTTAGTCTGCCCTGCATCCAAACATATTGGAAATACACAATACAATGATAACAAGTCTTTCACAATCCCCCTTCCCTCAAGGAACACTATCAACCATCCCTTCCACGTAGCATTTCACTATTTTATGAGTGGATTGTGCAGGAACAGTTAACATTAAACAAGGAGAAAACTCCTCAACACATCTTGGCAACCATTGAATTCAATAATAAATGAAACCTAACACCAACACTATTCCTTCCATAGTTGTAGGATACATAACAGTCGATAATTCATAAGAAATCCATGCATCAAATTTTTATAAGGATATCCTACTAATCAATAGGAATTTTCTTGAGATGACCAATGATTATGCATTTTGATGGCAGTGTGCTAATTCAAAAGGATAATATAAATCTGAAATAATTTTTTCTAATTTTCTCATACTATAAATGTGGTTAAAGGGAAAATATTATGTGGAAAACCCACAAACCAAGCTAGCAAATGATTTTACATCAAATTATTCCTATATTCATTCAAGTATTGCTATGCTTCAACTACCTGACCTTTGAGCTTCATCTTCTGGAATGTGTAGCTTTAAGGTAGAGTTACTTCTTGGGCCTTACAATAGGGTGGAATATGGTCAAGATTTGTTTAGGCTGTATCTTTGTTAGTCCCATTATTAGGTTCTTATAGTTCATGGTTTGAATCTATTATGGTTTTGTAAGGGATTTGTAGATGCTTTTTCTAACATAATTATTGGACACCATGATTGGAACAACTAGTTGTTGGCTATTGTACACATGAATCATATCTGTCAATGGTTCTTTGTGTTCAAGAATTCGTTGATCAATCTTTGAGATTTATTATCTTAGCTTTAAAAGAGTGATAAAAGATATAGTGAGTGCTATCTTTTCCAAGTGTTTTGTGGGTGCCATTATCTTCAAGGAGTAATTGCTGGAACCAAATTATGTTCTTTGCCTCTAGTAAATATTGCAGACACAACCATCTTCTTGGTGAAGGGTTTCTTCCATCCCCATGAGGCACTATTGCATGGTTTCCATTCCCTTTTAGTATACTGAACCTAATTTAATACAAGTGTGCACTATTTTGGGTTCCATAATTTATGGCCCCTACACTGTGGTTGTCAGCCTAATTAAGGTAGACCTACTTTTGCATATAATAAGAGGCCAACATGAAACAAACATCTAGAGGTTAGGGGGTTGTTCCTTATCCATAATTTATTATGTAAGTGATAAGTGATGATGGGTATATCATGTAATTCATACCCAGTGTGTCTCTTTCTTTCTCTCCACATTTCACATTAGGAGTATATGTTATAAAATACTAATGAAATCAACTATAGGTCAAATCTAATCAAAATTGCAATATAAAGATTAAAATAGATCTTGAAGAAATATGGGAACCATTTTTGATAGATATTGTACAAACGAAGATAATACTCCAAAGAGGAAATGCTTCAATGTGGAACAATTGAAGGACAATATTTTACTTTTATATGCACATCTGCAATGTTTTTGATATATTTCTGAGATAACAAAACCATAGAAAGAATAGCATATAGAAGAAAGTAAAGAATAATGATCATACTTTGAGATATTGTGGAAAATTAAAGGAAAGAATGCTTGGGTGGGTTATCATGCAATCAGTGAGTGATCCTTCATTCCCCTCTTCCAGTGACCCTTCAAAACTAGGTTTTTATTTAGTTTCTCTATTTTGATCCCTAAGTGGCTTACAACCCTAGAGAAGTATATGCAGATTTACGGATGCAGTTGCAGGATACATAGTAGCCGATAATTCACAATAAATCCATGCATCCAATTTGAATAGAAATTAATACAAAGAACTAGGGTCCTCTAATGGCCCAATCATCTAGACCTTGACTATCCCCTCAACCAGTGACCCTTCAAAACTAGGTTATCATGCAATCAGTGAGTGATCCTTCATTCTCCTGGTGAGCTTCTAGGTAGGTGCCATTTTTATATTTGATAGCTTAGGGCATCAAATGTATATTGTATCATTGATAGTTGAGACTTTGTTAAAAGGAAATAGGACAAAGAATGATTTTGATTTAGTTTCTCTATTTTGATCTCTAAGTGGCTTACAACGGTAGAGAAGTATATGCAGATTTAGGGATGCAATTGCAGGATACATAGCAGCTAATAATTCACAAGAAATCCATGCATCCAATTTGAATAGAAATTAATACAAATAAATAGGGTCCTCCAATGGCCCAATCTGATATCAGGACCTTGACTGTCCCCTCAACTAGTGATCCTTCAAAACTGAGTTATCATGCAATCGGTGAGTGATCCTTCATTCTCCCGGTCTGCCCTGCATCCAAACATATTGGAAATACACAATACAATGATAAAAAGTCTTTCAAAATCCCCCTTCCCTCAAGGAACACTATCAACCATCCCTTCCACATAGCATTTCACTGTTGTATGAGTGGATTGTGCAGGAACAGTTAACATTAAACAAGGAGAAAACTCCTCAACACATCTTGGAAACCATTGAATTCAATAATAAATGAAACCTAACACCAACACTATTCCTTCCATTCACTTCTACCAAGAATGAAGCATTTAATCCATTCAATATTACATATAATCATTAGATAGTTACATTTCCTGACTGTGTAGAGGAACAGTCACGACCAAAATGATCAAAACTACTTTCACCCTTGCACAAGCTATTTCTCACTCTTAATGAGTTATAAACATGCCATTGTTTCAGTTTTGCTTGCGAGTTATGATAATTTTTGTAAACATGTCATTGGTTCATTTTAGTGTATTCATTTTTGTTAGACAAATCTTCATTGTCTTCTGATTGTCTTCTTTATATAGTAGCATGTATTAATTGGTTGACAAATAAAGAAGCATTTAGACAATCGAAAGACAATGAAGATAATTTTAAATGCATCTAACACAATTTTTTTATACAAAATTGAACCAATGGCATGTTTAGAACAAAGAAATAGAGTGATAACAATATGCAAAAAATTGTATTCTATTTAATACACGCCAAAGGACCAGTCCCAACAATTCTTAAACATACTTTATCTGATATGATGAATTCTTAAACAATTAAGGTTGGAGTAGACATAGTTATCACACAGTTTTTTTGTGTGGTACAAGGAAGATTTCTCTAATTAAGAGTGAGGCCTTCTTTAGAATCTCATATAAATTTGGCCGATTAAGATGAGAAGAAAAACACAATTCATTAGTTAAAATTTTCAATTTCATGTATTTTTTCTCCTATTTATTAGGTGCATGAGTTGAAGGTTGAATGCAAGAGTTTTATAATGTTGTGTTACCTTAAATCTCAAGTTTTTGATACTCCTATGATGATCTTTCTCAACAAGTATTTTATTCTATTGTTGTTTTTTGGAAAACATATTGGGAAAATACAAAATTATGTACTTCTATAGGATAGTTAACACAAAATTGAAGCATTAAACAAGACTTGATCAAGTTGCAGGTGGAACGTGCACTCAAATAGTAAGTAATGTAGAATAAAAAAATAAGTAATCTGTCGTGTCTACATTTTGTTATTTTCTGAGATTACATCCATGTTCTATATTCATAGAATGGTTCAAAATTGAAATTTACAATTTGATAAAAGTACTGACGGGTGTTGTTCCTTGCACCCTCAATCAACAACTTGCATCCATTTTATTTTGATTTACAAACTACTATCTTATTTGAATATCTTTCTTTCTTGCCACAATAGGAAAGAGTTTGAGGTGGAAGACTACAATAATAGAAGTGTTTCAATTTGGTATACTATACTACAACATCATTTCATAACTAAGTTTTCAATTTCTATATATAATTAGGTTATAGATAATCTAAGTGAAGAAGCATCATGTCAGACAATCCAAGTGAAGAAGGTAATGGGGATGCAATCAATAGATTGTGGTTGAACTTGAAAAGAAAAGGCGATGGAAAATGTTATTGTCCCTGCAATAATTGTAAGGGCTTAAACATTAGAAGATTGCTAATCAAAATAGCTAAGAGACATTGTAGGGATAATGGTCACATTGAAGGAGGCTTTGATTATCATGAATTGGTAAGTTTTTCATTATATTTATTTAACAATTAATATATATATGAAATTGTTGGAAATATTCAGGAATTAACCGAGTTACTGAGAGGGGAGGGGTGAATCAGTAACTCCAAATTTTCTTTGAATTTAACATGTGATTTACTTTTAACCTTTGCATACAGAAAGCATGAAACTTAAATGCATTCACAATAATGACACATAGATTTGGTTACCCAGAAACCTTCCAAAAAGAAAGTAAAACTGGGGTGGGGATGAAACCCACAAAGCTTTAATACTGCAAAATAAAGTTGGCCGGTTAAGGCTTACAATTTGATCACTTCTGATGATCTGCCCTATTAGGAGCAATAAGGATTGCTAAATCCACCCTGTTAAAGGATTTACAAAACATACAATGAAGTATGCACTCGGTAAAGAGATTTTACAAAAGACTGTTAAGTCTACCCGGTTAAAGGATTTAGTACTGATTCACCTGTTAGGATGAAACAGTAGATCTTTGGCTTTGCAACTGGATTGCTGATTGAGATTCGCTAATGTACTGATCACCTTCTGTGATGAATTTGTCTTTGCTGTTCCTTATACTTCTGAAGCCCTTTGTAATTCGCTTATCTCTGCCTTTCTTTCTTTTTCACATATGCTTCTTACTTACTTTTTTTTGACATTTTTACAACATTGTTTATATACATGTCTTAAACAATTAATTACAATTACAATTACAAAGTCAGCTTGACAAATAAACATAAGTGCTACTAAGTCAGCCCAAGTATGGTTACATGGTTCCTGCAAACTAACTCGGTGACTTTCTGATACTCGGCGTCCACTGCATTACTCGGCATCGTCATGCACTCGGTAGAAGTGAAGGCACGGTTCATACTGATCACTCGGTAGGTTTTGAACTCGGTAAATACTGGTGACTCGGTAGACATGATGTTACTCAGTTTACACTGTTCTGTTCGGTTTGTACTAACTTGCTCGGTTTGCACTGTTTGCTCAGTTTGCACTGTCTGCTCGGTTTGCACTGTCTACTTGGTTTGCACCCAGAATGCAAATAAGTGTTGTCACTAGTGGCAATTCTGTTTAATGCCAATAATCTCCCCCTTTGGCATTAGTGACAAAAACACTTATTGGCCAAAACTTATATACATGAATCATGCTGAGTTTTATTTGATTTTTCAAAATTTGTCTTTGTTATAGAGCTTTATACATTGTCTCCCCCTTTCAATGTGCTAACTGTTTCTATACAAATCTTCTTCTATACATATATCTCCCTCTATACATATCTCCCCCTTTTTGATGATAATGCCAAAGGTGTATATATAAGTTATTTACAGAGAGAATCCAAAATTTGATAGAAAATTAGAATGTACCTTCATTATTAGTGCCAGGGTTCTGTCCCAACTTTCTTGCAGAATCTTACATGTTTGGATTGCAATTTGGACTTCTGCAGAGAGTTCAATCATGTGATCTGCTATAGAGAACTGATTTTCATGAATCAATGTTTTGGAATGTTCAATGTGCTTATACATTGTATTCATGATGGGAAGGATCATGTGTTGGATGTCTAGCAGTGTGGACCGGATCCTTGTGTCTTCTTTCAGTAGATCAGACTGCATGTTTGATAGGTGTGAGATTTTCATGTGATGAGCAGAGCTTGAACTTGGTTCAAGTTGCAGCTTCTGTATGCTAATCTTCATATCCTCATCCATTTTATTCATTTTATCCTTAACATCCTTTGTGAACTCAGCAATATTGCACAATCTGGCCAAAAGAGAGGTAGCATTTGAATAGATAGATTCAGTGTTTGACAAAATTGAAGACAATTCTACTTGGTTAATAGCTATGTGCTGAGCAATGTGCTCAAGCACTTTATTGTTGAATCTCTTCTCGGCTCTTTCAACTAACTTTTCTATCCCAGATGAATCCTCATTGTATTTATTAACTGCTTCTGCTAATTGTAGCAAAATATGTTGGGAGGAGTCTACTTTAATACCTAATGCATCAGACAAAATGTCCTTAGCATCCTTGATGATTTGATATTCCTTGTCTCTCTCCTCTTTAAGCTTCTTTTGTTTTACTTTCCTTTAGAGGATCTCACCTATATTTTGCATTTGGTCCGCTGATAGATTTGCAAAATCTAATGTAGGAATCTCTATCTCTTCATCTAAGTCTATATCCTCTACTACATTCTTACCCAAAAATTTTATACTCGGTAGAGCCTTAGGCTTATCTGTACTTAATGCCTTGGTAGTAGTGACAGTAGATAAAGTAGGGCTAGCTATAGAGACTGGTATACTTTCTACTGGAGAACTTAAAATATTTACACTTGAAGATTCAAAAACTGGGAAACTTACTGCTGGAAAACTTGATGATGCGGGAGACTGCAACTTGGTAGAAGAAATGATAGTTTCTTCTGTTGTTGCTATAGATGATTGGACAAATGTTGAAGTTGTCACAACCATGCTTGAAGGTGTCTCCAGGCTGGATGTAGAAACTTTTACTGGAGAGGTAGGAAGGGATGCAATGACCTTTGCTGCTATCCTCACCGTATCATCTATCTCAGTGTCTTCTTCTTGTTCATCACTGTCATCTTCAATATCTTTTATTATGACTGTTTCAATACTCAGTTGGTGAAGGTGGTATATGTTCTTCCATGTAGCATTTGCAGCCTTCACAACCGATTCAATATTGTTGATCAAAATCAAACAAGTATTGAACTTTAATGTCATCTTACTTTCATTTTCTTTTAATGCCTTCTTTACTTCATCATTTTTCAAGCTCGGCATTAACTTTCTCAGGGTTTGATCAAATATATCTATCATAGTTTGCTTTGCATTGCTCCATCTCATTTTTATTGGATTTAGTAGAACTGCTGGAACCTATGGGGCTATTTCTTCAGGAGAGTATTTCCACTGTCCCATCTTTTCAATAACAACATCTTCTATTTCCTTCTATTCTATTTCCGATCTGGTTTCATATCTAAAAGATTTTATGTTACTTACTCCAGATCCTGATCCGTCTCTAAAGAGTTTGATCTTTTCTTGAAAGTTTAGAGGAGGCCTTTTGAATGCTATGTCTTTATCTGCCTTGTCTGCCTTGCCTTTTGCATTTCTCCTTGTAAATACAGCAGTGGGAGGCTTAGGTGCCTTAGTGATGAATACCTTTCCTTTCTTCTTTGCAGGTTCTGGTTCCTCTATTTTCTCATCCTTTTCCTCTTCTTCTTCATCTTTTTCTTCTTTGTCCTCGGTTATCATTTGCATTTTGGCTATCCTCTTCTTTCCTTTGTTTACCGCCTGTGGAAGCTTTATGCTTAGTTCAATTCTTACCTTAGCTTCATCATATGTTCCAAAATATGGAGCTTTGGGATTGACAGGCTGATTAAGAAGAGCTTCAATGATATTCTTGGTTTCATCAATATTTACCTCATAAGGAAGAGGTTTTACATATACAGTCCTCGGTTTAGCTACTTGAATATATACATTATCACAATCCACCATAAAACAAATGTCATCTTTGTAATCTTCCACCAACTTCTGTGGAATCTGGAATCTGTCATTCATTTTCTCCTTGAAAGACTCAAAATAATTATCCATGATGCTTTCAAAATTTTCACCCATTTCTGAGATGTATTCATTTATTTCATAAAGGGCTGGCACATCTTTTCTCCATACAACTTTTCCTTTAGAAGGGAAGAATTTCTGAACATAGAAGAATAAACAAACCAATAAGGATCCAAACTTACATGGATTATTTTTGGAAGTTTGAATGCTTTCCATGTTTTTGTTAAACTGCTTTAACAATAAGTCTGCTAGGTCAAATGTTAAGTTATTCTTGACCACTTTGTATGCTAGGTCGATAGCTTCACAGGAGACACTATTCTGTCGACTAGAACTGTAAATCTTATGGGCAATGATGTGTGTACCAAACTTCAGTTCAGCATCGGTAATGCTGCTAACTTTCATGCCTCTACCGTCCCACTCGGCTAGGGTTTTCTTCTCTAGTTCCGTCCGACCTAGGGTTTTGGTAGTTTTTGCTTTGTTCAACATGGGAAGACCGGTGATTTGATGAATCATCTTCTTTGTGATCTCTATGGGTTGCTCAAGCCAAATCTTGCCATCATGTACATGGCTGAGAATGTATCTAACCCATTTATCTCGAAAGTTTCGAGGTAGATGTGCAATGTGAACTAAACCTTTATCTTCCAGATGTTTGTGCTCAGGTTTTAGAATACCATCCACACACAGTTCTTCACACATAGTATCTAATTCTAGGTTCCCCATTTCATGAATTGAATAGTTGAAATGATTGTGGATATCATTAATAAGTAGTACCTTAGGAGGAATCTGAGATTGAGCTCCGTTCGGATCTAGGGCTGCTGCAATTGCGGGCACAATTTTGAAATCTGGTGCTTTCCATTCCCCTTGGACTAACATATCAGATCCTTTCTTCGCTGAAGTGCTGGATGATGCCATGGTAGCTCATAGAAAATTCCTTTCGCTAAAGTGTTGAATCGCTGGGTTGCTCTTGAAATTTTCTACTCTCAAAGTGCTAAAGGTTCGCGGTGAAGAATGAGTTTGATACTTGCTTTTTGTTTATAACTTTGTCATTAATGCTCAGTACAAATTAGGGTATGAATTCTGACAGACTGTCACCCACTAAGAATTAATTGCTCGGTAAAGACTTCACAACTTGGTGAACTTGAGAATTCATATTGCTCTGACCTCGCTCGGTAAAGACGGGTACCGACCTTGCTCGGTGAAGACTGATACCAACCTCCCTGTGATCTTATTGCATCTTGTATGCTGATTTGGATCTTTCTTTTAATTTGGTTCTGGAACTGTTTGAGATTGGTCTATGAGAATACAGTTCCAGTGCTTTCTTGGAAATTTAGTTTGAGTCGGTAGAGCCATCCATTCCATTACTTGGACTGGATTGCTCGGTAGATTTAGGAATCCATTTTTGTCTCACCTGTTTCCTGAGCTTAGTTGCTTCATTCTTCTTTCCATCTTCAATTTCACTAGCATTCATGCAGTTTCTGGCTATGTGACCTAGTTTAGTGCATTTGAAGCATCTTACGGTAGTATCTCTTTTCCTTAGATGATGTTTTATGCAATTCATGCCAATGTGTCCATATTCTCCACAGTAATGACATCTACACCAGGTGTTGTAGTCCCATCCAAACATTGCTTTCATAATTTGTTCTGCTGGATTAAAAGTTTTGGATCTGCACTCGGATGCCTTGTGACCTTGTTTGTTGCACTTGTGACAATTACCTCTGAATCTTAGTTTTTCCCTGCATTCATTTGCTTTGTGACCAGGTTGATTGCAGCTGTAACATTTTCCATTGAATTCTGCTTTTTCATTGTTCCAACATTTATTTGAAGTATGTCCTATTTTACCACAATGATTACAAGTAGGTTTTTGATTTCTTTGAGTGCCTTGCTTAGAAGATTCACCTTCTCCTTTGTATCCAAGTCCTGCTTTTCCTTTTTGCCTATGAAGATTTTGCTCATACAATTGATTCAAGTCTTCTTGACTTTTCAGCATTCCTTCATTGATTTGTTTTTCAGCATTTAGGTCATCCACCAATCTTAGATTGATTTCCTTTTCAGATCTTAGTTCTTCTCTTGTGCTTTCTATTTCTGATCTTAGATTCAGAATTTCCTCATTTGTATGAGAGATCTGATCAATTAGGTTTTCTAGCTGAAGGGATTTATTTTGGACTTCAATGTTCCTTCCATCTAATTCATCTTTCAATTTGTTTCTTTGTTCCAAGATCTCACAGAATCTTGTAGAGTGTAGCTCTTGTTCTCTTTTTAATTTTCTCACTTCTTCCTGCAGAGACCCATTCTTTTCTAGGAGTTCTTTGACAACGTTATTTGCTTCATCTGAGTTATTTAAGGGAAAAAGATCTTCAATCTTTTCTTCAATGTAATTCTGATCATTCATCTGATTTGCAAGTTCCTTCCTTCTTCTTAGGGATTGGGAAAGATGTTCTTTTGCTTCCTTGAGTTTAGCTATGGCCATTTCCAGATCTAGCTTTTCATTTTCAATCAGCTTGTTTAGTTTGAATACCTCCATTGTCCTAGATCTTTTCTCAAGCTAGTTAAGCTTTATCTTGAGAACCAATGCTGCTCTGATACCAATTGTTGGAAATATTCAAGAATTAACCGAGTTACTGAGAGGGGAGGGGTGAATCGGTAACTCCAAATTTTCTTTGAATTTAACATGTGATTTACTTTTAACCTTTGCATACAGAAAGCATGAAACTTAAATGCATTCATAATAATGACACATAGATTTGGTTACCCAGAAACCTTCCAAAAAGAAAGTAAAACTGGGGTGGGGATGAAACCCACAAAGCTTTAATACTGCAGAATAAAGTTGGCCGGTTAAGGCTTACAATTTGATCACTTCTGATGATCTGCCCTGTTAGGAGCAATAAGGATTGCTAAATCCACCCTGTTAAAGGATTTACAAAACATACAATGAAGTATGCACTCGGTAAAGAGATTTTACAAAAGACTGTTAAGTCTACCCGGTTAAAGGATTTAGTACTGATTCACCTGTTAGGATGAAACAGTAGATCTCTGGCTTTGCAACTGGATTGCTGATTGAGATTCGCTGATGTACTGATCACCTTCTATGATGAATTTGTCTTTGCTGTTCCTTATACTTCTGAAGCCCTTTGTAATTTTCTTATCTCTGCCTTTCTTTCTTTTTCACATATGCTTCTTACTTACTTTTTTTTGACATTTTTACAACATTGTTTATATACATGTCTTAAACAATTAATTACAATTACAATTACAAAGTCGGCTTGAAAAATAAACATAAGTGCTACTAAGTCGGCCCAAGTATGGTTACATGGTTCCTGAAAACTAACTCGGTGACTTTCTGATACTCGGCGTCCACTGCATTACTTGGCATCGTCATGCACTCGGTAGAAGTGAAGGCACGGTTCATACTGATCACTCGGTAGGTTTTGAACTCGGTAAATACTGGTGACTCGGTAGACATGATGTTACTCGGTTTACACTGTTCTATTCGGTTTTTACTAACTTGCTCAGTTTGCACTATCTACTCGGTTTGCACTGTCTGCTCGGTTTGCACCCAGAATGCAAATAAGTGTTGTCACTAGTGGCAATTCTGTTTAATGCCAACAGAAATACACCTGATGATGAGATCATTATCATGGTTTATTTGTGTTCATTTTAATATAGGTTGACCTCCCTAGGGGAGTACGTGATATGGACCATGGAGGTGTGAATATTGAGAATATGGCTTTGGAAGTGGAGGATCATGGAGGTGCAAATATTAAAGTTGAAGATTATGATCCCATGGAAGATGACAATGATGCCCCAGATTATGGTACTAATACATTGATCCATGACACATTTGGTATTGGCACAACTGATGATGATGATTAGGATGATGTTGATGTCATCCATGATATACCTCTACTTGAGAAGGTAGCCACACCCCTTTACGAAGGCTCCCAAACAACTCTTCTCTCTGCTATATTGTTGTTGTTGAACTTGAAGGTTATGAATGATTTATCCAACACAGCAATGTCACGTATGCTACGTTATGTCATATATGTCATTATAGTAATTAAATGGTGAAACATGTACCATAAATATTGTTAATATTAACAACACATATTTTTTTCTATAGATTGATAGGTGAGTTCTTGTTACCACCATCGAATATTCTCCCTCGCTCATATCGAGAATTATGTGCCACTATGAAAGATATTGGAATAGAGTATCAAGCAATAGATGCTTGTCCCAATGATCATATTATTTATCATAAAGAACATGAATTTGCAACAGAATGCCCTGAATATCATACGAGTAGATATCAAACAGATCAAATAAGAACAAAGGTGCCTCACAAGGTTCTTCATTACATCCCCATTATACCATGTTTGCAAAGATTATTTAGGTGTAGTAGCTTGGCACAATTTATGGATTACCATGCACGCAATAGGAGTCAAGATGACATTATTCGAATGCCTACGGATGGTTCTATATTTAAGGACATAGAGGAAAAGTGGCCACACTTTATCGAATAACCTCAAAATCTCAAGCTTTCAGTGGCAGTGGACGGTGTCAATCTATTTGGAGAGCTAAGATCTATTTGCACTATTTGGCCTGTTTTTGTCATCAACAATAACATTCCTCCATGGATGTCAATAAAGAGGGAGCACATTATGTTGGAAATGATTGTTCTAGGTATTTGATCATTTAATAGTTATCTGCATGTAATTATAAATCTTGTAGTAAAATGGTCACAATAATTATGTAATGTTGTTGTTCATTCAACCAGGTAAATACCAAGTTAAAGATATGAATTTTTATATTGAGCCTCTTATCGACGAGTTGGTGGAGTTATGGAAAGGTCTCACTATGTATGACATCTCTAGACCAATAGGAGATAGAAAATTTTAATTCCATGCAATGCTTGTATGGACAATACATGATGCCCTAGGGCTAACACATTTTTCTGGTATGTTATGGTGAATTCAAGTTGCACATGATAATTCTAAAAATAAAAATTAACATATTTAATCCAATTGTATCATTACCTTGTAGGTCTTCAAACAAAAGGAAAATTTGCAAGTCCAGTTTGTGGTCCAAAGATGAAATCTCGTTATTCAAAAAGTTTAGGAAATCAGGTGTTTGATGAGTATAGACACTTTCTCCACAAAAATCATAACTATCAAATTAACAAAAAATATCTTTTCAATGGGAAAGAAGAGACTACATCTAAGCCACAGAGAATGACACCTCACTTACAGAAGTTGGAATATAATAGAATTAATCATCAAGGTACTACCATTCTACCTAATGGTTTATGTTTAGAATTTGTATATTTTTATTGTGTTTGTTTGCTGATTATGTGATTGATGATCATGAATGTTGTCAAGGCAACAGTACTGAGCACCTTCCAAAGGGACTAAAGAGTTATCCCAGACAATTTAGTAGGTTGTCCTACTACGAGTAGCTGCTGGATGTGCATTTATTTGATACTATGCATATTGGAAAGAATTTAATGGAGACATTGTGGAAGATATTGGATGGAAGGCGTGACAAAAAAAAAATTGTCAAAATTTGTAGCGACATTCATGAATCCAATCATGTAATGAAAAATTTCATTGAATCAAATAGAAATGGAGAATGGATTAATACAAGTGCCCTTCCTTGGTTATTAACAGAACAACAAGGTGATGCCATAAAAGAAGTCATACGAAAAATTTGATTTCCCATAGGATTTTCTGCAAACATAAGCAGTACCATATCAAAGAAAGGTGAATTTGGGCCAGGGTTGAAAACGCATGATTGGCATACCTTCATCAAGGTAAGTCATGTTCTTTTGTATTTACAATATATTTGTAAACTGCATGTACTTCTCATTGTATTATATGAGAAAAGAATGACATGATTATTTTTATAATTGTTGCAGTACATGCTACCCCTATCTCTCCTAGAGAACTCCGACAATAACATCAAATAAGTGATATATGATCTTGAAAAATACATGAGGTAAGCAATGATATCTGTTCAATTTGTTGTATATATATATTGTAAAGTCTCATGTTTATATATTTTTGTGTCTTGAATGTCTTGTAGGTGGTTGTCATCTAAAGAAATCCATAGAGCAGATATAAAATACTGGAAGAGAAGAATTCCTCTTCTAATATGTGAAATGCAAAAGTGTCTACCTTCAACCTTTTTCAATGCAAAAGAACACTACCTCATACACCAAGTTGAGGAGATTGAAATATGTGGACCCGTACACACTCGGTCAATGTGGATGGTTGAGAGGCACTTGAAATTTTTGAAGGCTTTGGTTTGGAAAAGAGCACGTCCTGAAGGTTCTATGGTGAAGGGATATATGGTATACCAGACTATGGTGTATGTTACTAAATATCTTCCTAAGCTTGTAGCAAATATCCATATAGATCGCATTTGGGATCTCAACACCATTAGAAAATTTGAAGGGGAGTACTTGGTGGGGGAAGGTAGAATGAGGAAAGTGAGAGGTAATAAATTATAAGATGTTATTGTAGCTATTAATTAATTCTTAATCTTCAAAATTAATTGGTTGTAAGTTGTCTATTTATTTTTTGTACAGCTGCTCGAGAGTGGGATGCAATACATTTGTATATTGCAAACAATCAATATTGGATGATGAAATGGATTGAATGATGTCATCATTTAGGTCACACATTAACATGGGAAGCTGTGTCTTCATTGGTTAATGAAGCTCATTGTAACGAAGATCCAAATGTTACCCAAAGGGAAATAGATTTAGCACATGGTCTAAAAGATTTCCAGGTACATATAAATTTGTTAATCACTCGTACATTTATGAACTCTTGATACATTAATTTATACATGTTTTACATATTTTTGCAGGTCAAACACCACAAGGCTATGTTTTGCAATGGTCATAAATTTCGTATCAAAAAGTTGGATGACACAAAGAAAACTTGTGATTCTGGGATAAGTGCAGTCTTTCAGGTGACTACTATTTCATCTAGAAATGACTTACATCCTCGAGAGTCCGAAAATTGATCCTATGGCATTTTGGATGATATACTTGAGTGTGACTTTAATTCTTTTAGATTAGTTCTCTTCATCGTCAGATGGTATAGGCTACGACTTAATCAAAATGATCTTGATAGAACTATTATTGAACATGACAATGGATTTCCAATGATTAATACAAGGTGGTTTGAGCCACTTGGGGATGAACCCTATGTTCTTCCAAGCCAATGTGAGCAGGCATTTTACTCAGAGGTTCCGCATAAATCGGGTTGGTTGTTTGTTTTTAGACATGATCCAAGAGGAAGGCCGATGAGGTATAATGTGATGGAAGAAGATTGCGAACAACTAGAAGATGATGTAGATGATGATCACGAACAATAGTTAGTCGATGATGTTCCTGACGCAATTTTTTTTTTTTTTTGAAGATGATGATGATGATGCTATTGATGATGCTACTAATGATGCTACTGATGATGATGATGATGAGGATGATGATGATGATGATGTTGCTGATGATGATGTTGATGATGATGATGATGATGATGATGATGATGATGATGTTGATACAGATGACGATGACAATGATGAAGATGAAGACAATGACGGTGGTGCTGATGATGTCGACGTCAAAGATGATCATGGTGATTAGTTGGATGAAGAAGAAGATGAATGACATGAATGAAATGTATAGTTACATGATCACTGCTTAATCTATTTAATATTGATTTCTTGATAGAAATGTGCAGTTATGCAATCAATGCTTATTCTAATTAATTCATGATGTACTTACTATGGGATGCTTATGGTTTTTAATGTACTTACTATGTGGTTTTGAGTATATGTATCATGAGTTTTTTAGCTAACATTAGATAATTGAATTACATATGTAGGTACCCAGACTCCTTTCATGAGCATCCCACACAGTCTCATGGATCAAAAAATTGACCTCGATGTTGATGATGTGACTAGATCAGGTAAAGAGCTATACAATTATGGCCTGTAAAGTACTGAAATACTTTAAAATGTTTAAATTGTTTTTAATTATAATAAAATGTTTTTAATTTGACCCTTTTATATGTTATTGCAGATGACCCCCCTTTGCATCAACAGAGAACTAGGCGTGCATTGAGATCTAATGAGAGGGTAGATGATCATGATGATGATATCAATACTCATCTTACAATTATATCTTAAAAACTAGAAATCAAAAAAAGAAAAAAGAAATGATTGTCATCTATGCACCTTAATTGATAATGAATGATTTTTATATGCCAATTAATTTAATTATGTGGTAGTGAATGTTCATAAATTTTATAATGTGTTAATGAATGTTATCATGTGATAATTAATGAATGTCACATTTTATTAATGTGTGAATGAATTTTATCGTGTGATAATTAATGAATGTTACATTTTATTAATGGATGAAATAATGAATGAATGTTAGATGTTAACGGGGAATTTAGAGTGATGTTAGGGGGGGGGGTGGGCCCAAATGAGCTTCCACCTTCACGTGGTTGGCCCTTTTTAGTACATAATATAAAACTATTCTCGAAACAAAGTGAAGCTCAATAAGTTTGTTCCTTATATAGGGTCTCAACTGTAGCTTTTATCCCACTCTCAACATTGCAAGGCTTCAAGTGGTGTTCTGATATTGGTTTCTCCATCTCCCACTGACATCTTGTCTTTCTCATAAGAACTCTCACTGAGCTATGATACATGGATGAGAAGAAGATGTCCCTTACAAGCTACACATATATAATATGGTAGATCTAGGGAACAAATATACTACAACATAGAATGATTCAACTTGAATCTATAGTTTCTTCATTCACAATGAAAATTCAAATTACAAGCCATATTTTAGATTTAGTATTCATATTTATCTTCATCATGATCATAGCCATCACAGTCAGCATTTGGTTCAACTTCATTTGAACCACACTTCATGTTGGATTATAACATATTGACACTTACACTATGAAGAAGATAAATGATTAAATAGAAAGAGAGGACCAACTGAACCATCTTGTGGTCAGTCTATATCACATTGAGAAACAATGTCAAGACTCGAGAATCAAAACAATCAAAAGTTTCTTCAAGACCATGAATGATCAACAACATTCCATTAGAAAACAAAACACTAATCTATATTATCATTAAGCCATAAAATATGTTTTTAAAGTTTAGAAGCATCACAAGAACTTTCAAGAAACATAGTACTATCCAACGACCAAAATGAATACTCTCCAAATGATTATGATTATGTTGATGTTGATGTCTATAATTTATCTCTAATGATTATGATGATGTTGATGTTGATGTCTATAATTTATTTCACTTACTGATGCTTTCCTAGATTGAATTTCGAATTGCCAGGTTGGAGAATGCTGTCAAAGTTTAGGGTTTGTTCTACATGATACTCTTAGTTACAGCTCAAATGCAACTCAACATATTTTTGATGCTAGGCAACCCACTGCAAAAACTCATCCGCAGGTGAAATTTAATGCTGTGAATCTTGGCATTGTTAATGTTATTACTTTTCCTCATGTTTCATATTTGTGAAAATGTTTCTTGGCACTATCTTATTCTTATTACAATGTTCTTTGTTGTGGGGTAGGAGGTCAATCTTCATTGTCTTCATTGTGGGGGATAGTGAAGATTTCTCTGACAAATAGCAAGTCTTCTTTATTATCTTATAATAACATGCTAAACTGATAAAGGTGTTATGGGCATTTAATATGCAATTACTAATAGACTAAGCATATTATTACTATGCTTAATGCTCCATTTAAATGCATTTAACATAAAAAACAAATTTAGAAAATTGAACCAATGGCATGTTTACAACAAAGATGTGTTGAGGAGTTTGCTCCTTATTTAATTTTAACTATTCCTGCACAATCCACTCATACAATAGTGAAATGCTATGTGGAAGTGATGGTTGATAGTGTTCATTGAGGGAAGGGGGATTTTGAAAGACTTGTTATCATTGTATTGTATATTTCCAATATGTTTGGATGCAGGGCAGACTGGGAGAATGAAGGATCACTCACTGATTGCATGATAACCCGATTTTGAAGGGTCACTGGAAGAGGGGAATGAAGGATCACTCACCGATTTCATGATAACCCCACCAAGCATTCTTTCCTTTAATTTTCCACAATATCTCAAAGTATGATCATTATTCTTTACTTTCTTCTATATGCTATTCTTTTTATGGTTTTTTTATCTCAGAAATATATCAAAAACATTGTAGATGTGCATATAAAAGTAAAATATTGTCGAAGCATTTCCTCTTTGGAGCATTCTCTTCATTTGTACAATATCTATAAAAAATGGTTCCCATATTTCTTCAAGATCTATTTTAATCTTTATATTGCAATTTTGATTAGATTTGACCTATAGTTGATTTCATTAGTATTTTATAACATATACTCCTAATGTGAAATGTGGAGAGAAAGAAAGAGACACACTAGGTATGAATTACATGATATACCCATCATCACTTAGCACTTAAATAATAAATTATGGATAGGGAACAACCCCCTAACCTCTGGATGTTTGTTTCATGTTGGCCTCTTATTATATGCAAAGGTAGGCCTGTCTTAAGTAGGCTAACAACCACAGTGTAGGGGACATAATATTTTACCTTTAACCACATTTATAGTTTGAGAAAATAAAAAAAAATTGTTTTAGATTTATATTATCCTTTTGAACTAGCACACTGCCATCAAAATGCATAATCATTTGTCATCTCAAGAAAATTCCTATTGATTAGTAGGATATCCTTATAAAAATTTGATGCATGGATTTCTTGTGAATTGTCGACAGCTATGTATCTTGCAATTATGGAAGGAATAGTGTTGGTGTTAGGTTTCATTTAATATTGAATTCAATGGTTTCCAAGATGTGTTGAGGAGTTTGCTCCTTGTTTAGTGTTAACTATTCCTGCAAAATCCACTCATAAAATAGTGAAATGCTATGTGGAAGGGATGGTTGATAGTGTTCCTTGAGGGAAGGGGGATTGTGAAAGACTTGTTATCATTGTATTGTGTATTTTCAATATGTTTGGTTGTAGGGCAGACCAGGAGAATGAAGGATCACTCACTGATTACATGATAACTTGGTTTTGAAGGGTCACTGGTTGAGGGGATAGTCAAGGTCTTGATGATTGGGCCATTGGAGGACCCTATTTCTTTGTAGTAATTGTTATTCAAATTGGATGCATGGATTTCTTATGAATTATCTACTACTATGTATCCTACAACTGCATCCATAAATCTGCATATACTTCTCTACAGTTGTAAGCCACTTAGAGATCAAAATAGAGAAACTAAATCAAAATCATTCTTTGTCCTATTTCCTTTTAACAAAGTCTCAACTATCAATGATACAATATACATTTGATTCCCTAAGCTATCAAATATACAAATGGCGCCTACCTAGAAGTTCACCAGGAGAATGAAGGATCACTCGTTGATTGCATGATACCCTAGTTTTGAAGGGTCATTGGTTGAGGGGACAGTCAAGGTTCGGATGATTGGGCCATTGGAGGACCCTAGTTCTTTGTATTAATTGCTATTCAAATTGGATGCATGAATTTATTGTGAATTATCAGCTGCTATGTATCCTGCAACTACATCCATAAATCTTCATATACTTCTCTAGGGTTGTAAGCCACTTAGGGATCAAAATAGAGAAACTAAATAAAAATCATTCTTTGTCCTATTTCCTTTTAACAAAGTATCAAATATCAATGATACAATACATTTGATGCCCTAAGCTATCAATACAAATGCCACCGAGCTAGAAGCTCACGGGCTGTCCATTTGATAACCATACTCAACATTTCAAAAAAATGGATATCCTTGAGCATAAGCACCAATAACATCAAATAATGGAGTTAAAGCACAGGCTAGGGCACGACACCAGTAGAATGCGGTCATTTCAGTGACATCAATTTAGAATGCGGTCCTTTGGCGTGTATTAAACAAAATAGAATTTTCAACATATTATTATCATTCTATTTCTTTGTTGTAAACATGCCATCAGTTCAGTTTTGTAACTTCACTGTTGTATGAGTGGATTGTGCAGGAATAGTTAACATTAAACAAGGAGAAAACTCCTCAACACATCTTGGAAACCCTTGAATTCAATAATAAATGAAACCTAACACCAACACTATTCCTTCCATTCACTTCTACCAAGAATAAAGAATTTAATCCATTCAACATTACATATAATCATTAGACAGTTAAATTTCCCGATTGTGTAGAGGAACAGTCATGACCAAAATGATCAAAACTACTTTCACCCTTGCTCAAACTATTCCAAACTTCAAGTAAAATGAGCAATATGCTATATCAAATCATTCATATTCATAGTAACCATTTGAAGGATCATTTTGTCAATGAACCCTCTGACTGTACCCTTGCGACAGAGAAAGGAAACCTCAAAATAGAGAAAGGAAACTTAGTAAAACTAGTCTATGCCTATGTTTGTGAGGGTACAGTCATGATAAGTGCCTCTCAAACCTCTCCAAACATGTAAGATTGTCTTTAAATACTTTATTGATCTCTTCTAAACATTAACCAAATCAAACCTACATTTGAATCCACACACAATAACCCCAAAATGAAGGGTTTTGTATCCTTTAATGAATCTCAGTCACTGGTAGCACATGGATAGTCAAACTAGTAGTCTCCAAAGCATTCAATAAGTGACTAGATTGTATTTAATACACACTATTACTTCCATTCACTTCTACCAAGAATAAAGCATTTAATCCATTCAACATTACATATAATCATTAGACAGTTACATTTCCTGGCTGTGTACTAGAGGAACAGCCAGGAAATGTAATTGTCTAAATGATCCAAACATTTGAAAATAGTGAATCAATATCCTTGAGCACAAGCACCAATAATATCAAATAATGGAGATAAAGCACGGGCTAGGGCACGACATCAGTAGAATGCGGTCATTTCAAAGAGCATTCATGATCAAATAAAATGCAATGCATTTAAAATTTGCTGTCGAATATGATGCCAGATGCTCAAAAGATGAAGAAATCCCATACCTTCTCTCGCACTCAGCTTTCGCTCCTCTATCCAATCGAAATAAAAATGATGAGGCCGTTTCACTTTTTTTTTTCATAGCCAAATCTTCCTTGTACCACACAAAGAACATGCCATTGGTTCAGTTTTGTAATTTGTTTTTTGTGTAATTAGTAATTGGTAGATTAAATGCATATAAAACCTTTATCAGTTTAATTAGCATATTATTATCATATCAGATAAAGTATGTTTAAGAATTGTTGGGACTGGTCCTTTTGCATGTATTAAACATAATAGAATTTTCAGCATATTATTATCAATCTATTTCTTTGTTCTAAACATGCCATTGGTTCAGTTTTGTAGATTTGTTTAATCCATTAAATGCATTTTTCATGAGGAGGGGTCTTGTTCTCAGGAGATTGATGAAGATTGTGCACCTCAAAAACCAATTCATTAGGTACCAATCATGTTTCCTATTCGCTTATATTTTTGGATTGGTAAATCTCCTTATAAGTTTCATGTCCTTTCTTTTGATTACTATGGATGAGATATATATCTTACATTTAACATTCAACTTCTTTACATTTTAGAACATGTAGTGTGTTTTTTGAGGATTTTACCAAATCAACTTTTAACATAAACTGAAAACACCAAATTGATATCTTGCCCTTTCAACTTGACAAAATATTTGCATTTGACCAATAACTGCAAGCAACTGAATGATAAATCCACATACTTGTATCTTTGTAAAATACCTAGAACATCAAAAAGATGGCTAAGTGGCTGCCGACATGATTTTTATCTACTGTATATGGGAAAAAAAACACCAAAAAAAATTGAATAGAAAACATGATTGGTCATTTCAGAGAGCATTAATGATCAAATAAAATGCAATGCCTTCTCTCACGCTCGATCAACTTTCACCCACTCATTTTCTCCCACTCCTTTTCTCTACAAATGAAATAAAAATGATTTGGCCGTTTCAAAATAGTGAATCGATATCCTTGAACACAAGCACCAATAACATCAACTATTTTGATCTGTGGGTACCCTAATGTTGGCAAGAGTTCTTTTATTAATAAGATTACTCTACAAGCTTGAAGAAGCGATATATTTTGGCAAATGAAGAGTAGAAAGATGATGATATTCCTAAGATCATGGATGGAAACAATGTTGCAGACAGAATGGGAAGACATCTTTCTAGACTGGCCCTAGATCCTTCGACAATTGGGGTAGGATCCAGACCCGGGCTAAAAAGATGTCTTCCTTTCTGTTGTGGAATTATCCCTTCTTTGGCCTGCACTCATTCCTCTTCTCAAAAATGGTTATCTAGAAACTTTGGATACTGTTTCTCATCCATGCACGAAATGTGATCATATAAAATTACTTTAGGCCTCCAGTATTGATGAGATGTACAAGTGTAAAATGTTTTTGTGAGACTGGGATCAATTTGTGCAGTGTACATAAATGCAAGGTGATGATTATTCTTGATGATCAACAGGTAGCTAGGACTAAAGATAAAACAACTCAAGAGACCATCATAGGTTCTCTCTTTCTTCGGTCTATATTATTGACAAATTGTTTTACCTTTCATTAGCTCATCAAATCCGGGGATTTGAAAGAATTTAATAGAATATTTTCATGACAACGTATATTATTTAAGTTGATGTTGCATGAATTTATCTACTTCGCACACTTGTAGACTATGAGGATGGCGATAAAGAAGCATGGCCATCCATGGCCATGCTTCTTTATCACCGTCCTCATAGTCTACAAGTGTGCGAAGTAGATAAATTCATGCAATGTCAACTTAAATAATATACATTGTCATGAAAATATTCTATTAAATTCTTTCGAATCCCCAGATTTGATGAGCTAATGAAAGGTAAAACATTCTGTCAATAATATAGACTGAAGAAAGAGAGAACCTATGATGGTCTGTTGAGCTGTTTTATCTTTAATGTGCATATCTGTCAATTTTTTGACACTTAATCATTACTTCTGACAGAAGTGCTATGCATTTGATAGATAAAATGTCAGAGAAAACTAATTTACGACAATAGTTCCGACAATAATGCTATACGTTTGATAGGGAACCTGTCAGAGAAATAATGAAGGACTGTCGCTCTTCTGACATTTTAAGTGTCACAAATAGAAATTTTTTGATAGAGCCTTTGACATTAATGCCATATCATCGACAGGTATATTTGTCAGAATTAAGTGGAAATTGTCACTATTCCAATAGTTATAATGTCGGAAAGGATATGTTTTCGACAGTTAATAGGTCATTGTGTCAAAATTTTGATGGATGAACCGTAGAAAATGCCATAACGAAGCTGTTGCTGAAATGCAAGTTTTTGATGTGATATGGTGTAAGTAAACTAACGGATACATCTTCTATCACAATTTCCTATTCAAAAATGGCGACGGACCCATATGTCGAAATGCTGACAAATGGCCGTCAGAATTTGACCCCAAATGTAGTAGTGAAGGAATAGAATCATCCTTGATACAGTGCACCATCATGATTGAAGGAAAAGTTGCACACACCTATTGGAGAGATGCAGTTAATACAACAGTCTATACAATCAATAGAATACAATTGAGGCCTGGCGCAGACAAGACACCTTATGAGCTATGGTTTGGTAATGTTCCCACAGTAAAATACTTTAGAATCTTTGGAAGAAAGTGCTACATCAAGAGGGATGAAGCAATAGACAAGTTTAATGAAAGAAGTGATGAAGGTATTTTTCTTGGTTACTATACTAAAAGTAAAGCTTATAGATGTTTTAACTTGAGATTACAGAAGATCATTGAAAGTTCTCATGTTAAGATTGATGAAAAGTTTATGGTTCAAGAAAGATATCATGATTACTCACCTATGATTGAAGAAGAACCCAAACCTTCCACTAGTGAGACAATTTTGGAAGAGATGTTTGATAGTATTAATGTATTATTCAATGACCTTGAAACAAGTGAAGAAGAAACTCAGAAGGAAGATGAGTCAATATCACCTAAAGTTCCAAAGCATTCATCTAGATATCATTCTAAGGATGACATTATTGGAGATCAGAGCAACAAAGTCACAATAAGATCAAAAGCTAAGAGTTTTGCAAGAAATGAGGTAGTATATTTACTATCTTAGATTGAACCTGTAAGTGTTGAAGATGCATGCAATGATTCAGATTGACATGATGCTATGAAAGAAGAACTAGATCAAATTATCAATAATGATACTTGGGAACTGGTACCAAGACCTAGTGATAAGAATGTGATTGGAACAAAGTGGATATTCAGAAACAAGATGAATGAAGAAGGTACAATAATAAGGAATAAAGCAAGGTTAGTATGTAAGGGATATGCGCAAAGAGAAGGTATTGACTATTCAGACACTTTTGCACCAGTAAGAAGGTTAGAAGCTATTAAGTTGTTTTTAGCTTTTTCAACATTCAAAAAATTCATAGTTTATCAGATAGATGTTAAGTCAACATTCTTGAATGGAGAGGTAAAAGAAGAAGTGTACATTGAGCAGCCATAATGATTCACCCTATCAGAAAAACCTGATATGGTATGTAGATTGAAGAAAGCCCTCTATGGACTTAAGAAAGCCCCTAGAGCATGGTATGAGAGACTTGATGGATATCTAACAAATATTGGATTCAAGAAAGGAGTAGCAGATTGTAATCTATTTATAAGAGAGACATCTAAAGGAATACTACTTGTGGCTATATTTATTGATGACATTATCTTTGGGGGTAATGACAAACTAAGTGTAGAATTTGCTAAAGAAATTCAAAGTGAGTTTGAGATGAGCATGATTGGTCCTATCAAATACTTTTTGGGACTAAATGTGTAGCAGTCAGAGAAAGGTATTTTCATTAATCAGTCCAAGTATGTGAAAGAGATACTAAATAAATTCAAGAGGATGATTGCAAGCCAGTAGGAACACCTATGATAATAGGATGCAAGCTTACAAAAGAAGATGATTCTCCAGCAGTAGATGCAACATTGTACAAGTCTAGGATTGGTAAACTCATCTATCTTACTCAAACTAGACCTGATATTTCCAATGTAGTTGGCATAGTTGGAATATTTACAACAAAGCCTAAACAAAGTCACCCCATGGTAGTAAAGAGAATATTCAGATATTTGTAGGGCACTATAGATTATGGTCTATGGTATCCTAATTCAGAAAATGTTGAGCTTCATGTGTATACTGATGTTGATTGGGAAGGATGCGTTGATGATAGAAAGAGTACATCAGGTGGAGAAATGTTTATTGGTAGCAAACTTGTCACTTGGACAAGCAAGAAGCAAAATTCTATCTCTCAATCAACATCAGAAGCGGAGTATATTGTATGAGCCTTGAATTTTTCTACAATTATTTGGATCAAGAAAATGATAAAGGATTTTGGAATTTAGATTGATTATTCTATTGTTATTCATTGTGATAACACTAGCACTATTAACATGTCAAAGAACCCTGTGATGCATGCAAAGACAAAGCACATTGAGATCAAGTATCACTTCCTAAGAGAGAAAGTGGTAGAGAAAGAAGTCAAGTTGGACTATGTGAGTACTAAAGATTAGTTGGCAGACATATTCACAAAGCCCTTGCCAAAAGATACTTTTGAGTATCTTAGGGAGAAGTTGGGAGTAATTCTCTTTCCTGATTTTGCTTAGAAGAAAGAAGAAAGAGCATCAGTCCTCGAGGATTGATGGATGGTTGACTACTCTACTTCAGGAGTAGTACCAGTGCTTAAACTAATTGGCACCCTTTGCCATTGATGTCAAAGGGGGAGTAATATATAGTCATGAAAAACAAAAGTAAAAGGAGTAATATACTAAGGGGGAGGAGTATTCAGTTATGGAAGCAGTTCAGTTGAGGAAATGGAGAATGTTGAAGAATATTGTAGCAGAAGGAGGATTCATCCTTGTGGAAGTTTTGAAGAGGAAATGGAGAATGTTATAAAAGAAATGTTCATTTGGATTGGTGGTATTTTTCATTCCATATATTGCCATCAATGCCAAAGGGGGATATTGTTGGAGATTTGCTAGCAAGCCAGTACTGACTGTATGTTTGTCATTGATGACAACATATGGTAAGTAGCATGCGTGGAGGAATTATGTAGTAAGCTTTAAGTATATTTAGCATGGACATGTTATCAGTATGATATCATGGATGCATAGGTTAACTATTATTACAAATAGTTATATAGCAGCTTGTGTCAGCAATGTTCCTGACAGAGTAACAGGTAGTGTTTTGTGAATGATTGTCCGTATAGTTATCATGGAGCCTTGCATGTTTGGATATGTGACGGAGACATTTTAGTGATGTTACATTCATGGAAACAGAGTCTGATGATTAGTAGAAGTGAAGTTATGCAGTCGCTATTCACTAGTAGCAATTTCCTGTGTTTATTTAGAAGAGTCGACATAGATTATACTGGTTCAGGAGTTGCGCCTATCATTTCAGTATGTGCCCTTGGATTAGTGCTTAGAGAAGATTTAGTAATGGCTAGATAAGAGTGCATGATGTAATTCATCTTGAGGAGAAAGATCCAGTTATTTTGGTAGAGCCAACAGAGTGTAGTGTGCATCTACAATTATCATTATTAGATAAGTCCTAGAATGTGTTGCATTCTTAGTAGAGCCGACTGAATTATTATTGGAGTATTTTGTGGCTTCTCTAATATGATTTCAAGGTTGCTTTTAATAGGCCAAATTGATTATATCATTTAGAGGAAAGATATTTATAGGCAGTCATTTGTGATTGCTAGAGTGTGGTTCATAGTTGATTGTGAAGAGAAAAGTAGGGTGTGCAAAGTTTTCAGCCATCAGAAGAAGGTCTATGTGACCAAGTAAAGTATTTGTGCTATTTATTGGAACTGATCTAGACAACAAGTCAAAGCGTAGTTCACCAAGATCTAGATATAGTGTGTATCTATTATTCAGAAGGTTGTAGCCATCACCCATTTGAGCAGTGTGCTCTCGGACAGTGCATCCTCACCCCTAATAGGGTTAATTGTAAAAGAATCCTAATAGGGTTTGACCCTTGACAAGGTATACTATACTAAATACATTGTAAATCAACTCCTAACAGGGTTAAGGATCTTCTAACAAGGATCATAATACACTAGTGCAGATTATTAGTGGGTGTCAATTCCCATTGGGGTTTTTACCTATTTGGGTTTCCCCGTAACCAAAATATTGGTGTTATGTTCAAGTGTTCTTTCATTGGGTTTATGCTTTATGTTTAAGTATACTTAATTGGATAAATAATTGAAACTTGTAGATAATTGATTCATCCCCCCTCTTAGTTATCTCTTGGGACTATTCCTAACACTTGTTACAAATGTGGTGAAGAAGGACATAGAGCTTTTGAATGTACTAACTCTAGAAAGAAGACTCGAGGTAATGGCATAAATAATTTGGCTTGTGAAGAAGTTGAGGAAATGTCTAATGAACTTGAAAATGGTGAGAACTTGATGCTAAGAAAGATCTTGTGGAATGAAGAAGCTGATGAGGAACCTGTTCCGAGGAAAAGTTTTTTCAGAACCAGATGTAAGATCACTAAGAAATGTTGCAAGGTAATCATTGATAGTGAAAGTTATGATAATTTGGCATCTGAAGAGCTGGTTAACAAATTTTAGTTGTAGAGATTGAGATATCCTAAGCCTTACCATATTGCTTGGATCTAGAAGGATCATAAAATACTTGTAAGTGAACAATGCCTTGTTAAATTAAAAATTGGAAATTATCATGATGAAGTCTTGTGTGATATTATGCCTATGGATTGTTGTCATATTCTTTTGGATAAACCTTGGCAGTATGATAGGAAATCTTTTCATGATGATAGATTGAATCAATATACTATTTGGATGGATGGGAAGAAACAAGTATTATTTCCTTTGGTAGAGAAGTTTGATGAAGGTCATTGTACTATAGTTAGAGTATGCTTGGTTGATGGTAAAAATTTTTTAAGAGAAAGGAAAGAAAAAAATGTGTGTTTTGCTTAATTCCAAGGAAAACTGAGAAACAAGATGAGTTAGAACATGTACCTTAGGTTAAACCATTGTTGACTAAATTTCATGACATCATTTTTTATAATGTACTTGATGGTTTATCGCCTATGAGAAGTATAAGTCATTGTATCGATTTGATACCTGGAGCTAGTTTACCTAATAAAGCACCACATAGGTTGACACCTGATGAAAAGACTGAGTTGAATAGACAAGTGCAAGAATTTCTTGAAAGAGGTTTGATTAAGGAAAGTTTGAGTCCTTGTGCAGTACCTGTTGTGTTAGCACCTAAAAAGAATGGAGAATGGAGAATGTGCACTAATTGTAGAGCTATAAACATGATAATAGTAAAGTACAGATTTCCTTTGCCTAGGATTGATGACATAATGGCTAGTTTAAGTGGAGTGAAGTATTTCATAAAGATTGATCAGAAAAGTGGATATCATTAGATTATGATTAGAGAAGGGGATGAATGGAAAAATACTTTTAAGACTAATGAAGGTTTGTATGAATGGTTGGTTATGCCTTTTGGTTTGACTAATGCACCTAGTACTTTCATGAGGTTGATGAATGAAGTTTTGAAAAGATTCTTGGGTAAGTTTGTGATTATATATCTTGATGACATTTTGATATTTAGTAAGAGTAAGGAAGAACATCTCGAGCATATCAAACAAGTATTGCAAAGATTGATGGAAGAAAAGTTGTTGATTAATTTGAAGAAATTTCATTTATGAAAGAGGAGATTGTGTACCTTGGTTTTGTAATTCCAGCTGATGGATTGAAGTTGGATCCTAAGAAAGTGAGAGCTATACTTGATTGTCCTACACCAAAGAATGTTGGAGAGGTAAGATCATTTCATGGATTGGCAAGTTTTTATCTAGGAAGTTCATCAGAAATTTCAGTTCGATTTGTAATGCTATGACTAAAACCAAGAGAGGAGATAAAATGGATTTCAAATGGACACATGTAGAACAAAAGAGTTTTGAAACATTGAACAAAGAATTGTAGAGCTCCTACACTTGCTTTGCTTGATTTTAGTAAAGTTTTTCAAGTTGAATGTGATGCTAGTGGAAGTACAATTGGAGCTGTTTTGAGTCAAGAAGGAAAACCTGTAGATTTATTTAGTGAAAAGTTGAATGATGCTAAGAGAAAATATTCAGTTTATGACCAAGAATTCTATACTATTGTTCAAGCTTTGAAGAAATGGAGACATTATTTGATTCCTAAAGATTTTGTGTTGTATACTGACCATAAAGCTTTGTAGTATTTGGGAAGTCAGAATAAATTGAATCAAAGACATATAAAGTGGGTTGAGTTCTTGCAAAAAAATTCCTTTTCATTGAAGCATAAAAGTGGATAGTCAAATAAAGTTGCTGATGCCTTGAGCTAAAGAAGAAGTTTGTTGATTGAAATAAGGGTTGAGGTACTTGGTTTTAATGATTTGAAGTGTTTGTATGAGACTGAAATTGATTTTGTAGAATGTTGGAAAGCTTGTAAGGAACAAACAGTGAGTGGTAAGTGGAGTAATTATTTCATTCAAGAAGACATGCAGTTTAAAGGAGTTCAGTTGTGCTTACCTAGATGATCTATAAGAGAGAACATAATAAAGGAGAAAAATAGTGGTGGACTTGCTAGATATTTTGGAATTACTAAGAGTGTGAAATTGATTTTAGAAAGATACTTTTGGCTACAGATTTACAAAGATGTATAGAGAATGGTTAGAGGTTGTAGAATTTTCCAAACAACAAAAGGAACTAGTTAGAATTTGGGATTGTATACACCTTTTCCTGTACCTAATAGACCTTGGGAAGATGTGAGTATGGAATTTTCTCTTGGATTACCTATAACTTAGAGAGGTAATGAATCTATTTTAGTAGTGGTTGACATATTTTCTAAGATGGCTCATTTCATACATTGTAAGAAGACATCTGATGCATTACATGTAGCTGAATTATTCTTCAAGGAAGTGGTAAGATTGCATGGGTTGCCTAAATCTATTATTTCAAAAAGAGATACTAAGTTTACTAGTTACTTTTGTAGAACACTTTGGAAAAAGATGAATACTGAATTGATATTTAGTTCTATATTTCACCCTCAGACAGATGGACAGACTGAAGTTATGAACAAAAGTTTAGCAAACTTGTTGAGATGTTTAGTTGGAGATAAGCTTGCTAATTGGGATTTAGTTTTGGCACAAGCAGAGTTTTCATATAATAATTCTATGAATAGAAGTACTAAGATGACACCATTTGATATTGTTACTTGATTTCATCCTAAGGGAACCAAAGAGTTGAGAGATTTACCTACTGAGAGCAGAGGAAGTGCTGAAGCTGAGGATTTTATAGTATACATGAGAACTTTTCATGATGAAGTTAAAAAGAATTTGGAGGACATTAATCTGAAATATAAATAGAGAGGAGATAAGAGAAAGAGACATAAATCTTTTGAAGTTGGAGAGAGGTTATGATTCATTTGAAGAAGAATAGATTTCTAGTTGGTATTTACAACAAGCTAAAAATAAAGAAGTTTGGACCTTGTAAGATTTTGAAGAAGTTTGACAGTGGAAATGCTTATGAAGTGGAATTACCAGAGGACATGGATATATCACCTATATTCAACATTAATGATATATTTGAGTACTTTGAATCGACTGACAAAATGGGAGATGATCTAGATTATCCTAAGAAGGATAGAGACAACATTGAGAAGTTCTTGAATAGAAGAATAAGCAAGAGTACCAGAGGAGAATACTATATAGAATATCTAGTTCAGTGGAAAGATAAGCCAGTTGAAGACAGTTCATGGATTGCACAATCTATGTTGGATCTTTATGATTCAGGTCAGAATATGAGCAGTGCCTGATGTGAACATTAGTTCTTTTGTTACCCCAGGTGTTTGATGCAGGAGCATCTTGGGTCTTGAGAAATCTTGCATCAATAAAAATATTTCATGTTTCTTATACCTATCTAATGTTTGTTTTTCAGCCATTGCTGATGTTGGCTTCTTTCCTTGTGAAGTTAATGCAAGTGATGTGGACCTAATCTAGAGCATTCTCCTAAGAGTGCACATCATAATTCTTTTGGATCTAGAAGTTATCACAATTTTCCTCAGCCTTAAATTTTTTGCCAGTTTCGCTCATGAAATGTATGGAATTTTTCCTTGCGATGTTTCATGTGGGGAAATTGGACATTGCATGGTTGGGGATCTGTTCTTGGGACATGTGTGGACCTAAATGAAACTTTTCATTGTGTTTTGTTATTTCTAGCTTTAGTTTTGGTTTCTCCTCCTAAATGGACCTATATTGTAATTAAATGCCCGACTGGCTAACTTGTGGCTTTGCTGGATATATATTTGGAGCATAAGTTGTTTAGTAGGGAGATAGATGGTAGCATGTGGTAGTAGTAGAAGTAGAAGAGAAGATAATATGTGAGCTGAGGCTCTAAATTCATAATTCTCATTATATAAGGCCAAAACTTGGAAAGCCTCACAGTCGGGCATGTTGAAGACTCAATGTAATTACACCAATGTTGTACCAGTTGCTTGTCTCATATTCATTGTGTTTTCACTAATTTCATGTGGTTTTCATATTTCTTCCATGTGTAACTCTTCATAGGGCATGTTTGTGGGTTTAAGCAGTTTCAATTAACCCTGATTTTGCCTTCACCTTTCCTACCCTTGTGTCAGATTGAGATGATACTTAGTGTTGTGATGACATGTAACAATGGTGATAGAATCAATGAGGAGTTAATTATGGATTTGAGGATACTATTTTGGAAAGATCTAAGGTGGTGAAAGAAAAAGTCAAAATCTGTTTGATTATTTAGGATAAATATAATGTAGATCTTATTGTAAGCCGATGTGGTCATAAGAAATTATGCTTTTCATTGAGATTATCACTTTGGAGGGAAAATATTTAATTCTCATGAAGTCAGAGCTAGAAATGTATATAAGTGGTATTGCTCATATTTTTATTGTGTTGTTATTGTTATGAAATTTTGTGAAGGGTGCTATGGTTGATTATGAAATGAATTAGGGTTACAACCAAAGATCTGATATAGTCAGATTGGTGAGTAGTTACAAAGAGAAAGAAATAGATTGGATCTATCAAGCAATCAGTGCTACATCTAGATCACTCAACTTATTGTTCCTTAGCACTTATAGTAAGAAAATCCCTTAACTAGGTGAACTTTAACATGTTCCTATTGTAAATCCCCTAATCGGGTGATCTCTTAAGAGAGTTTTGAAATCCTTCAGAAAGGTAGATCTTAGTATATTTAATTGTAATTCTAACAAGTTACTAATCAATCCTAACAAGGGAACACTTAGAAAAGGGTAATTTCTCCTAATAGGGAAAAATCATTTACTGTACTAGTGGGATTGTAGGTGTCATCCCCACTATTTTTTTTCCCTCTAACCAATGGTTTCCACAAAAAAATCATTGTGTCATGTGTGATGATTTTGTGGATGTTTGATATTGCTATCTTTTATTTATTTACTTCATTTATATGCTTTATTACGTGGAAGGTATTAGTAAGGTTAATTAGATCAATGGTTGAATTTGTTTTAAATTTGTTTGAACTGACTCACCCCACCTCAGTGCCTAAGAACTCTAACACAAAGGGCCTCAAATGATGGAAAAATAAAGTCTAGGATGTCCTAAAATGGTAAGAATTTATCCTCCCATATCCTGTTAGTAGCAATAAAATTTAATAAGGAGAATGGAGGGTTTGAGGAGGAACTTGAAAATGAGGGTCTTATCCCCAACCTAGAAAATAGTAAGGAGTTAGACTGCACTGCTAAAAATTTTATGCTAGATTCAAGAGAGGGTAGAATAAGATATCTAGATGCCAACAAAGAGGATCTTTAAAAAATCTTGAGGGAAGTAGATTTTCATTTAAGACAATATAACTGGATGAATTATTGCTCAGAAAATCAAGAATAGACCGCATGGTTTTGAATCAAAACAAAGTAACTAAAGATAGGGATAACCTCCTTATAGATATAGAAAAATACCAAAACAAGGCATAAAATGTTAGGAATGGGAACATTGAGAGGGGGGGGAGGGGTGAATCAATGTTCACTATATTTGATCTTTTTACTTTACTCTTTAAACTTAACTTGAATGCTTAAGTACTTGAAATGAAGATTAACATAAAAAAGATAGATGAACACAACACATAACACCAATATGGTTATAGGGAAATACAAATAGGTAAAAAACCTACTGGGAAGTGACACCCACTAATAATCTATAATAGTGTCTTATGATCCTTGTTAGACGATCCTTAACCCTGTTAGGAGTTGCTTTACAATATATTTAGTACAATGACCTTGTCAAGGGTCAGACCCTATTAGAAGTCTTTTAAAATTAACCCTGTTAGGTGTGGGGACACACTATCCTAGAGCTCATTACTCAAGTGGTGAAGGCTACAACCTTTTGATCTTAGATACATGTACACTATATTTTCCATATGAACTGAGACTATGACACTGCTTGTCTGATCAGTTCCTTTGATGCGCTGATGCTTTGACCTCTTACAAAGCTCTAATATATATTATTAACTCTTTGCACACTTTTTATCTTCTTATCTTGACTCTATATCCACTCTGATACATAATTACAATGGCACATCTAATATTTATATGCGCATACAAAATAATTAACTAGGTCGACCCTTTAACCAATTACATACAATGCTTCCAATTGAATTGGCTCAAGTGCATTTACAAACAAACATAATTATATGTGTAAAACCTAATTAAAATAGACACATAGCCCTTACTTAATGATATTATAGTCTCTAATCAATTTACCATCAGTCGGCTACATACACTGTTCCGTTTTGGCATTCACTGGCTGTGTAACTTCAACTGTCTGTAACTTCATAATACTTGCATATCTAATCATGTGCTCATAGACTAAGCATGAATACACTCTTATCAAATTATCTTCTAGGGCACATACCATAACTTGGTCATACGCATGTGTGCTGATGCTCTGAACTACTAGTGCTCTGCTAACTGTCCAGTCTTTTGTACTTAGCCAATTTATGATCTTCTTATCATGTGCATTGACTCCAAAAAACTATATGAATTTGTTTCCATAATGAAAAAACTATATTAAGTCATATACAATAGTATAGTCAACTTTCCAGCAATCTCCCCCATTGTCATTGATGGCAACAAAGGAATATGGCACAGTTACTAACTGTTCTCTTATACAAAAACTTTTGTCATACTCTATCTTATATCTCACTTATATTCTTTATTATACATCTTCTTTACATATCTATATCTCAATATTCTATACATACTCCCCCTTTTAAATTAATGATAAAGGTGCAAAAAATTGAATCTCTACAAGTACTTATAGGGAGAGTACATCCGGATATGCTATCTTCAATTTGTGGATCTCTTGCTTCCAAAATGAAATCAGTGCATTGACTGTTTGGAGATGAGTGCATAATGCATAATTCAACTTCTCCATCATCTCCAAATCTGAGCTAGGACCTTGATCATATGTCACCATGGTGACATTGATCTCCTTGATATTCTGATTAAGCACATCTAGGGAGGGCATAAGAGCATTCCTGAGCTGTGTTTGCCTTGCCCTTATTTTGGACATCTCCTTCTTTGCTCTTTCAATCTTGTCAATCTTCCCTTGATTTACATTATTACACATATTTACATCAGTGGACGGGTCTTATATTTATTTCCTTACTTTTTCTATCATTGCTTCTGCCTCTTGTATCTTCTTGAAATGGTCATCAATTAACTTATCCTGATCCATACAATTAATAATAATCTTTCTACCCTTTGTTGCAAACTTCTTTAAGGATGCTTGACCAACCTTGAGTGAACTTAGGTCAAGTGAAAAGTTACTAACCAATTCACTGAGTCTTTTCTTCCTATACTTCTCTTCTACAACTTGAGATGCAGTCTCTTCCAAGGTAGAAAAATTGGTTTTGAAGGCTGTGAGGATGTTGCTAACATCATCAACTGAATTCACCTTGGACACTTTCTTATCTGAAGGCAATAGACTATTCAATATGTTGACTGATTCAACAAATAATGGGTTCCTCATTACTTGTTTCTCTTTGGCCTTCTCCATGGCTAAGAAACTGATCTTGATCAAGTCTTCTTCTCCCTAAGAATCTAGAATAGAGGTGTCTGGTGTCAATCTTGACAACAATGGTATAGAAGGAGTGATAGGAGAGCTATCCACTACTTCTTTCTTTACTTTGATTATCATTTCAACTGACAGTTCATCTATTGGCTCATTTCATTTTACCTCTTCTAATCCTTTTTCTATCTCTTTCTCCTTTTCTTTTTGTGTTTCTTTTCCTTCTTTTTCTATCTCCTTTTCTTTTTCTATCTCAGGTGAGTTATCACCGCATAGTGTTTCAGCCTCTTGTGTGCTTACAAAGGCTTCTTCAAACTTGTCCAAGTCCTTATCTATGGCCGTCATTGCAATCTCAACATTATCAAGAATGATGGTGCTATCCTTTAGTGACTCTGTTATGGGTGCAGACTTATCTACCTTTGTATGTGTTTCAACTATAGGCGCTAGCTCTTGAGGACCTATCATAGGTACATTAGTGGGCTTTGACACCTTGACTTCCTTTGTGGAAAATTGAGGTATAGGTGCAATAGGTGGGTACATGTGACTATTCATGAAATCCTTCTCAAATGCTTTCTCTATTTCCTTAGCAACCAATTCATAGTTCTTATCCATGATATTTAATGTTCTTGTCTTGGTTCTGAGGTGAGGCTTCACCAGATCTAACAAAAAATTTTTCTCCTCTAGATAACATACTGGTAGGCTTTCATTTAGAGTCTTTTTTCTTATCCTTTGATCCTCTTCAATAGCCTATCTCTTTAGGAATTCTAAGATATTCCACACATTGCCTAGAATCATTGTCTTTAGTTCTAGGACTATCTTTTTGTACTTTAACATGTGTTTGATAATAATTCCATGAATTTTTGATTTGTCAATTTCACTATACTTCTCATAGAACTATCCTACTTGATCAATCCTACCTTCATCAATAATCCTTGTACTCAAAACACTAAGACTAGGTTTGAAACCTACTTGTGGAGGTGCTTGAGTGTTCTTCTTGCTTCTTGTTACTCGTGAGGATGGATGATTAGTGCTGACTTCCTTCTTCCTCTTAGGCATTGCCTTATACTCAGGAGGAGTTGTAAGGTCAATTATTTCTATGGGTGCAGGAGGGACAACATCAGATTTATCTTGTTTATTCTTAGGATCTGTAGATTTCTCAATCTTGACCTTCTTTAACTTAGGGTCATCTTCATTTTCTTCTACTGCTGATGCGCTCTCAATTCTCAAAGAAATCTTTTCTTTTCTTGATTTTTCAACGTCTTCTTAAGTTACTCCATGAATTCTAAGGATATCAGAGGTAATCTTAGCTACTTTCCTTTTAGTTGGTGTGCTGTTCAAAACAACATCAACTTCTCTTATTTTCTCTTCATAACTCCCCCACCTTGGTTCATTAGGGTCCTTAGGGGTTGATAGAAATACTTGTGCATATTCTTCTAGGAATTGTTCATCAACCTCATATGCAAGTGGATGGATCCACTTTGTTATTGGTTCCACTACTTCCATACAGGTTGTATCAGTTTTCACCATGAAACAAATTGTGTCCTTGTATTTCTCAACAATATTCTCTAGAATTTTGTATCTCATCTGCATTTTGGCCCTAAATGACTTCAATTCCAGTGTCATGTAATCCTTCATTATACTCTCAGTAGATTCCTTGAGAGATATATTTGGTATTGTGGGTAAGTTTTTGTCCAAATACAAGTTTGAGACCTTTCCAACTATATGGAAGTACATGTATATGATCAAAGACCCAAATCTGAATATTTTGGTCTTGTCATGTTTAATGGCTTTGATGTTATCTATTAGTTGTGTGCACAGGATCTCACATAGATTGAACTCTCCATTCTCTCTCACAAGTCTTATTGCTGCAAGAACTATGGCTCCTGACACATTGTTCACCCTTTTGGTGTGTTAGAACCTATACCCTAGTATCATAGACATCAATTTGATGTCTTTCTCCTTTATAGGCTCTATAGTCATTCCGTGCCTATCACTTGTTGATTTACATGTTTGTTCAACAATATTCCTTACATCCTTACCCACCAGAAGAACGATGCCTATTCTTGAGAGGCCCATCATCTCATGTATTAGGTCTCCTATTATTCTAACTAGCACTTAGCCTATCTAGAATAGGTCATCATGAATCCTGCTAAGTAGAATTTTTATCCATTTAGACTCATAGAACTCATATGTCATAGCATATTCAATAATGGGATGGTTCTCTATCTGTGCATACTCATCTAGGAGGGTTTTATTTGGTTTTGTAATGGTTTCTAAATGTGCTCTTAGCCTATCAAGTCCTACTGGCTCCTTCTTACAATATATGTATGCACGGATGTCTTCGACATGCATAACCCCCATAGGAGTGCGGGAGAATGCCCCTTCTAGGTCATCCAATGTAGATTTAAATGGGTGCCTCTTAAATAAATATATTTTCTTCTCCACAACATCAAATATAATAGGAGTAGCCATCACTTACTTGTATAATGCTTTCCTAATGGTTTCCAAGAACTTCTGAATCGACGTGATAGATTAGGGCTTTCGTAATCAATCAAACACACTGCTTCACTGGAGAATCAATCTGCAATCCTTTACAATCAACTGCTAGAGTTTTTGTGCTCTTCAATCACTCTGAACTTGAATGCAATGAGTGATCTACAAGCTCCTATTTACTTTAAAGTAAAAATTCTTCCATTAATGCTTGCCGTGTAAACCAGGTTGTCACTGAAAATTTCCAACTTTCACTCTGTAATCAATCAGGTCATGTACTCTTGCACATAGGCTCTACTAGTCTCCAAAATGTTAAATCCAAAGGCACATACTCTGAGGGTGAGTATACCATCCACACAGGGGTATAGAGATAAATTAGCTCCCCCTATGATCCTGAGGATCATTCATCCAGATGTAGAGGGTGCATCCACAACGGATGCATCCAATACATGCTCATCAACCTTATCCTTCTTTTCTTATGACCAAATCATGCTCACATTATCTGAAGATTTTACAAACTTGACTTCTCCTTCGGTATCCAATATTGATTCTTCAAGCTTTTTAGGGCTTTCCTGACCTTGCGTTCTTGATCTACAAAACTTTGAGATATGTCCAACCTTATTACAGGAGTGACAAATAATTGAAGGCCTTATATTCCTCAGTGCATTGACATGGGTTACCATTTTACATTTTCTAGCTGAGTGACCATTATAGTTGCATATCTGACATGTAACATTATGAGAATTTCTCACATTTGGCTGATTTTGATTTCTCTGATTATGTTGAGTCTTGTTTTTTTGACTTGTCTTATAATTCATAGCTTTATGACCAAATTTATTGTATGAGTAATAGTAACCATTGAAAGGTCTTACCTCTTTATAGTTCCTTGCTATATGTCCATGCTTGTTACATGCATAACAAGTGTGGTCTACTAGCTTGTGTTCATTCTTAGGTGGTTTAACATTATCTTTAGTTTGATCTTATGTCTTCTTATTATCAATAGAGTCTTTTGGTGCTTTCATCCTTGCTCACATGTTATCAATGTGGTTTTGTGCTTCATTATATCCAATGCAAATAGTATCTCCTTTAAGTCTTCTTGCACATAACTAAGATTCTATCAAATTAGAGCTAGTGTGTAATTTATCAATGTGATTCTTTGCCTCTTTCAATTCAAATTCCAAGCTTTCTTTTCTATTTCTTAGCTCCAAAAATTCCATGTTTGCTTGCCTCAATTCTTCATTTAGTTGAAGGTTCTCTTTGATTATTCATCATAGACATCTTTATTGTTGGTTAACTTATCATCCAATACTTCAATCTATTCTTTCAGGGATGAATTTTCTTCATTTAGCTTCTTGATCATTGTCCCTAAATCACTGGTAGAACATTCTTTTAAATCTTTTCTTAGCCTTTTGATGACTTCTTGAGCATCACTGAATTTTTCTTTTAGTTCTTCAATTTCTTATTCAAATCTATCCAGGTCTTCAAAAGTAGCTTCAAGATTTCTTTTCAAATGTTTCATTTCTGTCTTTTCCATGCTCTCCTCAAGTATTTAAACTTCTTTGATGAGGACCAGAGCTTTGATACCAATTTTTAGGAATAGGCACTAAGAGTGGGAGGGGGGGGGGGGGGGGGGTGAATCAGTGTTCACTATATTTGATCTTTTTACTTTACTCTTTAAACTTAACTTGAATGCTTAAGTACTTGAAATGAACATTAACATAAACAAGATAGATGAACATAACACATAATACCAATATGGTTACGGGAAAATCCAAATAGGTAAAAAACCTTATGGGAATTGACACCCACTAATAATCTGTACTAGTGTCTTATGATCCTTGTTAGAAGATCCTTAATCCTGTTAGGAGTTTCTTTATAATATATTTAATACAGTGACCTTGTCAAGGGTCTGACCTTGTTAGGATTATTTTACAATTAACCCTGTTAGGAGTGGGGAAACACTTTTCTAGAGCTCACTGCTCAAGTGGTGAATGCTACAACCTTCTGATCTCAGATACACACTATATTTGCTAGATGAATTGGCACGATGACATTGCTTGTCTGATCAGTTCCTTTGATGCATTGATACTTTGACCTATTGCAAAGCTCTAATACATCTTATTAACTCTTCACACACTTCTTCTCTTCTTATCTTGACTTTATATCCACTCTCATACATAATTACAATGGTGCATCTAATATTTATATGCGCATACAAAACAATTAACTAGGTTGGCCCTTTAACCGATTACATACAACACTTCCAATTGAATTGGCTCAAGAATGTTTACAAAAAAACATAATTATATGTCTAAAACCTAATTACAATAGGCACATAGCCCTTCCTTAACAATATTATAGTCACTAATCAATTTACCACCAATCGGCTGCATACACTATTCCGTTCTGGCATTCACTAGTTGTGTAACTTCAACTGTCTGTAACTTCGTCATACTTGCATATATGATCATGTGCTCATAGACTAAGCATGAATACACTCTTACCAACTTATCTTCTAGGGTTCATACTATAACTCGGTCATACGCACGTGCGCTGATGCTCTAAACTACTGGTGCTTTGCTAATTATCTAGTCTTCTGTACTTAGCCAATTTCTGATCTTCTTATCATGTGCGCTGACTCCAAAACACTATATGACTTTGTTGGCATAATGAAAACACTATATTAAGTCATATACAATAGTATAGTCAACTTGCCAACATAAAAGAACTTGAACAAAATATCCTTAGGGAACCAAAAGATACTGCAATCCCCTTTAAATTGGAGGTGGTCTATGGCCTCATGGGTTAAGATCAAGAGGAAGAGGAGGAAGACAAAGAATTAGTTGTGGAAAAAAAAATTAATAAAGAAAATTATCTATTTAATAGACAATGAAAAAATGGAGTATCTAGGAATGTGATAAGGAAGATCAATCAGTCATGGAAAAAGCTATCAAGGATGCAAAATTGGGTCTATCCCTCACATACCCAGGTAGTGAGAATTTGATTATGGAAAGACCCCAAAAATGAGAGGAAGAAAATCATTTTTAGAGCTAAAAAAAAAGATGGGTCCACTAAGGATCAGACCAAAATAACACTTTGATTTAATAATGGGAAGGGGAAGTACCTTCCCAAGGAGCCATGAAAATGATAACATGGAATGTTAGGGGAATTAATGCCCCTAAAAAATAGTGCATTATAAAGAATAATATATTCTCATTTGAAGCTGATATTATCCTTCTAAAAGAAACAAAACTAAGTAGGGAAGATTCAGAGGGATTCAAAAAGGAATTGGCATATCGATATTAGAGATAGTAGTAGAAGAGGGGGCCTCGGGGGTGGGGGGATAATTATTCTATAGGACCCAAGGAAAGTATCCTTTATACAACTAAAAGATAACAAAACTAACAAAGTGGTGTTATTAGAAGGCTAAATAGTGGATTGAGCTTTATCTTGGTTAATGTTTATTTCCCAATAGAAAATAATGATAAGAAAAAGGTCTGGAAAAAAATTGAGAATTTTCTAATAGTATATCAAGACCAAAATTGTATTCTTGGAGGTTAATTCAATGCCATTCTAGATATTACAGAGAAGTGTGAGGGTATTCATAGAGAATCAAAATCCTTAATTGATATAAAAATTGGGTTAATCAAAATAATTTGCTAGAAATTAGGACTAAAAATAGCTCCTTTACATCGAATAATAGACACTTAGGTTTTAGTAATATAGCAGAAAGCTTGATAGATTATTATTTAAGGAAAACTTGATCACATGTCCCTTCAACCTAAGCTCAAACATATTACCAAACATAGGCTCAAACCACTTTTTGATCCAATTACTAATATTGGAGGAAGTGAAGACCAAGATATGCCTCTTTTAGTTTGAAAAATATGGTTACAAGATGAAGAATGCGTCAAGTATATGGAACAATGGTGGTGGGAAGAGAAGTTCAAGGGATCCAAAATATTTTTCTTTACTTCCAAATTGAAAGAAATTTCCATGAAATTATTACAATAAAACAAGGAAAAATTTGGAGACATATTTGATATCAAGAATAAATTAGAAGAAGAGATCAGGATACTAAAAAAAGAAATAATTGAACAAGGAATGGATCAATCAAGGTTTCTTAAAGAAAAAGATCTTCTAATAAAATATGAGGATATATTGTCCCAAGAAGAGATCTTATGGAGGAAAAGTCCAAAGAAGTATGATTAGTAGATAGGGATAAAAATACCAAATTCTTCTATAAAAGTACTAAAAATAGTAGAAATATGAATAAAATAACCAAAATGAAAAAAGATGATGGGACAATCTTGGCAGAACCAGTGGATATTTCAAAAGGGGCAATATGATGCAGGAGCATCTCGGGTCCTTGGAAATCTTGTGTCACTAAAAACATGTTTGAAGTTTTCTTCTTTGCTCGGTTCCTTCTTTGAATGAGTTAGTTTGGTGTTGCTCATTTTCCTTTATTTATCGGTGTTGGTCGGTTATCTCTTTAGCACTCAGTGAATTTCCCTAGTGCTTGGTGATGCTTGTTTGGCACTTGGTTTCCTTGCTTACCGAGTTGTTTATTTTGGATTTATGTTGAGGTTGAATTGTGCATTTAATTTGGGTCACAAATTTAATGTTGGTACCTATCATTGGGAAGCATGTGGACCTAGATCTGGTCATTCCTTCCATTGATGGTGGATCTGAAGGACGACTTGTTTAGTAGCCTCTTGTATAAATGTAGTTGTTTGGTTAGAGTTTAGGAAGGAGTTTTTTTTTTGTAGAAGGATAGAAGATAGAAAATTAGAGATTGTTGGCAGATCCTCACATGTTGGAGGACTTCTGTACTTGATTGTAATATATGGCCTAAACCGGGAAGGCCTTATAGCCCAACATGTATGAATCAATGTAATTTAATATATGAAAGTATCTACATTCTCTCTCTCACTATTGTGTTTGTTGCTTTCATGTGTGATTTTTGCAAGGTGAATCTGTTCAAGGTGTGCCTTTGGCCCCTCTTCCCATCTACCCTTGGATTAGTTGGTATCAGAGTGAGGTGAGATCTAGATCTAGGTTTGTGAATCTAGGTTTAAGGTTTACTTCTTGTCAAACCCTAGTTGAATTATTGTGGGGTAGCAGATTGTGATCTGACCTGCAATTGTAGAGGGTTTCAAGATGGTTTGTGGGAGGTGAGATGTGGATCCAGGATTGGCAGACATGTTGAGAGAACTTGCTACTAGATTAGAAGCTATTGAAATAGCCCACAGAAGAGGAAGACATCTTGAAGATGTTAGTGATGATGAAGTTGAGGTAGAACAAGGTGATGTAGAACCTACACCTATGATGGATCAGGGCAAGGAAAGATATTTGAAGGCTTTGAAAAGTCTGAAGTCTACACCACACTTTAATCCTCTTGAGTATAGTGGAAAATTGGATTTTGATGAATTGGAGGATTGGATCACTGAAATGGAAAAGTATTTTGAGTATGAAAATGTACCCGAGGAAAAGAAGGTGAAAATTGCAAGAACAAGGTTGAAAAGTCATGCATCCTTGTGGTGGGAACATCTTTATTTGGACAAAATGAGGAAAGACAAAGAAAAAATCAAGGTATGGAATAAAATGGTGAATAAATTGAAAGGAAAGTTCTTACCTTGTGATTATCAGATTAACCTAGTTAGGCGAATGCAAAGTTTAAGGTAGAAAGATAGCTCGGTAAAAGAATATACTAAGGAATTTTATAGATTAGATATCAGATATGGACATGATGAAGATGATAGTGAAATAATTGCTAGATCCCTGAATGGTTTGAGAGTTTCCATCTAAGAAGAAATCAGTTTGGTCAAATTGGAGAACATTGAAGAGGCTTATCAATTTGGATTGAAAGCTGAGGAGAAATTGAATAAGAGACATGAGAAAAGACAAAGAGGCAGAGGTGGTAGATTCCAGAGAGGAAGAGGTGGATCTTATGGTGAAAAAAGTAGATCTAAACCTGAAAAAATGACTCTAGATAAAGGCAAGAGTGAGTGGAAAGGTGAAAGTTCATCTAGAGGCAAAGATAGTAACTACCAAGGTGGTTGATGAGGCATATTAATGTATTGATTTTGATATAGTTTTCATAGTTTGGACACACTCTTTTTGCTTTGACAAAACATTTCTAAACACTTATAGTAAATATCTTGTGAACTTATGCTAGAAACAACTAGAACCTACTAAACCTATGGGTAGCGTGTATGACATGTTTTGCTTAATATTATACATAGAATGTAGTATTTCATATAAATATTTTAAGATATGTTCTAATATCTGAGTAAAAGTAAGAATTTTATCTTGCATATGTGTTCTGGATGTTGCTAGCTTTTTAGGAGAATGAGGAGTGATGCAAAGAGTGGTGATTACTGCATTTAAGGAGGAGGATAATGGAGACCGGTCATGGCAAAGAAAGTGCAGTTTAGTTTCATTGGATAAGCCATGCCTACAAAGGAGTTTTTGTTCCAGAGAATATAGGGGATACAACTTGCTATATTTCTTCCAAGTTGTTATTCTATTGCTTAGTAGTAAATGTACTATGTCATGGTTGATCTTCCGCCTTCTTTTCTAGCGATGTTTGTTCAAGACTTTTTATGTTATTTTTTTAATAAGCATCCAATCCTCTATATAATGGATTTGGATCATCTTAGTAAGCTAATGAGAAATAGATAATGCTGATTTAGATTTAGAAGTTACTCTTTTATGTTCTTCATGAATTATTCAATTTTTATGTAATCAAAGAAGGATTTTAATGGAAGAGAGATTTTGAAGTACTTGTGTTCATAGTTAATTGAAGCCAACCAAGGGGGATCACTTGGGAGGTGGAATAGATTTATGTAGAATAGATTCATTTCTTGTAGTTTCTTATTTTCAGATAGATTTACTATATTAGTCCTGTAGCATTATTACTATGAAAGTTCTTGCAGCACTTGTAGAAAATGATCATAGTGGATGTTCTGAGTTGTTAATTAGTTTAGGTTCATTTTTAAGCTTTCTGCAATTATCTGTTGTTAGCCAAGGTGTGTTTACTATTTTGTAGCAATAGTATAGATTATTCCAATGCATTTTACTTTCCTAAATCATAGGTGTTATGACTCCTAAAGGAACTTAGTGCACAAACTGTGCTGACCCATTTCAAGTCCTACGTCCCTGGGTTGACAATTCAAGTGTATTTAATGGTGGAGTAGGTAATCCTTAGAATAGATATATTATCCTTGAGAGAGAGACAATGGCATGATTATCTTCATCTATTGTGAAATTGTACATTTTTGGCGCCGTTGCCGGGGATGGTGTCAAGCTAGGAACCTTCACGAGTCATTTATTTTCAGATTAGTTTGTTACATAAGAACTGCAAAGTTGTGGGCTTGATTAACAAGTCACCAATTTCTTGCATGCATCGAAGAAGGAGAGATGTCCATGGTAGATTCCTTCCTAAGGAGCCTGTAAAACCAAAAGAATAATTTGAAGAACCTGAACTGCCATTTTTTATGCAAGCCCAAATTTTACTGCATCATCATCTTCAGTAGAAGAAGACATCTAGAAAACATTTGACCTCCATCCATTTGAGGAAATATTGGCTAGCTTCCATATTAACCCCACTTTAGGATCAATTTCTATCTAGAATCCCCCAATAATTACCAATTTCCAGCCACAGTTTCAATATCCCATGCCTCCAGCTATGGCAGATCCCACATTTCCGTTTCCAATACCAAGTCTCGTCAATAATCCCAATCTCAGAAATATACCTGCATCAGCATTACCAAAGTTTTATGGTCTCGTCACAGAGGATCCTGATACTTTTCTGTTCAAATTTGATATCCTGTGCTAGAGCTTTGACTATAATAATGACAGTCACAAGCTAAAATTATTCCCAGCCACACTAAAAGAGTCAGCTTTAAAATGGTTTATGGGCTTGGGGGCAAATGTAGTAGCAAATTGGGATGATATGAGAGGCCTGTTTCTTAGGAAGTATAAGGAATATTACAAGGGAAATGATTCAAAAGGTGATGACATTTTTAGAATGTCACAACAGGAAGATGAAATGTTAGAAGATTATATATCTCGCTTCCTATTCAACTTACAAAAGAACCCACAACATGCCCTGCAAGAGGAGTCCAAGAAGCTGATTTTTCTCAGAGGAGTAAATGAGAACTATCTTGAAGCATTGGATCTGATGGTAGGAGGAGATATATCCCAATCTTCATGGGATGACCTTCAGAAGATTTTCCAGAACTATTCTAGGTCAGCAGTAAAGAAAGGAAGGGGATTTCACTCAACAATAGCCAAGGGAAGTGGCTCTGGTATTTCAAAGATGGAAATTTAAAATTTGTTGTTTGATTTCAAGCAAGACATCATCGATGATATCTCCACACATTTGGATACAATGGTTGCTAAGAAGAAAAATGCAGAGGCTAAGGTGCAGTTAGCTGAGTACTGTCCACACTACCGAAGACAAAAGAAAGATTGTCACTACAAATTGGTCGCTAATGTGGAAAACCAACATCTTCCAACTGAGTACCTAAAGATAGAAGGAGAAGATGAGAAAGTATTCTTCATTGCTCAAGGTTGGCCATGGGCCCCACATCAAGGTATGCCTCAAGACCCTTTACAAAATTCAAATCCATATAGTAATCAATGGCAAAACCATAGTGTCCAAGGTCCTCCACAATATAATCAACCTAATTGGAACAATGCTTGGAGAAATAATCCACAAAGTCAATGGTATCATCCACAATAGCTTCAATGGCCACAGTTCCCATACTAATGGCAACCACCCCAAGGGAATTGGTAGTCTACAAACCAATGGAGAGGACCTCAGCAATGGTCTAACAATATTGGATACCCACCTTTACCACCTCCAGCAAATATACCTACACTAATGCCACCACCTACAAGTTCTTGACCTCAAAAATAGACTCAGTTGCCTGCACAACCTCAGCCAAATCCAAATAAACAATAGCCACAACAACCAATGTATGCTACTGATGCTCAACAGTTCCCTGCTTATGCTTTAAGTGTCATAGATATACATTTGAGATCTGGTACAACCCTACCAACACCTGAACCACCTCTCATAACTAAAATACCAGATCCTCCTGTAGCATCAACACTAGCAACTTCTCTACTGCAAATGGTTGACCTAGCCAATGCAACTAGTTCAACTCAAACTTAAACTATAGTTGAATCTCCTTTTCCACAAAAGCTCATACAAAGTAAACCTGCACAAATAGAGGAACAATCCTTTGACATCATTAACCAGCTGAAGAACATGCATGTCCAGATTCTTTTGTTCCAAGCTATTAAGGATGTTCCTATTTATGGTAAAGCTATCAGAGAAGCCTATCTCAAAAATCCAAGGGGGAAGAAAAAAGACCCAACCACAGTCCATGTTATAAGACAATTGGTTTACATCATGTTAGGGAAATTGGTTATTCCTAAATATTCTGATATAGGAAGTCTAGTTGTGAATGTGATTATAAATGGTCAGTTAGTTAAAAATGTCTTGATTGATCTTGGTGCTGCTATAAATGTAATGACCAAGGATACTATGAAAAAGCTGAACATAGAAGGATTACAGGCTACCCCAACAATTCTGTAACTCGCCGATAGTTCTACTGTCATTCTTGATGGGTTGATAGAGGACATAGTAGTAGCCCTAGATTCTCTAGAGTGCCTTGCAGATTTTATGATTCTATCCCCAAAAGTCAACTTAGCTGGTTACCCTATCATTTTAGGATGACCATGGTTAGCTACAAATGATGCAAATATAAGTTTTAGGTTAGGGAGTATGACCATATCGGATGGACATGCAACAAAGAAATTTGTCCTGTATCCTCCAACACAACCCCAACCATATTTAAGCACACCTGTATGGCCAGATTTAGGGGATGGAGAGGAAGAGTTAAAATTTGTAGTACAACTTATGATGTTACATAGACAGTCTTTTCTAAAGCTACAGGAGGAGGATTCAGTAATTCAGAGTATTCTTAATAATACTTGTGTGGTAGAAAAGGATGTATCTGACAGCTCTATGTTGGAACTAACTACATATGATGAACATATTAAGAATTATTTTCTTCCTAAGGAGCCAAACATTATCCATCAGCTTTTGCCATGTGAACTAGATACAAGTCTCATCTCTGAAGCTGCTATGGTTAATCTCACAACTACTGTTGAGTTGTCAAAATGTCATAATCTCCATGTCAATAACAAACTGCCTCCCAAATAGTTGAAATAGTTAACAGAGCTTCTTCAAAAACATGAAAAGGATTTTACATGGGACTATGGAGATATGAAAGGTTTAAGCCCCACATTATGCACTCATAGAATATATATCAATGAAGGGTGCCTGCCACTCCGTCAACCCCAGAGGTGGATTAATCCAATACTTAGGGAAATAGTTAAAACTGAACTACAAAATTTGCTTGATGCTAGTTTTATATACCCTATATCTAATAGTCGATGGGTCTCACCTCTAGTTATAGTACCTAAAAAGGGAGGGAAATAGTAGATTTGTGTAGATTATAGAGAATTGAATAAGGCAACGAAGAAGGATCATTTTCCTTTACCATTTATTGATCAAGTTCTGGATACTCTGGCTGGTAAGAAATATTTTTCTTTTCTTGATGGGTACAGTGGTTATAATCAGATAAGTATAGCTCTAGAGGATCAGGATAAGACTACATTTACATGCCCATGGGGTACTTTTGCATACTCTGTGTTGCCATTTGGCCTGTGTAATGCTCCAGCAACATTTCAAAGAGTTGTAATTAGTATTTTTGCTGACATATCACATGATTGTATGGAAATATATATGGATGATTTTACAACATTTGGAGTGACCTTTGAGGAGGCTTTGATGAGTCTTGAAAAGGTTCTTGTCTGATGCAAATAACATAATCTATCACTTAATAATGATAAATGTTTCATGCTTATGCAGGAAGGGGTGGTGCTTGGTCATTTTATATTAGCCGCAGGGATACAAGTGGACCCAACCAAGATAGAGATAATTCTAACATTGCCCAAACCTGCTAAACCAAAGGATGTAAGATCTTTTTTAGGTCATGTTGGCTATTATAGGTGTTTCATTCAAAATTTCAATCAAATAGCTAGTCCTTTGTATACACTACTAACTAAAGAAGCTGAATTCATTTGGACACCAACATGTAATGAATCCTTCCTACAACTTAAGAAACTCCTCGCCACAACACCAGTTCTTAAGGGACTAGATTGGTCTATTCCATTTCATATCCATATTGATGCATCAGACTATGCTATAGGTGCTATATTGGGACAAAAGCCTACTAACCTTGAAAATGCAATCTATTATATTAGTAAAAGCCTCCATGGCCCTGAACTAAACTACATAGTAACTGAGAATGAACTTTTACCTGTAGTTTATGCATTAAACAAATTCTGACACTATGTAACTGGCTATCCTATTTTTGTTCATACTAACCACTCGGCCATAAAGTACTTGATGAACAAACCTGCTGCAACTGGTAGATTGGAAAGATGGCTCTTATTATTGCAGGAGTTTGATATTACCATTGTTGATAAGCCAGGCAAGGCCAATGTAGTTGTTGACTATTTGTCTAGACTTCAACTTGCTGATGAAGATCCAACTCCAATTGAAGATACATTTCCAGATGAGCATTTGTTCCACATAGAAACCCATACACCATGGTATGCAGATGTAGAAAACTATCTTGCTGCAAATAAAATGCCCCCACACTTCTCCTAAAAAGACAGGAAGAAGCTTGTAGAGGAAAGTTTTCATTATTCATGGATAGTTAACAATATCTTCTATACTGGACCAGATCAAATCATGAGGAGATGTGTCAGGGAAGATGAAATATATGACATACTACATGCCTGTCATGATGAACCATGTGGAGGCCATTTTTTAGGAAAATGAACAGCATTAAAGATACTTACAACTAGATATTATTGGCCAACATTACATAAGGATGCAACAAATTATACAACCAAGTGTGACAAATGCCAGAGAATGGGCCAGCCAACCAGATCAGCTGAGATGCCACTCAATCCATAGGTTGTTGTAACACCCTTTGACAAGTGGGGTATGGATTTCATAGGGCCAATTGACGCACCATCAAATGGAAAATCCTACATCTTGGTATGTACGGATTATTTAACAAAATGGGTGGAAGTCAGGGCGATGAAAAATGCAAGAGATGGGAAAGTAGCTAAATTCTTATATGAAGAAATATTCACATGCTATGAAGTTCGCAGAGAACTTGTAATAGATCAAGGAGCCCAGTTCACATCAAATTTGATCATTGAAATTATGAAAGAATACAACATAAGGCATCAAAAATCTAGCCCTTATCACCCTCAAGAAAATGGGCAAGTAGAGGTCACCAACAGAGAAATTGAGGCCATTCTGACCAAGATAGTGCAAATACATAGGATGGATTGGAGCAGCAGGTTAACTGAAGCCGTCTGGGCTTACCAAACTACATGGAAGACAACAGCTAGATTCACCCCATTTAAACTTGTGTATGGAAAAGTAGCAATGTTGCCCATTGAATTTGAACATAAAACATTGTGCACTACTTTGGAATTGAACATCGGCCTTCCTACAACACAAGAAGAGAGACTTCTCCACTTAAACTCACTGGATGAAATGAGAAAGATAGCTTTGGAAAGAACAAAGATCATTCAGAAACAATGGAAGAAGTGGTATGATGCACATATCAGGAATAAACACTTCCAAGTGGGAGATTGGGCTCTTTTATATGATTCTTGATTCAAGGAGATTCCAAGAAAATTGCAGACTCGATGGCTAGGGCCTTACGAAATTCAGTATGTATTCGACAATGGAATAGTCTAGCTGACAACCATTGATCCAGTCCAGTTCAAACTACTTGTAAATGGCCACTGATTGCACCTCTATCATAAACCATAGACCAAGGATGAGTTCCTATAGCAGTTCCAACCAAGAAATTTACCAGCTCCTACGGACACAGTTCCTACAATGGAGGGTGTAAGCCTTCTTCTTACAGCCGTACCATAACAAGCCTTCAATGAGCACCCATAATAAAACCTCATTCCATCTGAGGTTTGTTCTTTCATTCATTTTTTCATTTTATTCTCATCAAATCATCTCATTTCTTTTTCTACCATCCACTCACACTCCACATCACCCACAAATTCTATTTTCTTTTATTGCTTTCAATAAAAAATGCCGTCAGCACCTTTTCTATGGTCACCAGACTTCACCAACTCATCAACTTGCATGTGGATGTACGATCTAAAATTTTTAAGTACAACATTTTTATTTTTTACTCATTTTTAGCGCATAGGTTTCCATAATTATATCTAATATTGCACTAAATGTATCGTATAAGCCTTAAGCCAGTTTTCCATTCCTGTGCAAAATTTTTTAAGTGCGAACACTTGTCCAAATTTTGTGGGGGGTAGGGAAAGTGTATTAATTTCCAAGTGTCATCTCCACATCACCCTAGTCATGTCCATGTTATATGTTGTACTTTAGCTACGATCTATTTTTAATTTAAAAATCTTTATTGTATCTGTCATACCTTTTCATTCTGATTTTGGGAAAGATTTCCTGAGTTTGACATGACTTAAAAAGGACTATCATTTATACGAGAACACTTCCAGTTAAAACCTTGATGTCCTTCATAATTAATGGCATCATTATTTTACATGCCAAACATAACAAAGCCATGTTAAGAGAATGTGGTATCGACATTTCTCAGAAAGATCAATTTGAATTCTGAGAAGAAGGTATTTGCAGAGTGTTAAGGGGGTAAAAATTATCAAGGTGGTGAGAATAGAGAAATTTAAAACTAGGCATTTTGAAGATGGGAGGACAATTGTAGAGACATGGGCCAGTTGTCTATGGTATTCTACTAGCAGATGTGGAAGCAGTCCATAGTTTTAACGCTTGTGGATGGCTTGGCTACTTCTTGCAATTAACAAAGTTCAATGAAGAAGTAGCAATAGAGTTTATGAGGACATTCAATGAAGGAGAAGCCATAGTATGGGGATTAACAATGATTTCTACTGAGGAGCAGATAGCAGAAGTCATAGGACTACCATTTAATGGAGAGCATTATCCAAATGAACATGATGCTAGGTCATCTCAGGCACAGTTTTCTCAGTTGGGTGACCCTCTACTGGAGATCTCAAAACAAGGGTGTAAGAGACTGTCTCTTCCAGCGCCATATCCAGAATTGGAAAACCATATCATCAGGTACTTGACCTACGAAGGCAGATTTTCAAACCTGCATGCTCATCATTTTAAACTACTTAGTTGTGTAAGGCATAACATTCAAGTTAATATTTCCATTTTCCTTTACAATATGTTGTATATTAGTGCCGAAAAAACTCAAAAAAGAAATGAAAATTCTATTTCTCATCATGCCCTAGTCAAAATTTTAGTTGAAAGATCTCTTAGGGATTCCTCCCTTGTATCGTGGGCAGAATTTGTTGAATTTAAAACTTTGTAGCCTTAAGCCAACCTTGTCTCACAAAATTTAGGGAATGAGGAAGAGATTGTGGGGCCTAGTCAGAATCCAGCTGAAATAGAGAAAGAACTAGCATTACCTCCTACTGATAAATTTGCTGGGCTTATTTTAGAGGATGATATACCTAGCTCTTCCAAAGACAAAGGCAAACATAAGGTTGATGAAGAGAGCCCTAATTTTAAAAGAAAAGCCCAAAACCATTTTGTTCAAGTGGCAAAGAAGAAAAGGTCTACTCCTGCAGCAACTAATCCTACAACATCTACCCCAGCACCATCTAAACCAAAATGGACCCGCAAAGCAATAGAGGTTAATGAGGTTCCTGTACGTCAAAGCCCTCGAATGCGAGGCCAAGTATCCTCAGTTTCCCCTAAAAACCTAAATGTTTCAATGTGAAAACCTCGTGTAGAATCGCAGGTCAAGAATATTCCAGATGACTCTCCTGTATAATTGGAAGCCCAAAATGTGGAAACATGTGAAAATGAGCCTAACAGTGAAATGCCACAGGGTGATCAAAAAATGTGTGATTCAAGTCCTGTTGTAGTCACAGAAAATGCCCCTGAAAGTGTTCAACCTACTTCTCCACTAGTCCCTGTATACTCTAATGTTTCTGTCATACCTTATAGATCCTCCTGGTATACCCATTATTTCCAGCAAGTTGCTAAGGAATGAAAGAAGAAAGCTATGGCCCAAGAATTCCCTTCATCTACAATTCAATCTATATTATTTGGTCTATACAATCACTTCATTTTTCAAAAGACCTTGTGGAAACAAGAACGAGACCAAATGCAGAAAAAAATATTTGATAAAGATGAGGAAATTGAATCCCTTAAGAAGCAGCTTGAGAAACAGAAACAATAGATGAATAAGGCCTTAAAGTTAGCTAGCCAAGTCATGGCTTGTAGACCACCACCAAGGGTGTATTCCATTTGTCTAAAGGAACAGTTTCTATTATTTCAACTAATGATGACAATAAGGAATATTGACTGTGAATTTAAAACTGCTCAAGATTTTTACAATGTGTATCAGACTCTACCCTCATGGCAGAAGAATTTGTTATGTGAACTATATCTACATAATTTCATAATTCCACATGAAACATAGTGGAATCCTCTGCTTTACATAGGAGATGTTCACCTTAGAGATTTAATGTCTTGGATGCACAATGAGACAAATTATGACAAGCAGTTAAATGTCTACAAAGATCTTGGGAAATCTGAACCCTTGCCACTATAGGCTGAATCACATAAGCCTGATGATCTTCTAAGAGGCTAGTTTAGATTAACTTATGGGAAACAAAAACCAGAGGTCAGGGATAAAGTGTTTGTAGAAAGAGAAAAGGTTTACAGAGATTACTAGACACTCCCAAACTTTACACAACAAAGAGCTTTTTCAAGGATTAGGAACCGATGGAACTGACTGCCAGAAGCCTTCAAAAAGGTAGAACCACATAGCCCTATCAATTATGAGGTAGCTGTTCATAGGGTGACCAAATACATACAATTGGGATGATAGATCAGAAAGGAACTATGGATGCCCTTGTCTTTTCAACCTCCTACACTTCTTTGGAATCTTTATGATAATAATGCTACTAGACTAGACTCGTTGGTTGAGGAGCATAGAGGTGAACACTGGGAGCGCACCAGAGGATTCTTCTACACTTTCAAAAGTGGGAAGAAAGGGAGAACCATAATCAACAACTTTAGAGCTATGGAAAAGAAGTAAAATGCTTGAGGATAAGCATTTGAATAGTGGGGGGCAGATGATGAGGCATATTAATGTCTTGATTTTGATATAGTTTTCATATTTTGGACACACTCTTTGTGCTTTGACAAAACATTTCTAAAAACTTGTAGTAAATATCTTGTGAACTTATGCTAGAAATAGTTAGAACCTACTAAACCTATGGGTAGTGTGTATGACATGTTTTTCTTAATATTATACATATAATGCAGTATTTCATGTAACTATTTTAAGCTATGTTCTAATATCTAAGTAAAAGTAGGAATGTTATCTTGCATATGTGTTCCGGATGTTGCTAACTTTTCAGGAGAATAAGGAGTGATGCAGAGAGTGGTGATTACTGCATTTAAGGAGGAGGATAATGGAGACCGGTCATGGCAAAAAAAGCACAGTTCAGTTCTGTTGGATAAGCTGTGCCTGCAAAGGAGTTGTTGTTACAGAGAATATAGGAGATACAACTTGCTATATTTCTTGCAGGTTGTTATTCTATTGCTTAGTAGTAAATGTACTATGTCATGGTTGATCTTCTACCTTCTTTTCTGGCAATGTTTGTTCAAGACTTTTTATGTTATGTTTTTAATAAGTATCCAATCCTCTATATAATGGATTTGGATTGTCTTAGTAAGCTAATGAGAAAATAGATAATGCTGATTTAGATTCAGAAGTTACTTTTTTCTGTTCTTCATGAATTATTCAATTTTTATGTAATCAAAGAAGGATTTTAATGGAAGAGAGATTTTGAAGTACTTGTTGTGTTCATAGTTAATTGAAGCCAACCAAGAGGGTCCACTTGGGAGGTGGAATAGATTTAGGTAGAATAGATTCATTTCTTGCAGTTTCCTATTTTTAGATAGATTTACTGTATTAGTCCTACATCATTATTACTATGAAAGTTCCTGCAGCACTTACAGAAAATGATCATAGTGGATGTTCTGAGTTGTTAATTAGTTTAGGTTCATTTTTAAGCTTTCTACAATTATCTGTTGTTAGCCAAGGTGTGTTTACTATTTTGTAGCAGCAGTATAGATTCTTCCAATGCATTTTACTTTCCTACAACATATGTGTTATGACTCCTAAAGGAACTTAGTGCACAAATTGTGCTGACCCATTTCAAGTCCTACGTCCCTAGGTTGACAATTCAAGTGTATTTCATGATGGAATAGGTAATCCTTAGAATAGATATATTATCCTTGAGAGAGAGACAATGGCATGATTATCTTCATCTATTGTGAAATTGTATAGTGGTTATAGAAGAGGTGGTTTTCGAGGAACTAGTTACAATTGTGGAGAAGAAGGACATAGGTCATTTGAGTGTACACATGCAAGTAAGAAGGTCAGTAATAGTAGAAATGCTTTGGTGCAAGAAGAGTCACCGAATGAACCTGAGAAGGAAAATAACTTGATGGTAAGGAGAGCACTTTTGAGTGAAAGTAATAAGGAAGATCCGGTAAGGAAAATTTTGTTTAAGACTAGATGTAGAGTTTCTGACAAAGTTTGGAAGGTAATCATTGACAATGGTAGCTTGGAGAATCTAGCATCTGAGGAAATGGTCACAAAGTTGCATTTGAAGAGATTGGAACATCTGAAGCCCTATCATATTTCATGGATCAAAGATGAGCATACACTCCTGGTAAGTGAACAATGTTATGTGAATTTGAAAATTGGAAAGTACTATGATAAGGTGTTGTGTGATATGATAAACATGCTATATATGATGGGAGATTGCATAAATATACTATTTGGGTTGATGGGAGAAGAAAAATCTTGTTACCTTTGATGGAAGAACCTGTTAGTAATGTTTGCACATCTGTGAAATTTTTCTTAGTGGAAGGAAGATATTTTGTTAAGGATTTGAAGAAGAGTGATGTATGTTTTGTTGTGATGCCTAACAAACTGAGTAAGACAAAAATGATAGTGTCCTTGAGGAGATTTATAAGTTACTCATCAAGTGCAGTGAAATCATTTCTGATAATGTACCTGATGGTTTTTCACCGAAGAGAAGCATTGATCATTGCATGGATCTAATCCCTGGAGCTAGTTTACTGAATAAGGCACCACATCGGTTGACACCTATTGAGAATCAAGAATTGAACTAACAGATTCAAGAATTATTGTAGAAAGGTTTGATCAGAGAAAGTTTGAGTCCTTGTGCATTACCTGCTATATTGGCACCAAAGAAGAATGGAGAATGATGAATGTGTACTAATTCCAGAGCAATTAACAAGATAACAGTGAACTATAGATTTTCTATATCGAGAATGGGTGATATAATGGATAGTTTGACTAGAGCAAAGTATTTTACCAAAATTGATTTGACAAGTTGGTATCATCATATCTTAATCAGAGAAGGTGATGAATGGAAGACTTCTTTCAAGATAAAAGAAGGTTTTTATGAGTGGTTGGTTATGCCTTTTGGTTTAACTAATGCACCGAGTACTTTTATGAGATTGATGAATGAAGTTTTGAAGAAATTCTTGGGTAAGTTTGTGATTGTATATCTTGATGATATTTTGATATTCAGTAAGACTAGAGAAGAACATTTGTTGCATGTTAAAAAAGTATTGAAGAGGTTGAAAGAAGAAAAGTTGCTGATAAATCTGAAAAAGTGTTCATTCATGAAAGAGGAGTCGATTGTGTATTTGGGTTTTGTGATTTCAACTGATGGTTTGAAAATGGATCCTGAAAAGGTTGAAGCTATTTTGAATTAGCCTACACTTGAGAATGCTAGTGAGGTAAGATCATTTCATGGTTTGGAAAGTTTTTATTCGAAAGTTCATTAAGAATTTCAGTTCAATATGTTATTCTATGACTGAGACTATGAGAGGAGATAAAAGGGAATTCAAGAGGACACATGGAGTTGATAAAAGTTTTGAGACTCTGAAGCAGAAGGTTTCTGAGTTGCCTATTTTGGCATTGCTTGATTTCAATAAGGTATTTCAAGTGGAATGTGATGCAAGTGGTAGTGCAATTGGAGCTGTATTGAGTCAAGAAGGTAAACTTGTTACTTTCTTTAGTGAAAAGTTGAATGATGCAAAAAGGAAATATTGTGTATGATCAATATTTCTATGCTATTGTTCAAGAATTGAAGAAATGGAGACACTGTTTGATAACGAGTGAATTTATGTTGCATACCGATCATAAGGCTTTACAGTATTTGGGTAGTCAGAATAAGTTGAATCAAAGACATATGAAATAGGTTGAGTATTTATAGAGTTATACATTTGTGATAAAGCATAAGAGTGGAGTCACTAAATGAGTTGCTGATGCATTGAGTAGAAGGAGATCTTTGATGATCTAGAAAAGAATTGAAGTTCTTGGCTTTGATGACATGAGAGATTCTTATGAATTTGATCTTGATTTTTCCGAGTCATGGAGAAAGTGTAGAGTACCTATTCAAGATCAACCGAGTACTAAATGAGATGAATATTTTATTCAAGAAGGTATGTTATTTAAAGGTATTCAGTTGTGTATACCAAGAGGAGCAATGAGAACTAATTTGATAAAGGATAAACATAGTAGTGGATTGGTTGGACATTTTGGTATTGATAAGACATTGAAATTGCTTAAGGAGAAATACTTTTGGCCACAGTTGTATAAAAATGTTCATAAATTTGTGAAAAGTTGTGGAATTTGTCAAGTTGCAAAAGGAGTAAGTTAGAATAATAGATTGTATACACCGATTTCTCTTCCTGAGAAACCTTGGATTGACATCAGTGTGGATTTTGTTCTTGGCTTACCAAAGATAGTGAGAGGTAATGATTCTATAGTTGTTGTTGTGGATAGATTTTCTAAAATGGCACATTTTATACTTTGTAGAAAGACATCAGATGCAGCACATATAGAAGATCTTTTCTTTAAGGAAATTGTTAGATTGCATGGATTACCGAGGAGTATTATCTCTGATCGAGATAACAAATTTGTTGGATACTTTTGGAATACCCTTTGGAGAAAGTTTGGCATAGAGTTGAAATATAGTTCTACATTTCACCCACAAACTGATGGACAGACATAAGTTGTGAATAGGAGTTTGGGTCATCTTTTGAGATTTTTAGTTAGAGACACACCGAGTAATTGGGATTCTATGTTGGCACAAGAAGAGTTTTCATACAATAATTTAGTGAATAGGAGTACTGGAAAAATACCTTTTGGGATTTTAAATGGCATACAACTGAAAGGTATATCTGATTTAAGGGATATTGCTGATGAAAGAAAGAGAAGTGCTGAAGGAGTGAAGTTTGTTGAGTACATGAAGACATTGCATGAAGATGTGAAATAGAAGTTGGAAGTAAGTAATAAAAAATACAAAGATAGAGCTTATAGATCAAGAAGACATAAGACTTTTGCAGTTGGTGATGAAGTAATGGTTTATTTGAAGAAAGGATGATTTCCTGTTGGAACATATGGGAAGCTAAAAATGAAGAAGTTTGGACCTTGTAAGATTTTGAGGAAATTTGACAATGGAAATGCATATGAGATTGAGTTACTTGATGACATGGACATATCACCTATATTCAACATTGTTGATTTGTATGAGTATCATGAACCTAATGAAGACATGATATTACCAATGGACTATCCTAAGAAATAGATGGAGGAAGTTGAAAAGATTTTGGAGCAAAGAATTGATAGAAGTACAAGAGGAAAATAGTATATGGAATATTTGGTGAAGTGAAAAAATAGACCGATTGAAGACAATTCATGGATTTTGCAATCTAAGTTGGATACAGCTTAGATCATACTTGTTTCATGATTCAGAGAATCATTTTCAAATAACCCCAGGTGTCTAATGCAGGAGCATCTCGGGTCCTTGGCAATATTGTGTCACCAAAAACATGTTTGAAGTTTTTTACTTTGCTCAGTTCCTTCTTTGACCGAGTTGGTTCAGTGTTACTCTATTTTATTTATTTATCAGGGTTGGTCAGTTATCTCTTTGGCACTCAGTGAATTTACCTGGCCCTCGGTGATGCTTGTCTAGCACTCAGTTTCCCTTTTTATCGATTTGTTTGTTTTGGATTTTTGTTGAGGTCGACTTGTGCATTTAATTTGGGTCACAAATTTAATGTTGGTACCTATCATTGGGAAGCATGTGGACCTATATCTGGTCAATTCCTTCCGTTGATGGTGGATCTGAAGGCTGACTTGTTCGGTAGCCTCTTACATATAAATGTAGTTGTTTGGTTAGAGTTTAGGAAGGAGTTTTTTTTTGGTAGAAGGATAGAAGATAGAAAATTAGAGATTGTTGGTAGATCCTCGCATGTTGGAGGACTTTTGTACTTGATTTTAATATCTGGCCTAAACTAGGAAGGCCGTACAGCCTGGCATGTATGAATCAATGGAAGTTAATATATGAAAGTATTTGCATTCTCTCTCTCACTATTGTGTTTGTTACTTTTGCGTGTGATTTCTGCAAGGTGGATCTGGTCAGGGTGTGCCTTTGGCCCCTCTCCCTGTCTACCCTTGCATCATAGTAAGTTTCTTTCAAGACATTCTCAATAATTTGGAAGGATCTAATATAGTATCACGAAACAATATATTATCTAATATCCCAAAAATTGTAACAAAAGAAGAAAATAAATTACCAACCCATAGATTTTCAAAAGAAGAAATTAAGTCAACACTTAAGCAACTCCATCTTGACAATGCCCCTGGTTTAGATGGTTATCCGACACACTTCTTTCATAAATGCTGGTATTTTCTTGGGGATGAGCTAATAGAAGCCTTGGAAAATGCTATAAGTTCAGGGAAATTACTAAAAGAGATAAACAATACTTTTATTACTTTTATACCCAAGAAAGAGAAATTAGAGAGCCTAGAGGAATTCAAGACAATTTATTTATGCAACACATTATATAAAATAATGATAAAATCTTTAGCTGACAGAATTAAAAATCTACTTCCAACCATTATAGCCAATGAGAAAGTTGGATTTGTTCTTGGGAGATCCATATTTGATGGGGTAATTATTTTCCAGGAAGTAATATACTCCTCACAACAAAATGGAAATCCAAGTATGATAATAAAACTAAGCATTAAAACGGCCTACAATAAGGTTGATTGGATATTTTTGGGAAAATGCCTAGAAGTATATAGATTCACAAAATAATGGATCAACCTAATTTTTGAATGTATTCCAGCCCCCAGGTCTCTATCTTAGTGAATGGATCACTAGAAGTTATTTTCAATATCTCAAGGTGCCTTAAATAGAATAATTTGATATCCTCCTTTCTTTATATTATAATGGAAAAATCCCTAGGTAGAACCATAAAAAAATCTAGGGAGAATTGGTCAGTTAAAGGCATCAAGGTAACTAGTGGATTAGAACCCATCACTTATTAGTAATTTTTTGATGACACTATGTTATTTGGAGTAAGTGAAAAAATATAGGAAATTAAATTTAAGGCCATAATTAATGAATATTCAAAGGCCTTAGGCCAAATGGTAAGTTTAGAAAAATAAGAGATATTTTTCCTCAACACTATCCTAGGATAGAAGAATTAATAAGTCATATCTTCAATTTTAGGAAGGGTGATCTACCATGCAAGCATCTAGGAATCGCTTTAGATAAAGGGATGAGATTCAACAAGTTATGGGATTAGATCTTATCTAAAATTAGAGAAAACATAAGATTTTTGTAAAGGTTAATGACTCTCTTCAGCAAGTAGAGTTAGGATACTAAAAATGGTTCTCTCAGCTATACCTAGATATATTAGCTGTCATGTACTCCCCACCCATAATGTGTGAATTCCAAATTGGTGAGGTACCTAAGAACCTTCTTATGGTAGGGGTCTGTGGAACATTAGAAGATAACCTTGATAACATGGGACAAAATATGAAAATATATCAAGGAAGGAGGATTACAGATTAAAAGAATGATATAAAAAAATAAAAATTTGGGGGCTAAATTAGTCTAGAAGATATATAAAAATTCAAACCCAAAATGGGTCAAAATCCTCAATTATAAATATCTTAATGAGGGAGACCCCACTAGCATCTTCAAAATAGTTTCTACCCTAAAAGCCTCTTGAGTTAGGAACTTTATGTTAGAATGAAGAAAAGTGATCATGGATAATCTAACTTGGGACATAGTGGATGGTAATCGGGCCCTCTTTTGGGATGATTCATGGGGAGGGTATGAACCTTTGAGCAACCTTATGGATAAAAATAATATAAAAAGGACTTTGGTAAGTGAGTGGGGCATACATGAAGGTCCAAGCTAGAAATAGAAATCATTAGACATTCTTAATCTATCAAATGAAGAAGTGGATACTCATAAACAAACATTAGCTAGTAGGAAAATTAATCTCCACAAAGGTAATGATAGACTAGTATGGGACATAGCCAAAATAGGAGAGTATAATAGTAAAGACAATTATGAATGCTTGATTAAGAATCAATAAACCTCTATATCAATGTTACCTTTAAATATGTGTAAGATTAAATATTATCTACTAAAAGTGGAGTTCTTTGCATGGTAATACATGCAAAAAAAATATCCTAGCAATAGACTTGTTTACAAAACTAGAATTTGAGGGCCCATCAAGATGCCCTCTCTATGAAAAATTGAAGAAAAAACTAACCATTTGTTAGTTAACTATAAATATGCAAACAAGTGTTGGGAATGGTTATGTAACAAGTTAGGGTAGATAACAACCCTACACAATGATATTTTAAGTTTATTTTAATGATGACCTGATTGAAAGGAAGCCAAAGTGCGGAAACACTTCCAAATGCTAATTCTAATAGGAGAGATGATGCTGAAATTTATCTCACAAAACCTTAGACTATTGCAAGCTAAATAAACACATACAGAAAATGGATTCAACACATAAACACAACACCAGATATATGTGGGAAACCCTTATGGGAAAAAACCCACCACTCCAAAGCCAAACTCAATTGTATTATCAGCAACAAAGTTACAATACAATCTCCAGAGCCACAACTCTCCAAGAGTAATTAGCTGTGATATCCAGAATAATTTTGGTAGCATAACAACGCTCTTCAAAACAATTATTTCTTTTTCAATTCTCTACAACAATGCCTTGTACTTATAGAGTTTTTGTACAAGAGGAAACAGTTTCTAAAGCGTCTACATTCAATGCATCTACAAATTATTTTAGAAACTTTCTTTGTGCACAACTCTTGCCTTAAAAATAAAGAAAAGAGAATAAATCAGAGAAAAAAGGAAACATTTTGTTTTCTTCTCCAAGTCCATCCTTGTGGAAGATTTCATCTTCATTTAGTAGCTTTCCAAAAAGAATAAATAAAACAATAAATCATGATAAGGTTGAGTCACCTTATCCCAACAATCTCCCACTTGACGAAGACCTTACAAGAGTTACTATATCACAACATAGGCCCCAAGGCCCATAGAACCAACACACCATCTAAACTTTTCAGTGCTCATTGGCTTTGTCAATGCATCTACAATGTTCTCTAAAGTAGCAACCTTTTCCAACTTCACCTTTCCATCTTCCACCATATCACGAACAAAATGATACTATACATCAATGTGCTTTGTTCTAGCATGGAAAGTAGCATTCTTTGCTAAACAAATAGCACTGTGGCTGTCACAATATATAGTAATCCGTCCTTCATCAAAACCTGTAAGATTTGATGACAAACAAATCTATTAAGCCCAAGAAACCTTCATGCAAAAAACTTGTTACAGGAGAGAAGCAGAAAGAAGGAAAAAGCAGAACTCATAAGTTACTCAAAATGTGAGAGCAAAAATATAATCCGAGTTATTGAAAAAATAATTACAAGGTTCAACCTAAAAAGGTGAACAAAACCCTAAAGCCTAAAAAAGCTAGGTTGCACATTAATAATTAATAAAAGAATTAATTATTAATGCACCTAAGAGAAAGCTTAAGCATTAAAGAGTAATAAATTAACTGATTAAATCAATATGATTTAATTAGTAAGAAAACTAAATATTACTCTAACACCCTCCCTTAAGCTAAGTGCAGGGGGAAGCTAACCTAGCACAACTATGAAAGTAGGAAATGGGTCCTGACAACAAGGCTCGATCAGGTACCCGATACAAGGAAATGTCTGTAAACTGGAGACAAAGGAGAAAAACTAGTGGGAAAAACCCCTCTCCAAAAAGAGATATAAAAAAAAATGCAGAGAAAGAAATGGCTCAAGAGACTCTCTCAAAACCATAAGTACAACCAGCCCCCCCATGAGAGAGGGATGAGACACCAATGTCCCCCTAGAATGATGGAACCCCTGTGGAAATGATCGAACCACTGTGACTCCAATGCAGAGGAGTGAAAGTCAGTGGACACTGAAGAGGTGACCTTGAAAGTTGAGGTGTCACTGGAAGGCCAAGTTGATGCTCAAAGGAGTAAACACGAGGATCTTGAAAGGAATTCCCCAATGTAGGTGGTGTGACAGGTGTGCTGACACTATCATGAAAGAGGAGATGAATGTCCTCTGTGGAATCCTCAACAAGTGCACCTAGTGGCTCGATGAATGGAGCTACAAGGTCAGGCAGTGCGGAAGAAGAATCCTGCTGAAGAGAAAAGACCTCAACAGGATGTGGTGTGGCAGTCATAGTAGTGATCTCGGGAATAATACAAAGGTTCAAGCGACCTGACTACACCACATGATGTGCTCACAAAAGAGGAGAGCCATGCTCTGACAATGGAGATGGTGGACCAAAGTGTTAGAAGGTGTAGAGATGGGTGGAATAGTCAATTGTCCCTTTAGCAACAATGCCTCCTATCGCTGTATCCCGAATGAAGACAAAATTTATAGTGAACTCAATTGTCTTCCCTGATCCATTGTGTGTAATTTGATAAATCAAGAGAAGGTTTACAGACAAAGATGGAACATACAATACATCATTGAATGTGCCATCCTGAATGCCTACTAAACCTTTTCTGCAGGTTGTCAGGACAGTGTTATTCCCCATGAGAATATGAGGAATGGGAGAAGCCTCAACAGTAGAGAAGACCCCTTGAGAAGATGTCATATGGTGAGAAGTACCTAAATCCAATATCCAAGGGACCTGTGAAGGGGATGCAATGGATGCCCAGAGTACATGACCCTTTCCAAAATCCTATCCAAATGTCAAAGATGTGGAAGAAGACTGAAAAGTAGACCCCTGTGAGGTAGAAGAGGATGGAGAGGAAATAGTGCTCTTTTGAGAAGAGCTTACAAATCTGCAATCTATTTCTCATAGCCATCAAATCTCTTCTGAAAACAATGTGACTCATCATGAGGTCCCTTATGACAATAGGAACATGTAGGTCTCTCAATATTCTATTTCTCCTTTTTAGAAGAAGATGGTGGGCCAGTAGAGTGTTGAGAAGAGGAATATGATATCGTCTTCAGCTTCTACTTCTATGTACCCTGAGGTGCCTTGGCAAGTAATGCCTGTGACTGTGAACCTATAAGTGAATCCATCTGAGTGATCTTGGACTACTCATGAGTCAACCTATCATATAATGTCTCAAAAGAGGGCATAACATGTCGTCCACCCAGTGCATCCATAGTGGAGTAGAAGGTAGAAGTGAAAATTTGATAAGGACCTTGAAGCTTTGAGAGTATTAGAAAGATACACTCATCATCTGACTTTGTCTTTCTAGAAACTTGTAAAATAGATCAAAGAGACTTGAACTTCATCAAGAAGTCCTCAATACTGGTGAATGATTTAGGTACCAAGGAGGTGAAATCTGCATCTATCTGTAGAACCCTGAACTCATTCATTGTGCCAAACAAGGTGGAAAACTTGTTCCACATAGCCCTGAGTGCGGTCAAACCATCCAGGTGGAACAACAACCCATCTGAAATATTCAGTGCAATGAGGCCCATTGCCTCATCCATCTTATTTATCTGCATAAGAGCCTCATAGGGCCTCTATAGAACTGGCGGAGCCTCATCGAGGCATGACCATAACCCTTTTTCCATAAACAATCTGGTCATCTGTCCTTTCCAAGTGTGGTAGTTGTGAGGCGTAAGGCGGGTGACAGAAGAGTCTGCCATTGAGAGAAGGTAGATAGAAGTAGAAGGGTCTCTTTGAAATAAATGATAGAAAGATAATTTGCACCCCCCAAAAAATATTATACTATCTCCCATACACTTCAAATAAGTATGTAAGCACAAAAAAACAAGGAAAAAAAACTTGATTTCCAGATGCGAAGAGGAATGAAAAATAAAGCCTCCACTTTCATTAAAAAAAATAGGAACTCAAATGCCCGAATTAGAAAATGAAACCAACATCATCGTCTCTGGCTCAGAAAGAGCTTTCCGATGATATTTCATTTTCTGAAAAATGATACTGTATGCAAAAGTTATGGCCAAAATACTAACTGCACCTCTGAAATGGAGCTCTCTAGAAAAACGCAGAGATGACAAAAAATTTGATAGCCTTCTACATGTCACAGGCCTGTCTCGCCAGAAAAATTCCTAGTCACTAGAAAAAAGGACCGACCGAAAAAATGATGTCAGCAGTCGGAATGCTGACATCATAGGCATCTAGCGGCTCGTGGGTGGTGGCGGTGCTGCGACCGACGTAGAGGTGGTGTTGGAGCGGAGCTTGGGTGGTGGCCTGGTTGCGTGCTAGGTGAGATAGGGCATGAGCCGAGCGTGGGTGGCGCGTTCTTCCTACGCCAAAAAACCTTGAAAAAAAGGTTTTTTTTAAATTTGTGTCGTACGGCCTAGGAGAGGGAAATTTTTTTCCCAGAGACTACTGTGGCCATAAATGAAAAAATTTATGTGAAAATTGAATCTCCCGGGCCTTCTAAGCGTAATGGTGAGGTCTGTTTGGGCCCAAAATGCTAAAAAAAACTCTCAAATCGGCTGGAAAATCTCAAATTTCTTCTGTCAAACTCTTGCTCCTTAAAACTTCAAAACATCAAGAATAGGTAGTAGCAGATCTGAGCTTTGATACCATGTAAGATTTGATGAAAAACATATCTATTAAGCCCAAGAAACATGCATGCAAAAAACCTGTTACAAGAGAGAAGCAAAAATAAGGAAAAAACATAACTCAGAAGTTACTCAAAATGTGAGAGCAAAAATATAATCTGAGTTATTAAAAAAAGAATTATAAGGTTCAACCTATAAAGGTGAACAAAACCCTAAAGCCTAAAAAATCTAGGTTGCACATTAATAATTAATAAAAGAATTAATTATTAATGCACCTAAGAGAAATCTTAAGCACTAAAGAGTAATTTAACTTAATTGATTAAATCAATATGATTTAATTAGTAAGCAAACTAAATATTACTCTAACAAAACCAATATTAGACCACAATATTTTAAGCCAAATGGCCTCTTTGCACCACCAAACATTTCTGCCATTAAACTTATCCATCTCTAATCTGTTGGATGTGCTTGCCATATCTAACTTGCAATAAGATTATGAAAAAACAATTCCTCTGCAAAACTCCCACTAAAACTAGATCAGCACAAAAAACCCATCTACCCAACAACAATAACAAAGTTGGCCAGGCTCTGATACCAATTGAAAGGAAGCCAAAGTGCGGAAATGCTTCTAAATGCTAATTCTAACAGGAGAGATGATGCTGAAATTTATCTCACAAAACCTTAGACTACTGCAAGTTAAATAAACACATACAGAAAATGGATTCAACACATAAACACAACACCAGATATACGTGGGAAACCCTTATGGGAAAAAACCCACCACTCCAAAGCCAGACTCAATTGTATTATCAACAAAAAAGTTACAATACAATCTCCAGAGCCACAACTCTCCAAGAGTAATCAACTGTGATATCCAAAATAATTTCGGCAGCATAATAGTGCTCTTCAAAACAATTCTCTCTTTCTCAATTCTCTACAAAAATGCCTTGTACTTATAGAGTTTTTGTACAAGAGGAAATAGTTTCTAAAGCGTCTACATTCAACACATCTACAAATTATTTTAGAAACTTTCTTTATGCACAACTCTTGCCTTAAAAACAAAGCAAAGAGAATAAATTAGAGAAAAAAGTAAACATTTTGTTTTCTTCTCCAAGTCCATCCTTGTGGAAGATTTCGTCTTCATTTAGCATCTTTCCAAAAAGAATAAATAAAACAATAAATCATGATAAGGCTGAGTCACCTTATCCCAACACTGATCCCCTCCTAAAATATCTTTATGGAAATTTATGGCTCACGACACCATCCATATTGATTTCAAAAATCTAGAAGGAGAGGAACAAACAAATCTTTAAAAGGGAAAGGATGAAATGGGAAAATCAAACAATTGTAGAGATAAAAAATACCAAATTATCCATTTTCCAACAAAAATAAATAAAAATAAAGTCTTCTCTACAAGGGATGAAAATATTCAAATGAAATGGAAAGGTCTTAAAATTCCTCCATTCCTTGGTGAAGGGGGAGAGATTAGAAATAAATTATGAACAAAATGTAAGTAAAAATAGCCATTATTTGGTTGGTACAAGTTGAACTTTGATGGAGCATCTCAAGGTAATCCTGGGATTTTAGGAATTGGTTGTTGTATCCACCACTGAGATGGCAAAGAGTTTCTAGAATTTCTAAATCCATTGGTATAAAAACCAACAATATGGTAGAGTTAAGCGCCATAACAGAGGACTACATCTATGTAAAAATACTGGAATTGAGAATGTAGAAATCAAAGGGGATTCTATAACTATAGTGGTGAATGAAATTAGAAAGGGCTCCTCACCAAATTGGAAGATGAACTCAATATAACAACGTGCTCTCGAATTACTCAAGTACTTTAGGAACTTTACCATTATTCACATTTATAGAGAGGGAAATTCATTGCCTGTCAAACATGCTAATTTAGTTGTAGATGGGGAATATACTGAAAGTATAGGAGGTCGTCTATAGTACTTAGGAAAATTTGACATGCATATATGCTATATGCAACTTATATTATATGGGAATCACTATGGGTTTGAGATTTTGGTATTCATAGAGATGATATTTTGAATGGAGATAGTATAGACATCGTTATATAGTATGATACAAATTGTACAAACAGTTATTGAATTCAATACTATATAATGATATTAGCATAGCCTATAGTCATTCTTGTCATTTTGTATGGAATATTACATTAGGAACTTTTTCCTTAATTTCTTTATGTGAATTAAATCTACCAATTCGTTAATTACAACTAAGTAATCATTTTGTTTCAGTAGATGGGTAAGTTTATGTGTGCCAATGAAATATGGTTATCTAATTCCTGTAAAATAAATGGTTTGGAATATCTAAATACCTATATCTTGGTTAATATGGGTTAATTTGGAATACATAAGCTGGAGGAAATGACAATGTAGGAATGTAAATCTGGTTTATAGAGATAATATTATATGAACTAGACATCGCCAATATTTTTCTAGCAGGGTTGAATGGATTAATATAGACTTAGACCCATTCTTGATAACGATAGTAAATGACTATAGTAGAATCATATTTTCTACTAGCTTGTGTAAAATATGGTTAGCAAGAGGAAAACTCACTTAAATGATATATAAGGCATGTAGGCATAGTCCTTGTGCACTCTTAAAAAATAGGGGTTTGTTGAAAGTAGCATCCCAGATGAGGATTTAAGAAAGAGGACAAAGAAATGGATAACATACTATTCAACAATGTTTTCTAATTTTAACACTAAAATATTAATTGGTATGGAAGTATACAAATTGGAGCGGATGGAATAAATAGAAAATCACATGTATGGACTATTTTTCCTAAAATATTATCGCCTTTAATCCCATTACCAAGCATATATATAAAATTAAATAAAAAATAATATGTATATTATTATCTTAAACAATCAATAAATCATGAATATATAAATAAATACAATATTAGAAAAAATAATAATTAATTAATAAATTTGTTAATTAATTAATTAATAATAATGTGAAAATATAAATAAATAAATAATATATTATCTATTATCAATATAATATATTATTAATATACTTTATACTATTAATAAACTCTATACTATTAATAAAATAATATAGTCAATTATCTTCCAAAAAACACACTATTTAGGAAGTGAAAATATAAAGGGAACAAATTCATTAAAATCAGGGGACAAAAATAGACTGGGAAGGACACTGAATAGGAAGAGTTATAAGGATTATTATAAGAGAATAGGAAGCTATTATTATATTGCCATTTTCTTCATTGAAAAATTACAAACATAGAACCATGAAAGTTCATTGAAGCGGTTTGAGAAAATGAAGAACGGGTCATGGTGTGAGTTTCCAGCTCTTAATGATTAATTGACCCATTCTTGGAGCCATGGATATTTCATTGCTGGCCATGTAGTTGCCACTTTCTCACCTCATGTCCAGCTAGACGTGGTCTACTTGGCGTATGGCCACCATCTGAATAGACAAGGGTAATTTTGTATTAGTAGTATACAATATACTACTACTAAAATATACGTGCAAAAGATACAAAAATTCCCTCCCAAGTATACAATGAAATGATTGAGAGTTTTGAATCAGTAACTAAAGATGATTGTAACAGGCAAAAAGAAGATCACAATTTAAGATTCTTAGTTGGATTGAAGACCAGCAACGACATAATCCTTTAAGTGCTCATAGGCACTCCCCTGCTCATGATAATTAGCAGATTCACAAATTAGATTTATAGGAGCTTGGCATTGATCCTTCACATCAATCTACTCTCTTTTCGTATTTGCAGGCCATGGGGGCAGCTCATGGCAGTTCAAATGACTATTTGTTTAAACGATTTCTTGCCCTTGTAGTAAAGCTTCAAACAAAGCCAAAGGTTTGTTGTTTCTTTTCTGAAGCCTTTCTTAGTCTCACATTACTAAACATTCTATTCAACTTCTTGTTGTCAATTTCAAATTTGGAATCCAATGTGCCCTATCCGTGCATAGATGGAAAGAAATTTAATTACCTCCTTATAAATTCAATATATCCTTGCTTTGAGATGTTCTTCATCTCTTTCAACTCTATCTCATAATTTTCTATCTGCATTGGATACAGGAGGTCAAAAACATTTGTAAAAATGATTTGAAACTCTTACACAAAGCATAAATAGATAAGACTTACTACACACAAGGCTGAATTATAGCACAACCTTGAACATTTTACATTGGAAAGCCAAACGCATATAATTTTGGCATGCTAAGAATTTTATGAAGGGAAGTAGATGAAAATCAAAGGCATATTCTCAGAGAAAGTAGAATATCAAAAAAATAGAATAGATTTCAAACTTCTAGAAAAATTATACCAAAATGTTTTTTTAAGAGTTAAAACTTATAAAAATATTATACTTAACAGCTACAAGATCATAAGTTTTGGTCACTTTCTCCTTTTCATTAAAAAACGCCTACATTACATTAATAGGCATTCTTGATAATGAACAATTGAGCTTCATAGAGACTACAAATTAATATCACTTAATGCATGTGTGAAAAAATCAATAAAATTATATGGTCACTGGTATAGAGTGGAGAATCCAATCATTATTCAAAAATGAGAAATCACAATAAGACAATTATAGCACTCTAATTAGTATCCATGTAAAAAAAATAATCTAGTTGTCAAATATCCACTTTAACAAGAACTTGTTTATAATGTTCATAAAGAGGAGAAAATTATATATTGGAGATTTTGTTTCAATACATAGCCCACTTTGTACATGAAACTCTCTCACATTCTTAGAAAAGCCACCCATAAAAAAAATCTAGGAGATTTTGCTTCAACACATTGAATCCATAGAAACAACTTTCTAAACATACCTGAAATCGGCTTTCACCAGAGCTTTCTTTTCATGATTAGGGAAAATATTAGAATAGGGATACATGTTGCATTAAGGTTTGGCAGCTCCCTAGAACCATCCATTTAAATTACAAGCTAAATTACAAACTAAACTAGAAAATCCCTCGAGACATATGAAAGCACTAAAATACTGACTATGAATGCATCCCGATAAACCAACAACACATAATGAAACCATAAGATAACAAGTTTTGAGCACCAAACGAAGTCAAGTTGCTGTAAAATTAAAAAATATCCAGACTGGTAAAAGTGTTGTAATGCTAGCCCCTAATGCATCCTCACAACTCAACATCTCATATCAAAACCGTAACATGACATGAGGTTTCTAGCAACAAAAAGGTTGAGTTGTATAAAAATTGCAGTGCCAAGTACATCAATATTAAACCATCAAACTGGAAATGTTCCCCTTGATCTATCCAGTCCAAAAACCTAGCACAAACCAAAAGATTCATTAGGACTAGAAAATGCATTGGAATTTTGCCCAAATGGAAAATGATACTTCCTCACATATCAAAGATACCTAACTAGGTTTAAAAAAAGATGAATTTTTAGGACCAAACTAGATACAATCTCAAAACATAAAAAACTCCATTTAATTAGGCACTCTAAAAATTACATTCTTTATGTATAATGGGATATTTTCTTAAAAAATAATACTACATAATTTTATTTAAAGACATTATTTTCTTCACCCACTAGAGGGACAATTGAAAACTGTAACAGTACAAGAAGACTGATATTCAAACAATAAATCCAGTATCCACTATTGACACAAACGAAATACACTACATGATAAAAATCTTTTTCTTTTAAAAGTTAGTACAATAATTACTACAAAAAATATCCCAACAATCTACAATTTCTAGCACAAAATAATTCTGATTGCTCTATAAAATTGATCTCATACGTGCAACCTAATTCTTGGTTATAGACTTACTGCACCGACAAAAAAGGTCTTGTACCCTATATTTGAAAGAATTGTCATATCAAGTGACTTCGTAAATGCCTATAGAAAACTAGCATGCATGCCCACATAGTCAGAATCTATATACACAAATCAAAGAATTGGAAATGGAATTCAAGAACTCTAATACACACCTATTGATGCAGAGCATCTTGGGTCCTTGGAAATCCTGTGTCACCAAATATATGTTTGAAGTTTTCTATGTTGCTCGGTTTCTTCTTTGACTGAGTTGGTCAGTAGTTGGTTGGTTTCCTTTGGTTACCGAGTATGGTCGGTCATCTCCTAGGTGGTTGGTTGTTTCACTAGTGCTCAGCGTTGCTAGTTTGTTGCTCGGTCATCCTTGTTTGCCAAGTAGTTTATTTTGAGTTCTTGTTGGGCTGACTTGTGCATTTATTATGGGTCATGGATTTAATACGAGAATCTTTCATTGGGAGGTGTGTGGTCCTAGATCTAATCATTCCTTCTATTGATTGTGGATCTGAAGGTCGACTTAGTTCGGTAGACTCTTGTATAAATGTAGTTGTTTGGTTAGAGTTTAGAGGGAGTTTAGATAGAAGATAGTAGACATTAGAATTGAGGAATTGTAATAGATCCTCGCATGTTTGAGGACTTTGAATTTCATTGTAATATCAGGCCGTAACCGGGAAGGCCTTACAACCCGGCATGTATGGTTCTATTTGATCAAAATATATGAAAGATCTGGCATTCTCTCTCTCACTGTTGTGTTTGTTAGCTTTTGCCTATGTTGAACAGGCTTGGATCATTAGGGTGTGCCATCCCTTGGCCCCTATTGACCCCTACCTTGCGTCAGGTGGTATCAGAGCGAGGTGAGATCTTGATCTAGGTCTGCGGATCTAGGTTTGCTGGTTCCTCTTGAAGCCCTAGTTGATTGTTGTGGGGTAGCAGATTGTGATCTGACCTGCAATTGTAGAGGGTTGTCAAGATGGTTTGTGGGAGGCGAGATGCAGATCTAGGATTGACAGATATGCTAAGATAGATTGCTGCTAGATTGGAAGTAGCGGAGACAACCCAAAGAAGACGCATACATCTTGAAGATGTTAGTGATGATGAAGTTGAAGAAGAATAGGAGAATGTAGAATCTGCACCTATTATGGATCAAGGTGAAGAAATATTTTTAAAGGCCTTGAAAAGTTTGAAGTCTACACCACATTTCAATCCTCCTGAATATGGTGGAAAGTTGGATTATGACGAATTGGTGGACTGGATCACCGAGATGGAAAAGTATTTTGAATGTGAGAACATTCCTGAAGACAAGAAGCTGAAGATTGCAAGCACTAAGTTGAAAAGTCATGGATCCTTATGGTGGGAACATCTACAATTGGATTAGAAAAGGAAGGGCAAAGAAAAAATCAAGGTATGGAATAAGATGGTAAATAAATTGAAAGGAGAATTCTTACCCTGTGATTATCAGATTAACCTAGTTCGGTGAATGCAAAGCTTGAAGCAGAAAGATAGCTCAATAAAAGAGTATACTGAGGAATTATATAGATTGGATATCAGATCTAGACATGATGAAGATGATGTGGAAAGAATTGGTAGATACCTGAATGGTTTGAGAGTTTCTATCCAAGAGGATATCATCTTGGTTAAGTTGGAGAGCATTGAAGAGGCTTATCAATTTTATTTGAAAGCCGAGGAGAAATTGAACAAGAGACATGAGCAAAGACAGAGAGTTCGAGGTGGTAGATTCCCTAGAGGAAGAGGTAGATCTAATGGTGAAACTGGTAGATATGAACCTGAAAAGACAAATCTGGACAAAGGAAAGAATGACTGGAAAGGTGAAAGTTCATCCAGAGGTAGAGGCAGTAGCTACCGAGGTGGTTATAGCAGAGGAATTTTTCGAGGAACTTGTTATAATTGTGGAGAAGAAGGACATAGATCATTTGAATGTACATAAGTAACTAAGAAGGCTGGTAGCAGTAGAAATGTATTGGTGCAAGAAGAGACACTAAATGAACCTGAGAAGGAAAGTAACTTGATGGTAAGGAGAGCACTGTGGAATGAAAGCAAAATGGAAGATCCGGTAAGGAAAAGTTTGTTCAAGATCAGATGTAGAGTTTTGATAAAGTTTGGAAGGTAATCATTGACAGTGGTAGCTTGGAGAATCTGGCATCTGAAGAGATGGTCACCAAACTGCAGTTGGAAAGACTAGAATATCTGAAACCCTATCAGATTTCATGGATCAAAGATGAGCATACACTCTTGGTAAGTGAACAATGTTATGTGAATTTGAAGATTGGAAAATACTATGCTAAGGTGTTGTGTGATATCATGCCTATGGATTGTTGTCATATTTTGTTGGGTAGACCTTGGCAATATGATAGACATGCTATATATGATGGGAGATTGCATAAGTATACTATTGTGGTTGATGGAAAGAAACAAATCTTGTTACCATTGATGGAAGAACTTGTTAGTAATGTTTGCACATCTGTGAAAGTTTTCTTGATGGAAGGAAGGAAGTTTGTGAAAGATTTGAAAAGGAATGATGTATGTTTTGCTGTAATTCCTAATAAGCTGAGTAAGAAAATATAAGATAGTGTCCCTGAGAAGATTGACAAGTTACTCACCAAGTATAGTGAAATCATTTCTGATAATGTACCTGATGGTTTTTAACCGAAGAGAAGTATTGATCATTGTATGGATCTAATCCTTGGAGCTAGTTTACCGAATAAAGCACCTCATCAGTTAACACCTATCGAGAATTAGGAATTGAACTGATAGATTCAAGAGTTGCCAGAGAAAGGTTTGATCAGAGAAAGTTTGAGTCCTTGTGCAGTACCTGTTGTATTAGCACCGAAGAAGAATGGGGAATGGAGAATGTGCACTGATTCCAGAGCAAATTAACAAGATAGCAGTGAAGTATATGTTTCCTATACCAAGAATGGATGACATAATGGATAGTTTGACTAGAGAAAAGTATTTCACCAAGATTGATTTGAAAAGTGGATATCATCATATCAGAATTAGAGAAGATGATGAATGGAAGACTGCTTTCAAGACAAAAGAAGTTTTGTATGAGTGGTTGGTTATTCCTTTTGGTTTAACTAATGCACCAAGTACTTTTATGAGGCTGATGAATGAAGTTTTGAAGAAATTCTTGGGTAAGTTTGTGATTGTATATCTTGATGACATTCTGATATTTAGTAAGACCAGAGAAGAACATTTGTTGCATGTTAGAAAAGTTTTGCAGAGATTGAAAGAGGAAAAGTTTCTGATAAATCTGAAAAAGTGTTCATTTATGAAAGAAGAGATTGTGTATTTGGGATTTGTTATTTCTTCTGATAGATTGAAGATGGATCCTGAAAAGGTTGAAGCTATTCTGAATTGGCCTACACCTAAAAATGCTAGTGAGGTAAGATCATTTCATGGACTGGCAAGTTTTTACAGGAAGTACATTAGAAATTTTAGTGCAATTTGTAATGCTATGATTGGGACTATGAGAGGAGACAAAAGAGTATTCAAGTGGACACATGGAGCTGATAAAAGTTTTGAGACTCTGAAGTAGAAAGTTGCTGAATTACTTGTTTTGGAATTACTTGATTTCAGTAAAGTATTTCAAGTAGAATGTGATGCTAGTGGAAGTGCAATCGGAGCTGTGTTGAGTCAAAAAGGTAAACCTGTTGCTTTCTTTAGTGAAAAGTTGAATGATGCTAGAAGGCAATATTCTGTGTATGATCAAGAGTTCTATGCTATTGTTCAAGCACTGATGAAATGGAGACATTATTTGATACCGAGTGAATTTGTGTTGTATACTGATCATAAGGCTTTAGAGTATTTGGGTAGTCAGAATAAGTTGAATTAGAGACATATGAAATGGGTTGAGTATCTGTAGAGTTATACATTTGTGATAAAACATGAGACTGGAGTCACTAACCGAGTTGTTGATGCATTAAGTAGAAGGAGATCTTTGATGACCGAGATGAAAATTCAAGTTCTTGGTTTTGATGAGATGAATGATTCTTATGAGGATGATCCTAATTTTTCCGAGCCATGGAGAAAGTGCAGAGCACCTATACAAGATCAACATGATATTAAATGGGATGAATATTTTATTCAAGAAGGTATGTTGTTCAAAGGTATTCAGTTGTGTATACCGAGAAGAGTAATGAGAACTAATTTGATAAAAGAAAAACATAGTAGTGGTTTGGCTGGACATATTGGCATTGACAAAACATGGAATTTGTTGAAGGAAAAGTACTTTTGGCCGCAGTTGTATAAAGATGTTCAAAAATTTGTGAAAAGTTGTAGAATTTGTCAAGTTACAATAGGAGTAAGTCAGAATACTGGTTTGTATGTACTGATTGCTGTACCTGAGAAACCTTGGATTGACATCAGTATGGATTTTTTTCTTGGCTTACCGAAGACAGTAAGGGGTAATGATTCTATATTTTTTAGTTGTGGATAGATTTTCTAAGATGGCACATTTTATACCATGTAGAAAGACATTAGATGTAGTACATATAGCAGATCTTTTCTTCAAAGAAATTGTGAGATTGCATGGGTTACCGAGGAGTATTATCTTTGATTGAGATAGTAAATTTGTTGGATACTTTTGGAAGACCCTTTGGAAAAAGTTTGGCACTGAGTTGAAATATAGTTCTACATTTCACCCACAAACTGATGGACAGACAGAGGTTGTAAATAGAAGTTTGGGTAATCTTTTGAGATGCTTAGTTGGAGACACACTGAGTAGTTGGGATTCTGTGTTAGCACAAGCAGAGTTTGCATACAATAATTCAGTGAATAGAAGTACTGGGAAAACACCATTTGAGATTGTGAATGGTATAGAACCAAGAGGTATATCTGATTTGAGAGACATTGATGATGAGAAAAAAAGAAGTGCTGAAGGAGTGAAATTTGCTGAATACATGAAGACATTGCATGAAGACTGTGAAACTGAAGCTGGAAGAGAGTAATCAGAAATATAAAGACATAGCTGATAGATCAAAAAGACATTAGAATTTTGATGTTGGTGATGAAGTGATGGTTCATTTGAAGAAAGGCCCCTGTTGGCACATATGGAAAGCTGAAGATGAAGAAATTTGGACCTTGCAAGATTTTGAAGAAATTTGACAGTGGAAATGCATATGAGATTGAGTTACCTGATGATATGGACATATCACCTATTTTAAACATTGCTGATTTGTATGAGTATCATGAATCTAATGAAGAAATGATAGTACTGACAGAGTATCCTAAGAAGCAGAATGAAGAACTAGAGTAGATTTTAAAAGAAAGAGTTGGCAAGAGCACAAGAGGAAAACAATATATGGAATATCTGGTAAAGTGGAAGAATAGACCGATGGAAGACAGTTCATGGATTTCACATTTTGAGTTGGATTCAACTCGGAGCATACCTATTAAATGATTCAGAGAATCATTTCAAAATAACCCCAGGTGTCTAATGCAGGAGCATATTGGGTCCTTGGCAATCCTGTGTCACCAAAAATATGTTTGAAGTTTTCTGTGTTGCTCAGTTTCTTCTTTGACTGAGTTGGTCAGTTTCCTTTGGTTACCGAGTATGGTCGGTCATCTCCTGGGTGGTCGGTTGTTTCACTGGCACTCGGCTTTGCCGGTCTATTGCTCGGTCATCCTTGTTTGCCAAGTAGTTTATTTTGAGTTCTTGTTGGGCCAACTTGTGCATTTATTATGGGTCACAGATTTAATACTGGAATCTTTCATTGGGAGGCATGTGGTCCTAGATCTAATCATTCCTTCCATTGATTGTGGATCTGAAGGCTGACTTAGTTCGATAGACTCTTGTATAAATGTAGTTGTTTGGTTAGAGTTTAGAGGGGAGTTTAGATATAGAAGATAATAGACATTAGAATTGAGGAATTGTAATAGATCCTTGCATGTTTGAGGACTTTGAATTTCATTGTAATATCAGACCGTAACCGGGAAGGCCTTACAACCCAACATGTATGGTTCTATTTGATGAAAATATATGAAAGATCTGGCATTCTCTCTTTCACTATTGTGTTTGTTAGCTTCCATGTGTGTTGAGTAGGCTTGGATCATTAGGGTGTGCCATCCCTTGGCCCCTATTGACCCCTGCCTTGCATCACCTATATTGTATACAACAGCCTAAAAGGAATGAATAATTAAATTTTTGTTGGGATCAATTCTATATATCACAACATGTGCACATGGAAAAATAAGGAAAGAATATTTTTCTATATCTACATCTGCTTGTTAATTAAAATGATATAAATAAAACCTACAAATAAACCTATTGGTTTCAACACTTCTTAGTCTCTCCACTTTCAAAAGTGGCTCATTTGAAGGAACTCCCATATTGGTTGAAACTATCCTTTTGTTACATTTCATAAGACTATCCACATATATTCTGAAAGGTATTATAAGAGGTACTACCAAGAGAATCAGCAGTCCCCCTGCACTTACCTTGGAGGTGAAATGTGCCCTTAGAGACACAAAACCATCCAAAATTGTGGCCCAAAGAATGAAAATTATAGACATCAATGCAAGTAAATGTGATGAATAAAAATTGTTCATGCTCATTTGCATCATCCCTTCCACCAATTGTGGGTTTAACTAGTATAATACAATGCATAGAAAATGGAGATATAAGGGTTGGCGCCATTGCCAATAAAAAATAACCATGATTTGATTTTCTAGAAATGTTGCTATTGACAACTAAGAAAAAATACTCTGACTCAAACCTACAAAGCCTGAGGATTCCCATAATAGTGCCCCTACTATGGGGGAGACTTCTCATGGATGATCGATGATGAGGGGAAACCTTAAAATGTTTCCTAATATTTTATGTTCATTAAGTTGGTATTAATTTGATGCTTGTGTTATAGAACATAACATTTAAATGAATTTGGTGAAATATTTACAACTATCAAAAGCATGTACTTTGATGTGGCATTTTATAGATGTCACATGCGCTATTCCACATTTTGAATACAAGTCGGCTGTTAAATCTATGTTTATGCTTTTGGGGACGACCATTCCTAGAAAAAACCCCCATGTTTTATTAGAGAAGGCAAGGTAGTAGAGAAAAGGAGCATTGTTATAGTTAAGGCTAATGGTTGTTGATTATAAATAGAATGGGTATGGGTATGTTGATAAAATGATGGAGTAGTTTCATAAAATGTTGGAGAGAAACACAATTTCATGGAAAGTATTGGAGCTACTAGATATTATTATTGGATATGCACAAAATGAGAAATTTGTAAAGATTTTGAAGCTTTTTTAGAAAAATGCAACTCAATGTCCATCCATTAACACATAACCCTATTTAGAGGGAGATGCTTCATTGTGCTTCCATTCTTCTCCTTCACTTATGTTGGTGAAGAGATTTGTCTTTACATTAAATGTAATATAACCTAATTCTATTACCCTCTCTTAAAGACAAACAATTCATAAGAGTTGGGTAAACGTATGATAATCGTTTCCCTTTGAATTTTGCAAGGTAAAACTCCCTCTCATGAATATTCAATGAATTTATGATCAAACTACCCACATGTGTACTTTTTACCAGAAAGCACTTAAGGATCTCTCATATACTCTTTGGTATAGAGGTGATTTTCAAAGATTATACATACAATCAAACCACACACATGTCTACTTTTTTTAGTCATGGTTTTTCATCACCACTTGGATGTATTTGTGAGATTGATTCTATAAAATCAAGCACATGTTTAGTGGTTGAGGTTGGCTAGTTTATTGGTCAGCTTGTTTTCTTTTCTGTCATTGTTTTGAGATCTCTTTTGAAGAGTGCATACTTTAAGTGTGGTATTAGATGCATGGATACTAGTTTAGACACACGTGGAGGATGCATTGGAGGAGCTTAATATTTTAGAAGTATTCATGAAGACTCTCCAAGTGTATTAAAATGTTTTATTATTGAATAATACATTAAGTATAGATGCTTTTGAAGATCTCGGGCTTTTCTCTCTTAAGGATTTTTCATGGGTATATTGTGTGTTGTCTTGTGGTATGTCTTTGATCTTTTCATATAATTTTATGTAAGATTGTATAGATTAATTTCTCTTATGGGGTTATGTAAGAAATGGTTTGATCATGTATGCTTTTCCTAAAATATACTATAATCAATATATCTCATAAGACTACATATATTTGAACCATTTTATAGAATAATTCACTTGTAATTTATTTTCTTTTACATTTTGAAGACATGACCAAAAACACAATTGCAACCAAATGTCTAAAAAGAGTAGTTTTGTTTGTGATATATTGGATGTCCATGCCTTTTTTCATAGAGCTAGCTCAACCACAACCTTTTCTAAGTTGTATAGTTCCCAAGGCATGGTCACTTATATACATAATAGATTTTAGTACAATAACCAATTCTTATCTTATGGTTTTGTGTTTTCATGTTATATTTAGTACATAGGTTTCCCACTATATGTCCTATTTTATGCAAGCCTTCTTGTCCTCTAAATAATGTAATCCTTTATAGTCTACAAGGAAAAGTGTACCATTATGCTTTGGTTGATGTGAACTATATTAAGATTGACTTTAGTTTTTCCACAAACTGTAAGAATGCTAGCAAAGCTTGTGGACAATGGCTCCACATGCATCAAAACCTCCTAAAAAATACACTTATGTATGCAATGAGTATCCACATATCCATATGTTTTTGAGAAATATAGTCACATAGACAAAATGTTGTACTTAATAATAGTCCAAGGCATTTCAACAAAACACTTTAGAGAAATTTTTTAGAGAAATATAATTGCATAGATAAAATGTTGTACTTACTAATAGTCCAAGGCTTTTCAATAAAATACATTAGAGAAATGCACACTTATGAAATAAAATTATCATAGGATATACATAAAATGGGTTTGTAACTCCTTGGATGCCGCCATGGATGTAATGTTTTGGGTAAATTCACCTTCAATTCAAAGGGCTATTAGGCATGTCATTGGTGAAGAGATTCTCACCCCTTCCTCTAGACACTTCTTATTCCTTCAAATTTGGTGTCCATTTTTCTATCAAATGCTATGGATTTGCTCCAATCAGTCCGCTTATTGGAAATTTTGGCGATTAAAGTTGTTCGTCAGAAATTCTGGAATGACAATAAACTTAGAAGAGCAATGCAACATTATGATCTATGGGCTGGTAATGCACTAGTTGGAGGTTTGTTCTTGAGGTCACAACTATTACAAAAGCATGAATTTCTGGTAATGTTTGAGGCATTGCAAAAGTCATTCGAGATGAAGAGTTCCCGTTATATGAAATCTAGGCTGCAAGTCACCGCTTGGGCTTTGGGTATTCAGTTAGAGGAAAGGGTGAAGCGTACAGGGTATGCCCTTTTGGATATGTTGTCTCTATCAAATAAAAATTATAATCTGCATGTGAATCAAGGTCCGCCGTCTTCTACTCCACTTCGTTCATTTCAAGAGTTACATGTGGGTTCACATGAGGCTGAAGGTTCTATTGCTTGGGATTGCACACAGGGTGGGTTAGTTGCCCCGGCTGCTGATGCGGTTGGACCTGGCTGGAATTTTTTGCATCCACGTGTTCAACTAGATACAGGGGTCTCAGCTATAAATAGGATGAATTGTGGGTCGGGGTGGGAGTCTTCGACACACATCCTCCAAACCTCTGGCTGGGAGAGTGGTTCACCTCGTTCATGTGACCCTGTTCTCCCTAGTGTTGCTGACTATGCAAAAATGGAGGAATAATTGACATATGGTTTGATGTTTTTTGGAATTTTGATTTTTGAAACCTCATTTTATTGCAAAATCAGTTGAGGTCATATTTTGATTGCTCATTTCGATTAAACAAATCTTGCTGTAATTGGAGGAATGAAATCTCTAGATTGTAAAAATGAGCACTATTTTTTGTCGATATAAGTCCTAATGTATATATTGATAATCAAATATTTTGAATATAAGCGACGATTCTGGGTTTTCTTACTGGTTCTTTCCTGGTTGAGCTTTTTTGAATTAGGTTTTTATTAAATAATATATTCAGTGGCTTATCCACTTTTGCCAAAAAACAAAACAAAACTCCCTGGCAAATGCAATTGCTAAGTGAAAAACTAATATCCAAAGCCTTTGCAAGTATCATTCTACTTTATGGAAAAACTTTAGTTTTTGATTAAGTAAAACAGGTTTTACAGGGATCCTTAAACCCACAACAACTTTAAAGTCTTGAGAAAGTCAAATAAACCAAGCAAAGAAAAATAAAACAGAGTAGCAAGGACAAGCCACCACTGGCCGAACATGAAATAAATAGAGAATAAAAATCCTGGCCAAATAGAAGAACACCAAAAAATAGTTAAGCCATGCTCCTGAGCATGACGATAGCATTATTTTCAAGGGCCTCCATCAGTTGAATTGTATCTTTAACGTTCTGCACGTAGGAGCCTTGTGGGTCAGTTTTCTCCCTGTTCTTCTTGGTTCTTTTCCCTGGACCTTCTGTCTGCTCCTTGTCTTCCTTCTTAGTCCTTTACTTTATCTTGGGGTCCATTTTTTCTTCCATCTTTTTAATCAGCATCTTCAAATTTTTATTGGACATTTTAAGGATGTTAAAATTTTGCTCTGCCACACCCTTAAGGGTATTTTCCAAACTAATCATTTTGGATTCCATGTTCATGACCCTGGTTTCCAAGCTTGGCATGTTCTTTGTGGTCTTTTCCTTGTTGCCCATGCCCAAAATTTTAACCTTGATGTCCTCGATCTCATCCAGTATAGTCATTTAAAAGACTAAAACTGGTCCAACATGTTGTTTTGGGTATTGTTGAGAAAGTCCATTTCCATCTCCCTGGCTTTGTCACTAAGGACAACCAATGCTGGGTCTATCAATTCTTCCTTATGGACTTTTCCTTCTTTGTCCTCCAAAATCTGAGGAAAGATAGCTTCCCTAATTATTCCCATATGCACAGTGTTAATATTAAAATTTCTCCAAACTTTTTTACCCCTACCAGTATCCTAACTATGATACTCCCCCCTTGAGGTATCTTCAGTCTCATCAATCCTTATGGGTGATTGATTGGTTCCTTGGTCATCTTTCTCTTCAGTCTCAGGGGCTTGGATTTTTGGTTTAGTGCCTGGGGAGTGGGGAAGAGGGGATTTTTCCTCACTAATAGTGATATCAACCGATAGGTGGCCAGAGAGGTCTTGCATTTGTTTGGGAGTGTCATCCTTGTCCTATTCCTGCACATTCATTGGATCCTCAATAGGGTTGCCCACTTCTTCTTCTGAAACCATTTCTTCCTCTTTTTTGTTATACTCTTCCTATCCTACTTTTTGGAGGGAAATTCACTCTTGATAGCTTTTAGAGGTCATTTCTTGGAAGGAGAGCCCTTGCTCTATTTCTTGAATTTAGCTTCATCACTGTCATCTGAGGGGATGCCCACAAATGAACCAGAAGGAACATAATCTGAGCCAGAGTTCTCACTTATAGCCTTGCTTTCCCTAATTTCTTTACCCAATATTTGGATTTTAAAGAATTTGTATAATAGAAGGATTAATCCTTCATGCAGGGTGGGATTTGCAATTTTCTTATCTCTAAAACTAGTAATATTCTTGTTCATAGAAGAGAAGAGATAATATGGAATAGAAATCTTGAAATCATGCCTAAAGTGGTTAAGAAAGATGAAATGATAGGTTCAGATTCTGTCAAACCTAGTGTCGAGGGTTATGTAGTAGATGATGGCCTTTAGAACATACTACTAGAGCATCTTCAAACTCCCAGGGAGGTAGTAGGTGCCCACTTTGACAATGGCTTTCATCTCAAAGTCATCCCTCGCAAACTTTTTGACAGCATTGTCGAAAAGTTTTTGGTCTTTGTAGAATTTTCTCTCAGCAGTAGGGATGCCTGTGACCATTGAAATGACTTCCTCTGTAACTGTGAATGTCTTGCCCTCAATCTCCACCAACCTATCTTGCCAAGTTTTGATGAAGATATTGGTGATATCCTTCCTATACCCATGGAGGCATTCAATAAACATGGTAACTTCCCCTTTCTATAAGGCATTCCAGATTTTTGTTTGCTTCTTCCATTTTTCACTGTCATCTTCTGTCTCCCTTCTTAACCTTTCCCCAATCATTGCTATCTTGATAGTTCTGGTATGCCACTGGTTTTGCTGAGAATTTCTGCTAGCCTTCTTTCTAACTACAACAACGCTCTTACTAAAAGTAGCTTTTTTGAAATGAATACAAGATATGGGGAAGGGTGCCCTAAAAGTGTGTGGAGGCGACGTGTTATTAAAAATCATGTAGAACCGCCACAACTTACCATGAGTGAAATAAATTCTCCTAGAAAGCTTGAAGCAAAAATGATTATTATTGGTTAAAGCCGTGGTACTTTGAAGATCGTTGCCATCCAAAGAATCCAGCTCACCTTTATGGAAAGTTTCATCATAATGCCTTAAGTAATAAGTTTCCTTGCTGGCATCCTGTAGGGCATTCCTATCATCATACCATATGATATCAGAGATAAGCACGTGAAAAGATAGGTAAGCCTCTGAGAAAATGATCCTAGTGGCACAAAAAGTGATGACTAGTCTAAGACCAAAGCCACGTCTGAAAGCTTGGCCAAAGGAGAACCAGTAGATGTTGCACTGTTGAGAATCATACATGGTGGTCACAATATGATCTATTGTTCCACAACAAAAATTTTTGCTTCTGACAGTCAGCTTGTGTGAGCTAAAGAGCTCACTGAGGGCCTTTGAAGTGTCTAAAATCTTTTGGTGGGAGTGCAGGCCACCTGGATGGTTTTCTAGGTTCCATCCACTATATTTCCACTGGCTTCCTCTAGCCTAATTTGACTTGCTCTCTTTCTACCTGGGGATTTGAGTTTTTCCCCAATGTCGGCTCTATTTTTGCTCCTTGTAGCTATTGGAGAAACCGGGGATGGATCTCTACTTTTTGTTCTCTTTTTGCTTTGAACCTTTATCCAACCCTCTTTTTCCTCTTTATATTTAGCAAAGAGCTCCTTCATCTTAGTGAGTTGTTTCGGAGAGATAGAACCCAAAAGGAAATCCATCTGTTGGACTTTGTTAGAGTCTCGTGTCTCTGGGCAGATGTTAGAGATCGGGAGATCGCCTGGTTTGCTCCTAGCTGGACTAGAATAGCATTCTTCTAGTGGGGATTCAAAGGAATCTGGGACGAAGGAAGTAAAGGTGGAACCAGGGCATGAGTCACCCCCTTCCCCCTAACCAATGTCATAGTTGTCATCGATGGGGTCATGTAGAATATTGACTTCCAAGTCTATGCCTTCAGACTGGGGAGACCCCATTCAGAGAGCTAAACTTTCATGACCAGTTTTGGTTTTCTCCTTTAATTCCCCATCTTGAGGAATGTCCTTGTCTTCTTGTGATTCTGAAATCTCCACCTTTTCCTCTGGTTTGTCCTTTTTTTCATACTTTGTTATTCAAGACCTCTGAGTCAGAGTGAGGATTGGCAGGCTTCCTTGAGAAGCATTCCAAGTCATTACCTGGCTTGTTCTTTTTAATAGCCAGAGCTTTCCTTTCTTTTTCCAAGTTCATGCACACTGGACACATTCTGGCTTTATGTCCCACTTTCTTACAGTGGAAGCACGCGAAAGGGACACTTTCATAATCCAACTTTTGCAGGTGTTTACCCAGTTTAGATTGGAGAACAATGATTTTCAGCATATCTTGGCCCTCTTCCACCCCAGTACAGATCCTTGCATAGGTGAGGTGACTTTTAGCCATAGTCATTGGGTCTATCGAGAGCAAAGTCCCAAATGATCTGGCAATGCCACAAAAGACATCTTCAACCTAGAATTCTAAAGGGAGTTCTGGGAGCCGAACCCACACCAGGGCCTGGACGAAGAAAGAACCATTGAGGTCTAGCTTCGGGGTCCATTTTTGCACCACAAGGGTAGCCTTGCCTATTGACCAGGTGCCTGCACAGAGGATTCTGTCAAGGTCTTCTTTGCAAGAAAACTCAAAGGAGAGAAAACCCTTCGCCATGGCTGTGACCGGGACTTTCCCTTTAAGCTCCCATTTCTTTTTTGCAAAGATTCTCACAATATCTATGTTAGGTCTAGACCCCACAAATTTTCCTACAAGAGTATGATCCATTGAAGCAATGTTGTGATCCACCAACTCATCAGGAATTTCTATGATGAAATTACCTTTCTCTTTATTAGAGAGATCCTTTAAAGAAGGGAAGGAAGACTTGCCTGAAGGTTGAATGCCACAAAGTGTTGACCATTGGTGTTGAGAGGCTTTACCACTCTGGTCCTTTGTTTGAATCTTCAGGGCCGAGGGGGAAGGGGAAGGGTTTCCTTCTCCCACCCCAGCCACCCTACCAGGGTCAATCTGCTTAACCCTTGGGTCCCCTTCCGTGTTCTCTTTGTTCCCCGCTCCCTGATCTGCAAAGATGCCATTGCTAGTAGCTTGCTCAACCTGCTACCTTGGGATCCCACCCACATTCGATTTCAAATTCAAACTTCCTCCCGCTTGCCCATCGCCCATTGTCGCCATTCCCATGGAAGGTAAAATCTATGGAAAAAACTTTAGTTGTATCTTCCATACATATGCCATTATTTTCTATAAAGAATAAATAAAATGGTTAATTATTGGAATATATATGGAAAATAATTTCTTTCAAAATATTTATTTAGTTTGAAAAAGTCTTTATGAATTTTTTAACTAGATTTTTTTGTGTTTTATATATTTTTACAGTTTTTAAAATAATAATATTGTCTTGTTGGCATGTCATATGCATGTGTATTGGCTCTATGCATTGTATTGTAATTTTTGTTGTTGTTAATACAATGGAGCTCTCGCTTTTTGGAGTGTGTTTTTTTCTTGAAAGAGTTTTTCCACATAAATATAGTGTTGTGAGCTTATTTTTGTATGGGTTAATCTAACCTGTAATAGTTGAAAGGTTTGTTAGAAATTTTAGTCTTATCTCTCCTATTAGATTAAGCATTTATGATATACATTTTTACTTCTGGAGAGCCTCTAATTTAAATAAGATTGATGAATGGAAAAAGCCTATGAAGTTCAAAGAGAAGAATTTTCAACCAAATCTTACATGAAGTATCATAAAATACAGATTCAAATATTATATAGAACAATTAGACTACTGAGGAGACAATGTGAACATAAATGATCTTTTTCAAAATGCCCATGAAGTGTGTGAGACTATATGTGACAATGGACAGATGAGATGAAATCCATTCGAATCCAGTTAAGCTCTGCGTCAATCTTTATCTTTAATGTGGAGAGATTTACCTGCAAATAGAGGATACGAAGAAAATGGAGTTGACAGAAACAGTGGCAAATATTCATTAATTGAGCAAGGGTATTGGGGATAGTTGATTATAATTGTCCAAGGCAATGTGTTAAAGTATTGTGTCCAAGATCAAAACATAAAAATCTATATTATTTTGCAGTGTACTAATTAGATTAGTGATGCTTGAAACCATATTCCTGCTCAAAACATAAACATCTATCATCTACATCTTCAGTTCGAATTTAGATTGTTTTGCAGTGTACTATTCGATATATTTCTGTCGAAATATTTGCTTTACCATAGAGTATTGTCTGTCAAATAATTTCCACCCGCTGGGGACCAGTTTGTGAAACGATGAAGAAAAATAAAAATAAAATAGACGGGGTGTATTATATTAAAATATGATCCGGGCAGGCGTGGAATGTTATCTCTAAGATATCACGCTGGTGGGGGACCGCCAATGGCGTCGAACGTTATCTCTAAGAAAAGAAAGTGTGGTTAGCGTGGAAGAAACGAGGGAGGGAAAAACAAAATACGTTACACCGAGTGGCTACCATGGTTTTTTCCTCTTTTTTTATTTACAGTTCAGGAAAATAATTTTTAGTGGATTAGAGGATACAGATCATAAAGAACTAATGTTTGAAAATTTCAGGAAACTTCAGTATATTTTCTGTTTTTCAAATTTGCATGATTTTTAAACTTTGTTGAAGGTGATATTGCTTTCCCATTTTGAAAGGGAAAAATTGATAAGGGAAAGAATTGCTCAAACTTGATGTTGTAAAGTTGGCTGTTAGGCTTCTTGGTTGTATTCAGCCTATTTATGCTGATGCTGTGGCATTACAATGTAATTATGTTTTCAACATTAATATATTTCCTCTGCTCAGTGTAGATGTAGGCAATTTTGCCCAACCATGATAAATCTCATGTTCATTGCTCCATGTTTATTGTCTGTTATTCAATTCTGATTTTCTTCATTATTTCTTCCAATTTAACAGGTGTAATGTCATGTAAGAAATATTTTTCAGGACCTTTTCAAATATTTGGTTTACTATTAAATTACTCGCTGACATCTATTTCAAATTTCAATACCCATTTTACAATATTCTACTGCTCTTTTTTTTGGTTGCTCACAAAATTTTGACCCCTTTTTAAATGAAAAGGAAAAACCCTACAACGTGCAAAAATAACACAGACCAATCAGAAAAAACATTAATAAATCCAACCATTGCAAAATGGACAATTTTTCTGAGGAATAGTTTCAACTGCATCACTGTTGCCTAGTCAAATAGGTTAAAAACATTAATCCCTGTAATAATTTTTTAAATACCTAAAAATATATGCTTTTCATTTGTCCAATCAAAATGACCCATCTGTTTATGTATTAAGGATTGCTACTTGTGCATCAGGATGAGCCTAATTGAAGTTTTACTTTCAATGTTAAAGGGAGCCCAACCATTCACAAATTTGAAGGATCTTTTTATTTATTCACTGGAAAATCTTACAGCTTACACAGAGAACAGCAACAGGGCTGGTAAGAAAGACAGATAGTGGGTTGTCAAAGCTGAGCAATTAGGCAGCCCACCGAAATGAAGATCTTACAAGTGCACACATATTTAGTCAAGGCAATCATTATCAGACCCAAATACTAAATACTGATTGACATTGTAATCAGCATTTGGCGAAAGAAAAGCTGACAGGACTTATTATCACATAAACACCCACACATGATAGTTAATTAAACACTACTCCAAACAAGAACATTTGCCCTAATAAATATTCTGTCTCCCCGCACCAGCTGCAAAGATAGTTATAATATAATACTTATTTTTATAAGAAGGGACGACTCTCCCTATCTTTCCCTGCCGTTGCAGAATTCTCACCAGATCCTTGTACATATTAAAGACAGTGTCTAGATATTTAAAGTGTCTAGATATTTAGAGTGTTTACCTGCATACAATGTTCCCGCCTTGGTAAAAAATTGCGGTACCTCTGGCGGCCCAAATCCATAATACATATTCCAGATCTGCCCGTATTCATAGTCTCTTGAGACGGTCAGCAAATCTCCCCAATGTTTTTCTATGTCCCTTTCCCTGTACTCGATATCTGAAATCCTACAGCATCTAGCAAGACATGGAGATGGACTCTGACGAACATTTTTGCTTCTGGGTGCCCGTAACACATTTGGTGGTGCCAACCATGATTGAATAAGTACCGCCCTGACAAATATTTCCAATTTTCGTGCGCGTTTGTCCCCCTCGTAGTGTTCTCCGACATAAATACGTACCATTCTTGTGTTCTCAGTTTCCTGAATAAATCTTCTATTGACTCGCTGTAACCCTTGATTAATCCATACCTTTCTCTCATGTCGGACTCTTCAACAAATTTGACTAACGCTTCCTTTGCCTGCCCCGGCTGCAGTTCTCGACATTCTGCCAGTTGCTGATTCAACAACTCCACTCCCATTTCTCCAACCAATTTTGGTATCGCGGCTATGACAGCCGCCATTTTTGCTCTTTTTCTGCTTCAACCTTACGCCTCCAAAGGGTTTGCACCTCACACAACTCATAATCTCTCGAAAGCGTGACGACGAACTCCATTATTTGCACCCCACACAACTCCATTATTAAATCGTTATCCACTTCATTATTAACTCTCTCTCCGCTCTCGAACAAAGAAATCTGCTTTTTGAAATGCTGCCACTCCATGATTGACTCTCTTTCCGCTCACGGACAAAGGAATCTGCATGCAACTCACGAGTAAGAAAGCATGTGAAATTATCATATCATAATGGAATGAAAGAGGGATTGTTGAATCATGCATATTACTCTATAGGATGTTTAAATTTGATTGGCCATCATTTTAACTATATTTGATCTAAAAAAGATTATTTTTTCTATTCATTATCTCTTATATTCTAATTTTATAGCTTCCTACACTGATTTAAGGTAGCAATCAACTTTGTATTATATTCTTATATTATCATGCCCTAAGATAATGTGATGAAAATGACACCAAGATGTTATTTAGGGTTTGTGGAGCATATTTATTTAGAGATTGATGTGATGTTATTATTGCTATTGTAATATTCTAAAAAAGATTTTAACAATTATGTCTTAATAATACTTGTATTCTCTTTTTTCATCAATTTATTATCTTAAATATAGATTATATACTTGTAAATATATTCACTACACAATCAAAACTAAAAATTTCTTTTAATTATTATTATTAAAAAAAATAGCTTATTTTAAAATTGAAATAATAAGAAAATTTAATAGAAAAATTGTTAACCTATTCAGCTTTATTTTATAAGAAATAAAAAGTAATTATACCCGCAACAATACACAATCAATTCTTACCTAATTATTAAAAATTTATATATTATCCAAAATAATATATTTATTATTTTACAAACAAAACCAAAAAAATAATAAATAAGACATTCAAACCAAAAAAAGAATTTAAAAAAAAACATTTCCTCTCACCACTCGAAGTGAAAATATAATTATTTATACATTAAATCACATTAATATGAAATGCACGAGAATAAGCCTTCACAGGTATGGAAAAGTACACACACAATACTATTTGGTATTCGGTATTGATTTCATGTTTCACCAAATATTATGGTACAATTTCGACAAACGGATTTGCACGGGTAGAATGACCATCGTATGTCAAGGCAACTGAATCAATCAAATAGTGATCTATTGATCATAAAACAAAGAAATATGCAAAAGCTTCAAATTGCCTTAAGCTCTGTTTGTTTGAGGAATTATAATTTGATTCAAAACTTGATTATCTCAAACTAAGGTTTTGAAATTCTGGTTTTGTGTATTCGGAAGATAGTTTGGATCGTTTGGTTGAACTAGAAGATGACTGAGATAATCCATCTTCTCTGTTTGGTTTCCATTTTCGAAATTAAAATTAGAACTGAGAAATTCCTATTTTTGTGTTTGATTCTACAATTTCTAATTGAAATTGGAATTACATTATCCATTTTTGTGTTTGGTTTTACATTTTGAATTGGAATTGGAATTTGACAAGAAAAAAATTAAGTTTTTGTAATTATTATATAATGTTTAATTTTATATTTTATTTATTTTGTCCATTTTTTATTTATATTTTAATTTATTAATTTATATTTTAATATAGTAAATCATAAATAAAATTTAATTTTTTTTCACTTATATTGTGAATAGTAAATGTAACTTTTTAAATAATTTTAGAGATTATCATCAACAATATTATAACAAGAAAATAATCATTGCATTGCTCGATATCACATCAAAATATAAATAAGTCTTATAGTCCACATATTTAACTATTTCTACATAATGACCCAACAAAGTAGTGTGATTGTTGCACAAAGAAAATATTGTAGAAACATGACATCGGCTTTATAGGTAGCCTCCGCTTTTGCCATAGCTGTCTTGAGTGCCTTGCAAGACTTGCACTCATCATCCACAAAAGGTATATGTGTAGAAGGTGCAGATGATGTAGACAGAGATGGGGTGTCATCGGCCCACCGGAAGTAGTCACATCCACCGCCATCCTACAATATAAATCTAAGTTATTATTGCTATAACATGACTAATATTTATTCTTTGTAAACATTTAAATATTGTGTAATTAACAACATTTTTCTTATTTATGCAAGTCCAAAATTTATGCTCTGGATTAGTGTTTGTGTGTGACCTCCTCAACACGCAGCGCACTCCATCACCATAGTCACACATAGGGACATTTATCATAGCCATCACCACTATATCAAATAAATTTTTGTTCATTGATACTATTGAAGAAACCAAACTTAGTATTGGAGACAAATAACTACATTCATATAACAACATGACTATTTTCTATCAGTACAAAATGAAAAAGTTTCATTTATGTTGATATTACGAATTTATAAAAAAAATATAATGAAACATCTATAGCATCATATAGGAGATGGGGAAGAACAATATCCATGAACTGAATGGTGGTGTGAAAACACACTTTTAAATAAGAAAACGCAGGAAAATCCATGCTCTACACCCTTATGCCCCAAATCTGGTGAGCAACCATCTCATATCCTGCTCATTCTTCCCATTACTGTTCGTATTGTTAGATGGTCAATCCTACATCTACAAACTAAACATGATAGAAAATTGAAAACTTGTTTATTTTTAAATGGAATACACCAAGGAGTACCATCAGAAATATTGGTTGTTTACAAACATGAATAGTAAACAATCATCAGATAGCTCATTTTTTTATCAGCATATGTGGAGTCTCGCACGTTTGTGTACATTGGATTTTTTATCGGATGGTTCATTGCATTCGATTGTGTACATTTTTTTTGCATCAACGTTTCAGATCACACTTTGTGATCCATCATCAGGATGAAAGAGAGCAAAATGATTACTTTGTGATCCATCATCTAGTCTGATATAAATATTGAAGTAACTTTTTACATAACATCCAGTAAAGTAATTACTTCAGATTTAGATAGGAGAAGAGTATAGTGACAGAGATAGAGTCCCATTTTCTATCACTTTAGACCTAATGAAAAGGCATAATGAGTGGTTGGACTCTATCTCTGTCACTATACAAGAGAATAAGTGATTTAAATGTCTTCTTGTAATGCAGTATGATGTTCATCAAGATTGACCACAGATTGATCATTATTCCATACATGGCTACTGTTGCAATTTATAATCTTGATGAACATCATACTACATTACAAGAAGACATTTAAATCACTTATTCATGGTATCAGCCTCTATTTTACTGAGATACTTTTATCCAGGTTGTCTTTTGAATCCCATTCAATATACCCGTCTCTCAATATAGATTCTAATTGGGTAGATCATCAATTTTTGTGATCTCAGATCAATTGATTAGCTAGTTGTCATGATACTTTTTCAAGTCTAGACACATTCATAAAAGTACATATGGACTTGACTCAACAATCATTGAATAAGTGATTTAAATGTCTGCTTGTAATGCAGTATGATGTTCATCAAGATTGACCTCAGATTGATCATTATTCCATACATGGCTACTGTTGCAATTTATAATCTTGATGAGCATCATATTGCATTACAAGCATACATTTAAATCATTTTCTTCTAGTTTTTGAGCCATTATGCTAAAACGGGGACATTTCTATATGTGCGGATTCTCAGTAGATACTATACGAATTAGAGTATATAAAAACAATGAAGCAAAAGGGATCATTTATCCAAAGTCTTAGCCAATGGGAATATATTCCACTCTGTGGAATGCAGACAACTGGGCTACACAAGGAGGGCTAGAAAAGATAGACTGGACTAGAGCACCATTCAATGATTATTACAAAGAATTTTATATTGAAGCATGTTCAATTCCTGGAAGGGTTAGCTGTCCCTCTAACATCACCAATTGGTGGGAAGGTTTGAACTATAGGAGTCTCAGTCCTGTACAGGCTAGGAATTATAGGTGGCTGAGGCTGAACCACATGGTATATAACTATTGTACAGACAAATCCAGGTACCCAGTTACCCCAGGTAGATGATAGAGATTTTTTTCTTTTATATAATAGGTGCAATCATTATCTAAAATATAGAAAGGAACCATAAATCTGAGGTCAATTAGAAAAAGAACTTCAAACATTCATAGAGCAGGCATCCATGAAGACCCTGATGCAATAAATACCATGCACATCTCCCACATTTGGAAATAGTTTTTCATATGACAATAGAGAATGATAGACAATAGCCAAGAATCAGAGACTAATCTAAAGCAGTGGTAGAATACATAACTATTATAAATTGCAATAGTAGCCATGTATGGAATAATTATCTATCTGAGGTCAATCTTGATGAACACCATATTGAATTACAAGTAGACATTTAAATCACTATGAAAAAGAACTTTAAAAATTATGAAAAAGAACTTCAAACATTCATAGAGTAGGCATCCATGAAGACCCTGATGCAATAAATACCATGCATATCTCCCACATTTGGAAATAATTTATCATATGACAATAGAGAATGATAGACAATAGCTAAGAATCACAGACTAATCTAACCATATCTACAAAATTTATCTATTCATACTTACTATTAATTTAATAATTAATGTTAAATAAACAATGAACTCCCTAGTCAGTAACAAAAACTAAGTTTCAATGTAAAAATCATCAACCAAAACATAGTTGTATTAGTGTATGTGAATAAACTACAATAAATTTTAAAGTCTTCAAAGTGATAGAAAGTAACTACAATCCACCAAATGTGGCTGCAATCTAGTCCACTCTCTCCTCCTCACTCATTGGCAAGAACCCTTTGGCTCTTTCACGTTGAACCATGAAGGTGTCATATACCCTCAGGAAAACACCTCGACTTAATTCAGAGATGGATTTGAGAGTGGTATATGCGCTAATCAAAGCATTATCATCATCAGATTTATCCATTTTGTGAAAGTGAACATTGTTGAGGCCATCTTTTATTTTCTTGATTGTTTAACATATGACATCCAAGGAAGCGGCCACACTTACCTTCCTCCTCTTTCCCATCCTTGATGATGATGATGTAGGAGTTCCTCTACCACTTGCATTTGCAGTGGATTGATTGGAATGATTAAGGTCTTCATCCAAATCAACAACACTATCAAGATGTATACTGAAACCAATATCCTCTTCATCATGCACATTGAATGCCTCTTCCATAGGGTTCCCTTCTTTAGCATCATGGGCCGTCGTAGCTGCATTACCTTCAGCAATGTCATTACCCACAATTACACCCAATTCATTGAAGTATTGGAAGGGCTACCTCTTATACACTTTGGCATTTTGGAATTCTCTTCTCTTCATGTTGGCATAAATAAATGGATTAAGTTCTTTGTCTTTCATTATTAACTTTATAAGAAGGCAATATTATTTCAATCAAAATAGTAGAGAGACCACCCTACCTTTAGAAGCTCATCCCACACACTATCCTCAGCATCCATGCATTGAGTTGACTCATTCCAAGCAAAACCACTTGTATTTCTCAGCTCTTTCATCATTCTATATGTGAACTTCCATATTTTCAGCTTGTTTTTGAAATTGTCCTTTGTTAGATTGAGGTGCATATCTATGTTGAACCTCCTCTCAATGGCGGTCCATGCTTCTTTTTTGAATCCCATGTCACCTTTTCTTCCAAGTTGTACTTTCTCGAGGAGAAAGTCTAGAAACTTGTGTTCCATCTCTTTTGTCCACATTATCTTGTTTGAGGAAGAAGATATCTCACTCATGTTACCGGTTTCTTCCATGTTTGTCATTAGTTCTATGTATGCCATGGTCTGGATCAGCTGTTCACAATGTACATATTGTTGTTAATGGTATAAAAATATCACATGGAATATAAACATATTGTTATTAAGATAGCCCTCAAGACCTTGTGGAAGTATCAGTTGACTGTCTCTCCTGAGTGCCCAAAGTTGTGGGCAATCTTGCAGTTCCTCAAATTGTGGCCAAGGGTGTGGAGGAACATCACAAGTTGTTCTTCTAACTTCAAGTGTATCATATCTATCAAGCTTCCATTTAGCCTTCAAATAATAGATAGACAAAAGAAGGCTCCCCTACTCATGGGAATCTGATCATGACAATCCACATCATTGGAATGAATAACCATTCTATAAAGAGAATTTCCTTTTCTTATTCATTTACCCATTTGTGCACTGCCTTCTTAGACAAACATTAATTTAGCTACAACAAGCCAAGAAATAAGAGTTGTGAGAAGATGAGTGTATGCGGTCTCCATAGCTACACGTCGTAGAATGTCAATATTCACAATAGGATCCATCAATGGCCTAAAATGTGGACAAACCCAACGATTTTAGTGAGGACATATCCACCATCAAGCACAAAGATAGAGTGTATATTACTTACTGCAATTTAAGTTAGGGTGAATAAGTCATATTTATTGCAATGTAATGCTTGTAACTGTCTTAAAACATGACATTGTGACAATTTCCATACCTACCTACCACAGTTACATCTTGTTACACCTACCACAATTGGTGACATTACCTATCCCTAGGGATTGATATTAGAACCCCCCACAAACTATTATAATTTTCACTCTTAATAATTATGTCGAACCTGGGAAAAAGCACACTAACATAATCTTGAGCCGTAGTTGTATATACATTCTTCTCGCCAGCCCACTAATTTTGAAACCTAAAACCTTGTTCATGTAATTAGCGCTGGCTTATGACATCTCAACATAAAAACTTCACGAAATTGTTTGCTAAACCACTCAATGCATTTGTGAAAACAAAAACCAATACAATGAATGTTTTCCATTGTTTTCTTTAGCTTGTTCTAGTATGTCAAACATATAAATTGTAATTGCACCTTTCTCTACCATACTTGCATTGCCATATGTTTTCTCTGTGATCAATGATCAAATTAAGTATATTTTACAATTCTCTAAATTTTCTTGCAATGCTTTGATATTCTAGATTTACCCCCCTACAATTAAAGTCCTAGGAACTCTAAGAACAAGAGTATATTTGGTATTGTGATCCTAAAATGGCAGAATCAATAGGAATTCCTAGTGGAGTTAAACTTAGCAAACTTCTAGAGGTTTGTCATGATGATTCTACTACAACCATATCGGCCAAGTCCATTGATGAGTTACTTTATCTGCAAAATAAGGTTTCTGAGTCCTCATCTGTAAGGGTTGCGAACCAGAACCATAAATTGATCTCCATAAGGTAAACTGTTGTGGGTCTGTTACCATGGAATTTGAGTATATATATGCAGTATATAGCTTGATTTAAGGAAAATAGTTTATGGATTATTTTTTCAAAAGCTCAAGGCTATTGCTATAGAGCATGCTACCAAGAACATTGAGGTTCCTTCTATTTTTCTAGATGATGTTGATCTAATGTTCACCAACATTCTCTACAACTTGTCTCCAATAGGTATGTTTCTCCGCAGGATATTTCATCTGAAGAAAAGTTGTAGATGTTAAATAGTTAAATCCATTTTTACTAGCCATTTTTAAGATATGAGTGAATTGGCAATCTGAAATGATCTACCAAGATAAGTGGATCTTGACATCAAGAGAGTTAGAACTACATGAATATAGAGATTGTAGATTTTCAAATTTTGGATCTAGCAACATTGAGGATTTTGATTATGGAAAATTGTTGTTAGGTTGCAAATAGTAGGTTTATCTTTCTAGAGGATCTACAAAACTTGGCACGAGCTGAATTTTTTATTGGTATATAAGTTTAGATCAATCCTTTCATACTAGAGATTCAATAAAATTGACATGAGCTATAAATGTGTATGGCATTAGCCTCTTCCTCTCGACATTAGTTTTATTATATGTATGAAAATGTTTCAATAGCATTGAAATAGAGTCATCAGGAAACTTGGATTAGGAAAGACTCGTGCCCATATTCACATCCATTGGATGGTCACTATATATGGTTTAATTTATGGCTATGTCTTTATTTATACATGCCTAACCTCTGATTTGAAATTTGTGCCCTGTCCTCAACTGCAAATTTGTACCTTGGGCATCCATCAACATCTCTAAAAATTGAAAAATATTGCTTTCCAAGGTGATACTTGTAGAACTGCAAACAAGACCTATAGACACTTCTGGTAATTGTAATGTGGTGAAGAACCATCATTGATCAATGATACTCATGGTGATCCTTATAAGTTGAATTTGAGGCATTTGTTAAAATAATTTTATTCTTTCAAACTATCATTTATTATTTATTTTCCTTTGTTTTTGGTATAGAGTTGTATGAATATGTTGTCCATGAAGAGGGTTCTTTCATGACATCAACAGGGGCCCTTGCAACTCTTTCTGGTGCAAGGACTGGAAGATCTCCAAAGGGAAAGCATGTTGTTAAGGATGATATCACTGCAGAGGATGTTTGGTGGGGGGGTAAGTGCACAAAGATGGGGGACCAAAAAGGGGGTATAAGATGCCACTTTTTTTTTTTTTTTTTCTGAAATAAGAAAACTTTGAACTTCAAGAAGAAATTGAAGATAGTTAGACTCAAAATTTTAAGATGCGACAAGAACAAGAGTTGTAATACCCTGGGCCCTTGCAACTCTTTCTGGTGCAAGGACTGGAAGATCTCCAAAGGGCAAGCATGTTGTTAAGGATGATATCATTGCAGAGGATGTTTGGTGGGGGGGTAAGTGCACAAAGATGGGGGACCAAAAAGGGGGTATAAGATGCCACTTTTTTTTTTCTGAAATCAGAAAACTTTGAACTTCAAGAAGAAATTGAAGATAGTTAGACTCAAAATTTTAAGATGCGACAAGAATAAGAGTTGTAATACTCTGAATCTAGTTCCTAAACTACTAATTTTTTTTGAAAATGGTACAGATTAAGGCCCTCAAAAAGGGGGAGCACAAAAAGTGGTCCTATTTTTTGTGAAAAAACATAACATAATGTCTGGTGTGCTCCCCCTAAAATGTTAACTTTTTTTTTGAATTTTTTAATCACTCATGTGAGAAGTTAGCTAACACCACATAGTTTAGCTTGGATTTTTTTGCTAATTTTTTTATGAATGTATAATTTTTCATGAATTTACGAAGTGCAAACATCTTGAAAAACATGAAATTTCTATGTGGTCCCCCTTGAAATCATTTAAAACTAATCAAAAATCAAATTTTAATTTTTTTTAAAGTGTGTAGAATGGAGTCTAGTTTCTAAAAATGTAACTTGTTGCAAAATTTGATGAATGAGCCAAAATCTATGCCCAAAATACTACACGTTGGTTTTTTACAAAAATTGGACATACACACAAAAGAAATTAGAGATGAAAAACTTAACATAATAAGAATTCAAAATAAATTATATGCTTAGATAGCTAACAGAGAGATCTATGATATCACGTTGTTTGATTTTTACATTATTGAACCATGAGTAAGCTTGACGAAGAGCACACAAAAAAGTTGTCATTTTTTTGTATGTCTACTGGAAAACATGTCTTAGGCCTATTTGAATCCTCCAAGCCTTTGGGTTGGATCTCCAAGGAAAATCCAAGCCTTAGGATTGGTAAATTTGAATGCCTTACCAAGCACGTGCATGCTATAGGGCGTGCACCCTATTTAAGTCATAGATTTCAATTGTGAGGAGAAATAGTCAGAGTGAGAGGAAGAGATCTCTCTCTCTCACTATCTTCCCCCCCCTCTCTCTCTCTCTCCCTTATCACTCTCTCTCTCTCTAACCTTCCCCTTCTCTCTCTCTCTCCCCTTCCCCTCCTCTCTCTCCTACTCTCTCCCCTTCCCCTTCTTTCTCTCTCTCCTACTTTCTCCCTTTTTCTTCTTTTGCATAGGGCGCTCACGCCATAGGGTGCACACGCTATGAAAGAGTATGCCTAACACTTTTTAGTTTTGCATAGGGTGCATGCGTTATAGCACACTCGCGCTATGGAAGACAAAAATAAATGGTCTTCTTTGTTAAAGATATCGTGAAAGAGGCCCACTTTTTCTATATGCTATCTGAATTCTACGTGTTATCTAACAAATGTTCACTTTTCATGGTGTTGATAGTGACAAAGAAGCTTAATCTATCAATTTGCACTATCTTTTTTTTAAAAATCAACATCGAATTGTGAAAGTCAATCATTATCACTGAAATTTATCGATTGAGGTAATTTTTTTATTTTTTTACTTGTCAAATGTGAATAAAGAGTGTTTTGGTTTATAATTGGTATGATATAGACTTGTTCAATACATAATTTGATATAATTGTAATAAATTTATATTATAATTTATCATATTATAAGAGGTTTATATTATAATTTGACTTATTGTTGTACATTTATATTATATTTTTAAAATTGTAATCAATTCATATGTATAAATCATCATCATGCCAAGGAAACAAACAAAGACTTTAACACTAGAAGAGCATGAAAGAGACAAAGAGAAGAAAAGGGAAAGAATGAGACAACTTCATGAACAAAAAAAATTGTATACCATAGAAGAAGATTTTTCTTTGGATGAGGAACATGAAACATCAATACAAAGTAAGAGAGAATTGGAATTGGAAACAAAAAGAAAATGAATGAAAAACTTGCGTGCAACAAGACAATTGAATTATGAAGATGCAGGCACATCATCTATGAGTTCCCAAGTTGAAGAGACATCATCATCCAATGTTGGAGGCACACCATTGTCTACTTCTAAAAGTGTGGGCACACCCTTGTATCATGTTGAAGGCACACCATTGTCTACATCCCAAGGTGTACATACCCCCTTGTATCATGTTGAAGGTAGACCATTGTCTACATCCCAAGGTGTAGGCACAACATTGTCTCATGTTGAAGGCACTCAAGATGGTATGCAATTCACACATAATATTTTTGATGCTCCTAGAATTATTTATAGAAAGCCAAAATATTTAATTGATATTAATACTAACATTTTGCAAGCAATGCCTGACAAGATTCCCAAGCGTACTTGTCAAAGAAATGCTAATTGTATTTGGAGATCATTTTTTGAGAATTTAAACATGATAGGAAGATGTCAACTATTTGTTGAAATGATGAGAAATTTGAAATTTAGGCCCATCATGAAGATTCTTGGGCTAAGAACGATGGATGAGTCAAGTGAAAAATCTATTTTAAAAAATCTAATGATTGCATACGAGAGTGTTGGTTCTACATCATGCATGAAAAATAGTAATGTCACATGACGTGTACTTACATCAACGATAGTAAGCAATCAAATGAAGAAATCTTGACTCATTAGAAAGACAAGCAAAACATTGAAAATAAGTAGGAAGTCTCTAATGAGAGCCTTGGGAAGGCGTTAAAGAGTGGAAGATTCAAATAGCAATGAGTTATGGACATTTTCCGATAGACTACTGCGAAAAGATAAAATAATTGTTGAAACTTTGAAATCCTTGATTGAAGAATTTTGGAAGAATAACACATGGGTATCTCCAAAAAGATGTTGTAAGAAGGAGTATTGGTAGTCAAATTCATGTTCCGCATCCAAAACATTTTTTGGATTCAAATCAGACACAATTCTTTGCAAAATTTATGCATATGTATCCTCAAATTAAAATTAGTTAGAGATATTTTGAAATGTGTAAACCTTTTTGTGTGAAGATAAATCACACATGCACAACTTGTTGTTTTAGGGTACATATTGAATTTTCTAGCCATTTTGAAGTTTATAGGAATATATGTGTAGATTTGCACTCTAACAATATTTTGTAGGATTGTAACATAAATATCCCACCTAGATCTTCAAGGGAATTAATATCTACCATTTTATGTGAAAGAGTGGATGGTCAACAATTTTTACAAGCTCTCATGCTTGAATGGTACATGCATAGATTGCAGAGGTTTGTGACATTTACCAATTTGTTAACATATGGAGAGTATGCATGCAATCGGTAATGAAATAGTGGAATTTGGAAAATATAAGACCGTGATATACAATCTAAAAGATGGAAAAGAGGCTGAAAGATGTGATTTAGTAATTGAAAAAAATCCAGTGTATTAGTTCATGGACATTTTTTGTAAAAAAATTATTTATGAGTATGCAAGGCATACACATAGAGCATGATGGTTGGATATGAAATTCAAGTTGTGCAAGAACACATTCCCACTTGATACCATTATTTCAGTTGTGCACTTTGCAGAGAACTACACACTACAACCACAGAATGAGGTGCACACAAAGTATTACAACTCTCAACAGGTTGCTATATTTGTTCATATAGCATTCATGCATGCACCCAATAGTATAGAGGAGAACAAGAAGATATTGAGGGAGTATCATTTTTATGTCAGCGATGATCGCTCACATTCTATAGAGTTTGTACACGGTTGCTTTCAACTATTTTATGGTCATTTAGAAAATGTGGGCATAAAATATCATTGACATATCATATGGTCAGATAATTGTGCATCACAATTCAAGAATTAATCAGATGTTTCATTGGTTGTGCAAGATGTATAAACTTAATGGAATTCAATATATGTGGAATTTCACAGAGGCCAGTAATGGAAAGGGAGAGCACAATGGTGTAGGTGCATGTATTAAAGGGCCTTAGCACGTGAAGAATTAAAGTACAAAGAGAAAACAACATTGACAGATGCGGGATGTATTGTCCAATGGTGTAATGCTACAATGGGTCTAGGTAATGAAGGTGAGTCTACGATTCATATATATTTTTGGTTGATGGATGAAACTAACATTGCACCATATGAGGATTGTTGTACATTGACAGGATCGAGTGAGCTACACTCTTTTAAAAGTTATAATGCAGGTTCATGGAGTATCCACACATGACATATCGCATGTTTTTGTTCATCATGTGTAGATGAAGATTGGGATGGATGTGAGTCAAAGGAATGGGTTGAGAAATGGTATACACATATTTTGAGTCCACTTGCCTCCTATCATCCCCATGAATCACTACAACTGACAGAAATTGAATCATCCATTGACTTTGATCTCTTATCTGATCTGTATGCACCCTAAAATGGTCGCCTAGACTTTGAGCCCCCATTCATCAATTTATCAATTTCTCAAATCAATGCTTTGCAATATTTTCAATTTAAATCAATTTCCTTGATCAAATCGTAATTAATTCAATTATTTCAATATTTCCTAAGGTTTGATCATTTTATCCTAAGTTTTATTTAATTAAGAGAACATGCTTCCTGTTTAAATAAATAAAAAAATCTTTTAATTAAATAATAAAATCACTTTATCTTAAGCCACATTTAATTAAAAGAACAAATCTCTTTTAAATAAATAAAAAAACTTTTAATTAAATAATGGAAATCACTTTGCTAAAAATAATAAATAAATAATAAAAGAAAAAGACTTTTTGTCTACACATTTAATGGACACTTTCCAAGATGAGTGGATTCTCATTTTGCCTCTTAATCTCTTCCACACATCTTTTTGCCTCTTAACCATGTCCATTGATTTTGCCTCTTAAGAATCTTGAGCACATGGATCAACCAATATTTAATCTCCACCATTGCTTATTTCTTTTTGCCTCTTAATCTTGACCATCCAAGATTCTTTATAAGGAGCCTTCTCTTTCTCATTTTAAAATAGTAGATTTTTGTATTGTTATGTTGCAGGTTTGGAGAGTGATTTTGGAGAAGATTCTTGAGCACTTGAGCTTGGATATTGCAACTTCTCTTTTCTTGTCTTCTTCTCTCATGCCCCATGGCAATCCATTTAGATTAATATTGTATTTGCATATTATATTAGATTCATATTTCCTTTCATAGAATTGTATGCACCATAAAATGGTCACCTAGACTTTAGACCCCCATTCAGCAATTTATCAAATGCCTGAATCAATATTTTCAAAAATCAACATTTTATCAATTTCCTTGATCAAATCCTATTTTTTTCGATTATTTGCCTTGGGCTAAACATTTTATCCTAAATTCTTTATTTATTTAAAAAGAATTTCCTCCCCTTTTAATAAATAAAAAGCCCCCACTTTTCCTCTTATCCTAAGTTACACAGATAAAGCATTATTCTTATTTTATAAAAAGAAGAAAATCACTTTTTGTCTCATATGGACACAAAAGTCAACTCTTATTTTCTCATTGGAGGATATTTGTGCACATGGATTTCTCCTCTTTCACGCTCCACCCTTGATTAAATCTTTTGCCTCTTAATCTCCATGGTCCATTCCTTTTCAATTCTTTTAAAAGGAGAGCTCTTTTCTCATTCTTAGATCCCAACTTTTTATGCTAATCTTATGCTGCATGATTTCTTGGAGACTTTGGAGCTTTTTGGAAATCATTTTTTGCATCCTAGTTTCATTTCTTGCACCATAGCTTTCATGGCATCTAGCTTAGTTTCCTTTATGCTTTAGATTAGCTCACATAGCTTAATTAACAAGGGTTTGTAATCATTTCCTTTTATAGCTTAGCTTGCATCTTCATTCTTAGCATAGTTGCATTGCATTGCATCTTCATTGTTGATTCTTGAGGATATTGGCATTCTTGTCCTTGTCTCTTTGAATCTCCCATTGTGTGGTTTACTAGCAAGGTTGCATGCTTCAATAGCTCTAGCTGAGAGCACCATCAACATCTTTGTGACTCCATGTCTAGGGACCTCTAGGTCGCTTTCTCAAAGTTTCCCATTCATGAATTCCCTTGGAAGCAATGACTTAGAGAAGTGCAATATTTAGTGTGTACATTTTTGGCGCCCACCGTGGGGTAGACCATTCTTGTTTTGTCCTTCATTTTTTGCATTTTCGTCATTTTTTTCATCAATATTTGCTTGTTGTTTCGTCAAAATTTGCTCTCTGGTTTTTTTGACAGGATTATCATGTGATAGTTTTCCAGTATCATACGATAGTTTCTTACATACTAATGTGATATTTTACTAGTTATAACATCACACGCTTTGGCAGATTATATCACACTCTTGTTCTATTCTATGTCGCATGCATGTATCAGGAATTATTGCCCGAAGATATATTATCGCACTATTGTTTCTCTGACAGAAATATCGCCCAAGCCTGGCAGTGAGAAATTTTTGTCATTTCTTTGCAAGATCTACTTGGTTTTGATTCGGATTTTTGATTTGCTGTTGTAGAGAAGGGATCTATTTGCAGATTTCATCTAATTTTTGATATGCTAACCATTGTGGAACTAACAATTTGTGCTTGTAGGTGCTCTCATTGCTTGAAATATTTTCTTAAAATAACACATGTCAAAGCTCCAAATGCACAAGGGCTACTAATGGTTTTTGTAGGGCTGCCCAAAGCATAAAAACCAATTAAGTGCTTGTTTAATTATTTTTGTTTTAAGTGTGGCATAGACTAGTTGCTTCATTTCATAGGCACTTAATATCTTATTGTAGGAATCTTTTGGTGGTAGGAGAGTATGCTCTTCACCCTTGTGGTGAACTAGAAAATCTTGACCCATCTTTAGATTTTGAAAGCAAGAGGGTAATTGAACCTTTGCTTGGTGTGTTTGGGAGATATTTTTGAGCTAGGAGATTATGCTCTTCACCCTTGAGGTGAAACAGAAATCTTGACACTCAAAGGTTGATCCACTCTTTGTTTAGCTTTTAGAATCCTTTAGCGGGCTTTCTCTTGAGCAATAAAGAGGAACGACCTAAGTGGGGACAAGCTTTTTGCCAGCTATTCTGACCCACTATAAGCTCAAGGCTATCAAGGATAAAAAACCTTGGTAGATGTAGTACTTGTTTTCGCTTGATGTGAGTACTTGTGGGATTGTGACTATGAGAAAAGTGTTGAGCAAGAATGCTTAAGGTACTCTTGTGGCCGCAAGGTCCGTTACTTGCCGCAAGGTAAGGAGTCCATTTGGGGAGCAAGAGGGGTATTACAAATGGAAGCCCTTATTAAGAACCATAGATAGAAGCCACCCTATTTTGTTACTTAGCTTCTTGGTGCAAGGATTGATCCTAGTGGACTAACCCGGATCACCCCAAGACTACTCACCATCTGTGTTCCTTTGGTTGTGTCATTGGCACTTCTACGACAAAGCCAATATCTATTGTGGGTAACCACTTTGTGTGAGGCAATGGGACATCAAGTGTGGGCCAAGTTGTTAAGTATTGAGCCATTGTCTTCTTAGGCTAGTAATTGCTTGAAGTGTTCTCACTGTGATCTACCTATGTAAACGTTCTCAAATATCAAACATCATGGTAGCATTCATAGGATTTTATTGCTTTGATATCACAAATTGCTTGTCTTGGCAAGGTTTCTTTTTCCCTTGTGCAAGTGTTTTATGACATATTTGATCACCTACTATTTGCAAACCTATCTATTTACTGCTATTATTGTGCTTGAAATCAAAAAATCCAACCTTCAAACTGAAATTTTGAACAAATTGCCTTTAAAACTGAGATTTTTAGCACTCACTGGTCAAGAGTCATACGATCCTAAAACTGTATCGCACACTATACTGAGAATTATCATGCGATAGTTTGTCACTGGAAGACTATCGCACTACTTGCCTGGAAAGTATTGCATAGGCTGCCCGGAAACTGTCACCCTGCTTATTGCAAAATATCACCTACTCAGAAATTATTGCACTATTAGCCTAGAAACTATCGCACATAGTCTTTTTGCTGCCTGTCTGGTTTATGCAATTTTCAATCTTTCCTTAGTCAACCAAATTTTAGTAGGTGACCTACTCTGCTGCTAAAAACCTATTTGTACCTTGGGTTCCTGATTTTAAACCCTTTAAATTAGTGTTCTCTAATTTTACAAAGTAGTCTTGCTTGGCATTGATAAATTAGGAATTATCCTTGTTGAAAAAGTACACCTTTAGATTCTTTGGTAACATGCTTGGAGAGTTTTAGTACTCTTTTGTCCAATTCACTTCCATCAAAATTCAATTTCAATTATATATTTGGCAAATCCAATCTCCTGGTCCATATGTGTTAGGATACTCATCTTTTTAGTATAAACCTCTATGGCAGTGTTGGTTTGCACCTTTTGCAACTTTCTATCTTACCATCTCTTTTTGGACAATTGAACACTTTCACTATCCTAGTTTGGTATTGACATTTCATAAGGTCATCTTATCACCAAGGGTCTTTTTCTTTCATTTCGGTTACGAAAAGGTACAAAGTTAGTCAAGGAAAATGACCTCAACTTGTCTTTGAACAATTACCCTTAGTCCAAACTTGTCAAAAGAGAAAGGGAAAGAAACCCATCTTTGATCAATCACCTAGGAGTGATTTTGAGGCTTGGTTTGACCCAAAGAGCAATCCCAGTGAGTTGAGTACCTCTTTACCATCCTCTCAATCAAATATGGAAATGAGATAAACTTTGACTAGGAGACAAAGAGAAGCAATGGATCAAACTCTTGATGACATTTTCCAAAGATATAGGGATAACATGTTTGGTGATGACAACCAACCTGAATCACCCCCTACTAACTCAAGATATCTAGATGCTCATCAAAGAGCTGAAAGAAATTATGGGTAAGCTCACCAAGATGCATAGTCACAACATGAAGACCAAAACAATGAATCTGGTGATGCTCATGTGAATGCCGCATTCACTAATGACTTGTTCAAACACTCAAGGTCCAACTCTCCGCTCAAAAAAACCTCAAGATATGCTAATGAAAGGCTTAAAAGAATTGAGCGCAAAAAGAAAGCCTTTTTGGATGAACAAGCTGCTAAAGAAGAAAGGTTTAGACACCTAGAGGAAGAGAAACAAGCCTTGTTGGAATTGAGAAGAAAAACATTCCAAGAAGAGCAAGATAGGCTTTTAGCCCAATAACTCAACGACCAATTTAACAAAAGGGGTATCAACAGTGGAAATAACTCTCCACCCTCTACTCCCTCAAGAACCCCAAGAAGTAGAAGGCGGTCAAGGACCCCTTCAAGATCTCCTAGTCCTAGAGGAAGAAAGATTTCACAACATAGGAGATGAACACCTCCTAGGAACTCAAGACAACCCTCCCAACAAGCTCATCATGGCTCTCAACATGGAGGGCAAGTTTCGATGATCAAGATTTTATGAGAATGAAACAAGAGCCACTATTTCAACAATATGTGGAGAAGTATCTTGATCAAAACAAAGATAGGTTCCTAGAGAGTTTGATTAACAAGGGTGCTAGAGTCCCTTATAACTTTGATGTGGATAGGAGAATCAAGAAACAAGGACCCTCTCAAGAAGAGGAGATCGAGCGACTCAAATGAATGATGGAAAAGGTGTTGGTGCCAAAATTTCCTTTTCACTTGATTCTATTTGTCCAAATCCTTTTGACAAAAGTGTGATTATGACAGATTTTCCTAGGAAAGTTGAAATTCTCCAATATGACAAGTATGATGGAAATGGTGACCCACATGATCATGTGTGCCAGTTTTATATCATGATTTTTGAGTTCCACCAAGATGGCTCTTACCTTATTAGATTATTTCCAAGGAGCCTCAAGGGCCAAGCCATGGAGTGGTTTACCAACATAACCCCTCCCGTCAAAAATTTCAAAGAACTTGTCCACAGATTTGTTCAACATTTTGTATACAACTTGTCAAGATCAGTCACTATGTTGGACTTATGCAATTTGAAACAAAACCAAGGGGAATCCTTTGTTACCTTCTTGCAAAGGTGGAGACGATTGTGCTCCCACTATTCTAGGACTATTCCTGAGCATGAAAGGATTGACATCATTGTCAGTAATTTGGTGCCTGAAATGCGTTATGAGGTTCAAAAAATGGTCTTTGATTCCTTTGATACTATGGTTGAGACCGCATGTCAAATTGAGGATGTCTTAAAAGAGCAAGGTATTTTGACCAAACATAGCAATAACAACAACGGTCAAAATCCTAACAATGCTAATAAGGACAAAGGCAAGCACTGGAATAAGAATAAGCAAGTAGTCAATGATGGAGTTGTGGATTCTTCCCAACCCAAGGATCAAGGAGTCCTCCATTTTTCTAGTGCAGTCCAAGCTATGAAGATCAACACAGCCTCCAACCAATAAGAGAATAAACCAAAGTATCAAGAAAAGCCCAAGAAAAAGTTGCGACAGTTTTCTAAACTGGGTGACTCCTATGAGGATGTTTTCAAGACCCTTATTGCTAATAATCTTGCGCAACCACAAGATCCAGCAAACTTCCACATACCTGATGTTAAGCCACATTGGTGGAATGAAAAATCTTTCTGCAAATACCACAATGGCATTGGACATGACATCAAACATTGCTGGAAACTTAAACACCTCATTCAGGATCTTATTGAAAGTGGTAAACTTCAGATTGATGGGTTGAATACAAATGTAGACCACAAAGCATTCAAGGAACCTTTTCCTAAATATGAAAAGGGGGAAACCCCTAAACCCAAGAATGGCAAGGCTAAAATCAACTATACCTACATAGGTGCAGAAAATGTGGTTAATATGCTTGAGATTGTTGAGGAAAATGTCAACATGATGTGAAACAAAGATTCTTATAGTCATGATATCGGATCTCCTCCTGTATTTGATGAAGAACCCATGGTGGTGCTTAGGGGTCCTCACTCTCAAAGGTCATCCCAAGCTCTTAATGCTATCACCAGAAGCCAAAGTCAAGGTCCTGTGGTTATTAGAGGTCCTAGTTCCAACTAGTCTGGCAAACCCAAGCAAGTGACATCCAAGAATGTCACCACCAAGTCAGCAGTCAATCCTGAAATGAGCTACAATCTTGTTGACCGGTTACAAAGAACACCATCTCAAATCTCAAATTTTGAACTCCTAGAATTGTCTCCAAGACATAAGCGTGTCCTTGAGGATGCTTTGTATACATCCAATATTCCTAACAACATAGATATTGACCAAGTCCAAAATATGGTTAACCACCTTGCCAGCCCTCATTACCTCACATTCTTAGAAGAAGATGACAAAGCCTTGAGCCATCCGCATAATCTTTCCCTTCATATTGAATTCATGATCCACAAAACCCATGTCAGGCATGTGTTGATTGATGGGGGTGATGGGCTCAATATTTGTTCCTTGAGTTTGTTGAAAATACTAGGTTACTCTGAGCAAGTTATTGATACTCGTAAGAAAATCACCATTAAAGCCTATGATGAGGCAGAGAGAAGCTCCAAAGGCTTGGCCGTCCTTCCTGTCAAGATTGGCCCTATTGAAAAGGACATTTTGTTCCAAATTGTTGATGCTGGTCCTTTAGCCTATAATATCTTGCTTGGTAGACCGTGGATCCATGACATGCAAGTAGTGCCATCCACCTACCACCAATGTGTTAAGTTCCCCTATAATGGAGTAGAAGTTTGTATACCCAGGGATAACACATTATCTGTTAATGCAATTTCAACAGAGACTCATGTTCCTCTCAACAGAGAAGCAGAGGATTTTGATGCCACTTTAGCACAATGCCAAAATAAGTTCAAATCCATAGACCTTGGTATGGGGGGTTATCAAATTGACTCCTTTACAAAATTGTTAGTCTCACCTAGGTCCTATGGTAAACCTTCACAAGAGATGCATCCCCCATCTTCAACAATGACTCTGTTTGGTACATTTGTAGAGTCCTCAGTGCCCATACAGGATGAAAAAGAAGAGGTAGCTATTAGAGATTGGATTTACAAGGAGGAAAAATACAAGCATAATGAAAATTTCTCCCCATATCCTAAAGCTTATGGGAGAGGATACACTTTGGTCAAAAATATGGGCTACCCAGGTCATGGTCCTCTGAGTCATAGATTAGATGCTAAGGTTGAACCACTCAATCATGCTCTCTTTGGTTGCAGATCTAAGACAACTGTTGGCCTAGGTTTTGAAAGTTAGAATAAGAAAACTACTCCTATCCTTGCTCCGATGGATAGTGACGATGAATCTAGCTACATACCTAATTTGAAAAATCAACAAGATAGGTGTGAAGATTAGGTCCCTTCCACCAATCTCCTTTGGGAAGATTTAGATGCTCCAGTTATCAATCCAACAATTTCAGACCTAGAACAAGAACAATCCACTATTGAAGATCATGTTGAGGATCCTATTCAAGAACATCAATACACAAATGGCATTCAAGAAGGTGTTACCCTTGGTGACATCAAAGCCTCTACCTCAAGGCCTAAAAAAATGCTTGGTGTAAACATCCCAACCAGGATTCAGATACAGACTCACATGAGTATGAGTGGGAGACTCTTTCTGATTGTTCTACAATTGACATGGACATTGATGTTATCCATACATATGGTTCCCAACCTAAGGTAGCTAACAATTCTAGTGTAGGATTAGAGGATTGGACTCTGCAAGTCGCTTTAGTGAATGATGCTTCATTTGGTGGGATAAGTCCTGATTTGGGTACCTTAGAGGGATACTTGACGGATCCTAACTTTGCAATCACCAGAGATGATAACTTTCGCATACACAATATCAAACCAGTCATTGACCTACCCCTTGCCAATCCTCACTTAATTGATTGGTCTCAGTGCTATCAAGAGCCTCATCTCCTAAGTTTTCAAAATGACTATGAGATGTCCTGCTACCTAAATGCTCTTGAACCTATAGTCTCTTCCACCTGCGAACCAACTACAAGCATGATAGAACCAGATATCAAGTACCTTAGTCACAAAATGAAAAGAAAAGAAAAAAAGAAAAAGAGTTATGATGGCAAAAACCACTATGTGGCAGTGTCAGAACCTAAAAAAGTAAAAATAAAGGATGTATCCAAAGGTGCAAACCTCTCCGAGGAGCCTAAGGATGAGGTACTTGATCATCTCCCAAGTTAGTTTCAGGACAGATCTTCGGTGCTTGTTGAGCCTACACAACTAGTTAATTTGAATACACTAGAGGTTCCACAAATTGTGCATTTAGCTCAGTCTCTATCAATATAGGAAAAATAAGCATATACCAAGTTCCTACAGACCAAGAAGATCAATTTTGCTTGGACTTATTCAAACATGCTAGGATTGGACACTAGTCTCATTATGCATTACTTGTCCATAGCTCCAGGTATCAAACCAGTAAAATAGAAATTAAGGAAAATGCATCCTCACATAGCTCTTCTTGTCAAAGCTAAACTAGAAAAACTCCTCAGTGCAGGATTTATAAGAGCCATTGATTATGCCGAATGGATATCCAATATTGTACCAGTTTCAAAACATGACAAGTCCATTCACATCTACACAAATTTTAGAGATCTTAATAAAGCATGCCCAAAGGATGATTTTCTACTCCCAAACATAGACATGATAGTGGACATGACTGCGGGCTATGAGATCTATTCTTTGATGGACAATTTTTTTGGGTATAATCAAATCAAAATAGCTCCTGAAGACCAAGAAAAGACTGCATTCACTTGTGCATGGGGAACCTATTGCTGGAATGTCATGCCATTTGGATTAAAAAATGTAGGAGCTACTTATCAAAGAACTATGACTACCATCTTCCATGACATGTTGCATAAGAATATGGAAGATTATGTGGATGACACCTTGGCAAAATCTAAAAAAAGGGATACACACCTAGATGATTTGGAAGTAATTCTAGATCATATGGAATAGTTTCAATTGCGATTAAATCCCAAAAAGTGTGCATTTGGAGTCACCTCTAGAAAAATCCTAGGATTTATCATTTCAGTTAAAGGAATAGAGGTGGACCCAAAAAAAGTTCAAGCAATAATGGATATGACGCCTCCCAAAAACATTAGTCAAATGAGGAGTCTTCAAGGATGCCTTCAATCTATAAGGAGGTTTATTTCACAACTGGCTGATAGATCTCAACCCTTTAACAAGACTTTACAAAAAGGGTTTAAATGTGTTTGGAATGAAGATGGTCAACAAAGCATGGACCAAATCAAGAAATAATTGGCCAATCCTCCAATTTTAATGCCTCCTATTCTAGGAAAACCACTCATATTGTATGTGTCAGCAATAGAATCTTCCCTGGGGGCATTATTGGCTCAGCTTGATGATACTAGAAAAGAAAGGGCTATATATTCCATCAGTTGTACTCTTGTGTCATATGAGGTCAACTACACTAGTATTGCAAAATCTTGCCTAGCGGTGGTGTTTGCTTCCCAAAAGTTGCGACATTGCATGCTTGCGCATACAATACACCTCATTGCAAAAATTGATCCTCTCAAATACTTTCTCTGTAAGGCTGCTCTCATAGGTAAACTTGCTAAGTGGATGATGATCTTATCAGAATTTGACATTGAGTATGTTGAGCGTAAGGCTATAAAAGGACAAGCCATTGCAAACCAATTGGCTGATTTCCCAATTCGAGACAAAGCACCAATTCAAGTTGAATTTCTAGATGAGCACATAATGTACATGACTGCAAGAACATGGAAGATGGTCTTTGATGACTCTTTCATGCAAAATGGTTCAGGAGCAGGAGTGTTGTTCATTTCTCCTCATGGGTACACAATTCCTAAGTCCTACAAACTATTGTTCCCATGCACAGACAACATTGTTGAGTATGAGGCCTTGAAAAATGGACTAAAAATGGCTATAGAATGGAGAATCAAAAAGCTACATATTTATGGGGATTCACAATTTATAGTCAACCAAGTTAATGAAGAATACCAAACCAGAGATGAAAAACTGGTACCCTACAAGAAAATGGTTGATTCATTGCGACGATATTTCACCTTTGTTACATTTCAACAAATCTCTAGAGTAGAGAATAAAGCAATTGATGCTATGGCTACATTGGTTTCACTTCTTCAGCTAGAACAATATGAGTCTAGATTTGAATTCCTAGTGGAAGAGCTATGCTACCCTATCTATGACTCCCAAGAAAGCCAAGTTGTTTGTACCCTTGTTGGCCATGAGTCATCCCGCTATGGTGCCATTTATTCATACCTCCGTGATGGTACTATTCCTGAAACCTTCAATCATTCTGAACAAAGAAACCTCACCCGAAATGCCTCTCTCCACACCCTTATCTCTGGTGATATGTATAGGAGGGGTTTAGATGGGACACTTCTTAGGTGTTTAGAAAAGGATGAGTCCAACCAAGCGTTAGCTGACATTCACGAGGGCATTTTTGGAGGACATTCTAATGGTCTTGTCATGGCCCAAAGGATGCTTAGGGTGGGGTACTATTTTCCTACCATGCAGATAGATGCAATAGCTTTTTCTAAATCTTGTGAAAAGTGTCAGAAACATGGTAACTTGATACATGCTCCAAGCAGGGAGCTTATTCCTTCTATTTCTCATTGGCAATTTCAGCGTTGGGCCTTTGATCTCATTGGGCAAATTCATCCCAACTCATCAAGTGGACACAAATTCATTATCACTGCTACTGATTACTTTACCAAATGGGTAGAAGTTGTCCCACTTTATGTTGCCTCAGGCAAGACATTTTCTTTGTTTATTTTGAACCATATCATCTATTGGTTTGGAGTGCCTTCTAAAATAATCACGGACAATGAAGGTTAGTTTAAAAACAAGGACCTTAGACATCTCTGCAAGAAATTCAAGATAAAACAACATTGGTCCTCCATTTACTTCCCGCAAGGAAATGGACAAGAAGAGGCTTCGAATAAGACCATTCTCAAAATCCTCCATAGAACAGTTCACAAGAATGGTAGAGATTGGCATCTATAGATAAATCAGGCCTTGTGGGCCTATAGAATGAGTATTCATACTCCAATAGGTGATACTCCTTTTTCCCTCACTTATGGTGCTAAAGTAGTGTTACCTTTAGAGGTGGAGATTCCTTCTCTTAGAGTTTCCCTTAAAGGTCTAGTGACAGATGAAGACTACCGTGCCATGAGACTTCAAGAACTAGAACTTCTAAATGAAAAGCGTAAAGCATCTTTTGATCACATGAGAGTCTACCAAAAGTGTATGTCCAAATCATTCAATAAGAAGGTTCACCCTAGAGAATTTCAAGTGGGGGATCTTGTCCTACGAGAAAACCCTAAGAACCAACAACATAGAGAGAAAAAGGGCAAGTTCGAACCTAATTGGCTTGGACCATACATCATTACTGTTACTTTTGGTACAGGTGCTTATTTAATATCTGATCCAGAGGGGGAACAACTCCCTAATCCTATCAATGTTTTGCACCTCAAGAAGTTCTATCCATGATGCCTATTCTATCTGGGGGCATCCTTTGTACATACTTATTGATCCTTAAAAAATTCCAAAAAAAATTCATATATGATGCTGAAAAAATCCTAAAAAGCATATAAAGTATTGAAAAAAATATAAAAAATTCAAAAAATTCAAAAAATTCAAAAAAAATAGAAAAAGTGCCTTGGTGCAAACCTAGAAATAGGTGCCTTGGTAGCAAAAATACAAAAAAATTGAAAAAAAAAATAAAAAATCTCCAAGTGGTGAAAACCTGGAAATAGGCGCTACTTGAGGCCTTTGCACCCTTGTTTCTTAGCATACGTCCTCGACACTTAGCCTTTCTCCATCATGCCTTGACCTTGTTGCCTTGGTTTGGAATTGGTCTTTGTCTTTGTCTAGGGGGCATAACTATGTTATCTTTGGTCTCTTGGATGTGTCAGTCTTTAGGACACTTTGCAAACAGTGTTTTTCAACACCACCCCAACCTGTGTTTTTCAACACTACCCTAGCGTCAAGTGTTTCTCAACACTTATCAGATATCTTACCTACAGTCTAGCAAGATATGATATGTTCTCATTGGCAGAAGTGATACTCAAAGTTTGACTCTATGACCTACACACACACACACTTAAACACTTGACTCGCTGAGACTTGTTTGACTTTATTTCTTTGTGTTCTGTCTATGATGATTTCTTTAATGAGTGTTCTCTCCCTAATAGTTTTTGATGATGCTGAGCTAGAAGAATGGGGGCATGAGGACATGTTTTATTGCTTTTTTTGCTTGTGGGTATATTTTGTTGGTCCTAACTATCATTAGCATTTATGCTTGTTCCATTTGACATTAGGCTCTACAAGGTATTATCCTTGACTATTTTCACAAGTGCGTACTTGTAGCCATCTTGACTTTCCTTCTATCTCGATGTGAGTATAATCTTGCCATAAATTAAACTTAGGCAATCTCACTACACTAGTCATCTTGACTTATATGTTTTTGATGCTTAGGTGGGATTCCCACATATCTATCTGATATAGATCATATTCAGATTCACATTGTTATACTAGTGTGCATTGTATGATCTTACGACCCTACCAATAACACTCGATGATGAATATTAGAGTCTAAAAGCTTTGTGACCTTGCAAGTAAACCACTTTTCATAGTAGCTTGCATTCTTAGGTTCATGTTAGTTTAGTTTTGCATCTTGCATATGGAGAGAGCTCTCCTTTCATCTTTCATGGACCTATCGGTCAACTGCGCTCACCTTTCCTTTTCTCGATCATGTCTTTCACTTCTTGTCTTTCATATCACATCCTTTTCTATTCTTGTCATCATTTTTCTCAAATTACACCCCTAGCTAATTTTGACGTCTTGGATCCATTTTCGGGATCGAAACCAAAATCTAAGTTCATCTTGATAGTCAAGATTGCATTTCAAAATTTCTCCTTCTTCTACATAGTTGGCTGACCTTTTGAGGCATGATCCTTTGATCTTTGTTGAGGCATCTTTATTTCTTCATCCCCATCTCTTTCAACCTTCTAGTCTTTCATTCATTTTCACTCGCTTCATCTCTTTGAGGTTTGACTTGATTTTTATCCTATATCTTATCTAATCAAACCTAGTCAAACTGGGGCATGTCTTCACTGCTTGATGGTTATCCTATCATTTTTCACCTTCGATTATGATTTCTAGTGACTTGATCAAGTTTCTCAATTTACTATTTCTCCTCTACCTAATTTTGATTTTGATTCTGAGGGGGTAGTACCTATCATCTTTAATCTTTGATTCAGCTTATCAATCAGCTTTGCTTGAGATTCTTATCTCTTATTTGAGACTTGATTATCACATAGCTATATAGGTGTTGGTCTTGTCTTTCAGCTTATCTTTGTCAGCTTTTTCTTATGCTTGTTCTAATATGTTCCCATCTGTCGAACACATGTCTGGATTGTTTTATGATCCCAAATCAATCTCACACTTTAATTCCATTCTTTGACTACATGTGATCCCAAATCGATCTCACATTAGTCAAAGAGGGGCAAATGTATGCGCCCTAAAATGGTCACCTAGACTTTGGGCCCCCATTCAGCAATTTATCAAATCCCTGAATCAGTATTTTCAAAAATCAACATTTTATCAATTTCCTTGATCAAATTTTTTCAATTATTTGCCTTGGGCTAACCATTTTATCCTAAAGTCTTTATTTATTTAAAAGGAATTTCCTCCCCTTTTAATAAATAAAAAGCCCCCACTTTTTCTCTTATCCTAAGTTGCACAAATAAAGAATTATTCTTATTTTATAAAAAGAAGAAAAACACTTTTTGTCTCATATGGACACAAAAGTCAACTCTTATTTTCTCATTGGAGGATATTTGTGCACATGGATTGCTCCTCTTTCAAGCTCCACCCTTGATTAAATCTTTTGCCTCTTAATCTCCATGGTCCATTCCTTTTCAATTCTTTTAAAAGGAGAGCTCTTTTCTCATTCTTAGATCCCAACTTTTTATGCTAATCTTATGCTGCAGGATTTCTTGGAGACTTTGGAGCTTTTTGGAGATCATTTCTTGCATCCTAGTTTCATTTCTTGCACCATAGCTTTCATGGCATCTAGCTTAGTTCCCTTTATGCTTTAGATAAGCTCACATAGCTTAATTAGCAAGGGTTTGTAATAATTTTCTTTTATAGCTTAGCTTGCATCTTCATTCTTAGCATAGTTGCATTGCATTGCATCTTCCTTGTTGATTCCTGAGGATATTGGCATTCTTTCCCTTGTCTCTTTGAATCTCCCATTGTGTGGTTTACTAGCAAGGTTGCATGCTTCAATAGCTCTAGCTGAGATCACTATCAACATCCTTGTGACTCAATGCCTAGGGAGCTCTAGGTCGCTTTCTCAAGGTTTCCCATTCATGGATTCCCTTGGAAGTAATGACTTAGAGAAGTGCAGACATTTTTGGTGCCTACCATGGGGTAGAATATCACATTTCTGGCCTCATTTTATTTTATTTTATTTTTCTTACAATTTTCATGCCCTATCCGTACTTCCATGCATCTCTATTATAGATTATCACACGAGGTTTCTCGTTGTATCACATGAAGATTTACTGGTATCAGTGATTCCTCAGGTGACAAAGGCATTTTCTCATGTGGCTCTATGTACTTTCTCATGCGAAACAGGTTCTGGCTCACGCGAACTTTTGACAGCAGAGACCTAAAATTTGCAGATTTACTTTTTACTTGTTGTTTTCTGACATTCAATGATTGCTATGATTATTTCCCTGATTCTATTTTTCTGAGGCAGCATAGAAGCAAGGCACGTTGCTTTGGATTTGAGGTATTGTGTTGAATCTCTATTTAACATTTGGATTTTGGGAATAAAATGAATCTCTCATGTGTCTAGCTTGAGTGTTTATTGCTTTCATAGATCACACTTCAATTTTCGGCTCTAAAAAGAACATAGGTTCACTTTCTTGCATATGTGTTTCACGTAATAATTAGGCCCTATGAACATTGTTTGTGGCATTCTTGAGAGAGTGGGTTTCTTGTGAAGCTCTTCTTGATGATATAACCCCTTGTAGGTAGGGAGGATATTGTTACTATCTTATGGTCTTACTTGGTTTGGTCTTCGACATTGATCGGTACATTCTCTCTTGGTCCCACTTAGAGATCTCGGTAGACATTATTGTTGAGATTATGAACCTTGGTGAGGTGGTTTCAATCTTAGCATGTCAATGATTTTTCTTGCTATGTTTGGGTGAAGTGAAGAGGCTAGAGGATTATGCTCTACTCCCTTTTCAGTAGTACCAAAAACTCAGATCCTTGAATCTAAACCAAGTCCCCTCTGGTCCTTTTTGTGAGTCACCTTTTTAGAGAGGGTTAACCATAGTGGACATTCCCTTTATTGGGTAAACCATGTGGATGAAACCTCAAGCGGTAATAGCCATTTTTGCCATGGTAGCAACAACCGCTATATAAATGTCCTTGTGGAATAAATCTCCATGGGTGTGGTTTCTTGTTGGGATGTCAGATCTCCTCAACATGTCCAGTTGATTAAATTCTCAGAATGTGTTAAAACCCTAGTGCGCCTGGATTGGAGTTCGCCCTTTGAAATTGCAAAAGTTGCAGAGTCAAACTATTACTAAGGACCATAGTGCAACCAAATCTTTACTTGCTAAGGCTATGTGCATGATTGGAAAAACATTTTGAGAACATATGCAAGTAGAATCTTTAAGGAGTAGCATACTAAGTCACTATTCTTGTTCATGTGCAAGGTTGCTTTGTCCCTTTCTTATTGTTTGAAGAGATTTATTGCTTGAGCTCCTTGATTGATGTCTTGCGTGCTTGATTGATGGTAAAAATCTATTGATGCATATACTTGGTTACTTAAAACAAACAAAAACTAAGTTCCTCAGTTTACAACTTGCTGTTAGGTGGTCTGATCCTATTTCCTTGCCTAGTTCCCTGCATTCTCTCACATGAGCTTTCATTTCCTCATGCGGGCCGTGCATTTTCTCACGTGGGGTTTCATTTCCTCACGTGCAGTTTTAGTACAGTCTTGCTAGAAGTCTCTATTTTTGCTTTGCCAGTATGATCCAGCATTTTCTCGCAATCCCTAGCATTCTTTTGCATGGGACTACATTTCCTCACGTGAACTTGTCATGTAGTCTGTCAAATAGTAAGTTGATTTCTGTCATTTCCAATTTTTGTTGGGTGATCCGAATTATAGTAGGTCACTTACCTCACTATTGGAAGCCTATTTTCACCTTTAGTTCCCATGTCTTGACTTCTTGGATTAGTTTTCTTTGATTTCACAAGTGACCTTTCTTGGAATCGATTGGTTAGAAATCATCCTTGTTGAGAAAGTAAACCTTTAGATTATTTGATAACATGCTTGGAGAGTTTTAGTAATCTCTTGTCCAATTCACTTCCATCCAAAATCAAATTCAATCAAATATAACTTGGGTAAATCATCCTCCTGATCCATATGTGTTAGGGTATTCACCCATTTATTAGGCACCTCTGTGGCAGTGTTGGTTTATGCCTTTTGCAAAAATTCTATCTTACCACCTCTCTTTTGGACAAGTGAGTTCTCTTACTATCCTAGTTTGGTACCAATGCTTCTTAGGGTCATCTTATCACCTAGGATATTTTCTTTCATGTTGGTTACAACAAGATATCAAGTAAATCAAGGAAACGACCTCAAGTAGTCTTTGACCAATTACCCTTAGTTCAAACTTTCCAAAAAACTAAGGGAAAAGAGCCTGTCTTTGATCAATCTCCTAGGGATACCTCAAAAGTTTGGTTTGATCCCAAGAGTAATCTTAGTGAGTTGAGCACACCCTTAGCACCTTGTCATTTAGATATGGATATGAGTTATACAATGACTCGAATGGAGAGGGAAGAAATGGATAAAAATCTTGACAACATATTTGAAAGGCATAGAAATACCATTCTATTTGGCAGTTCCTCTAATGAAAATTGACCAGTTTCACCCCTTATCTCAACCAAATATTTGGATTCTCTCCAAAGGGTTGAAAGGGAAATGAAGAAATCCTATCAAGAAGAACAATCACAACATGACAGTCAAGATGATGATCCTTATGATACTCATGTGAATGCATCATATACCAATGACTTGTTTAAACATTCAAGACCAAGTTCACCACTCCAAACAACTTCAAGATACACAAGTGAAAGACTTAAGAGGATTGAGCATGAAAATAAAGCCTTCCTAGATGAACAAGCTGCAAAGGAAGAAAAAATTAGACTCCTAGAATCGGAAAGACAAGCCTTATTGGAAATAGAAAGGAGAGCTGTACAAGAAGAGAAAGATAGACTCTTAGCTCAACAAATCAATGATCAATACAAAACCATGTGTGTTGGTGGTGGAAACAATTCTCCTCCATCCACTCCTCCTAAGACTCCATGAAGTGGAAGATATTCAAGAACACCTTCACGATCTCCTAGCCCTAGAGGAAGAAAGGCTTGACAATGAGAGCATTATAGGAGACAAACACCTCCTAGGAACTCAAGACAACCTTCTCAACATGCTCACCATGGTTCACAATATGGGGTTAGTAGCTCGAGTTTTGACCTCAACTCCTAGGATTTCATGAAGATACAACAAGAACCACTCTTCCAACAGTATGTGGAGAGATTCGTGGAGAAAAGAAAAGATAAGTTCCTAGAGAGTTTGATCAACAAGGGTGCTAGAGTCCCCTATAATTTTGATGTGGACAAGAAGATCAAGAAGCAAGTTCCATCCCAAGAAGAGGAGGTCAAGAAACTTAAGCGTATGATGGAAAAGGTGTTGGCATCCAAGAGTTCATTTTCACTTTACTCAATTTTCCCCAATCCTTTTGATAAGAGCATGAGTATGAAGGACTTTCCTAGAAAGGTTGAAATCCCTCAATATGAGAAGTATGATGGTAATGGAGATCCACATGATCATGTGCACCAATTCTACATTATGAGTTTTAAGTTTCATCAAGATGACTTGTACCTCTTGAGATTGTTCCCAAGGAGTCTTAAGGGTCAAGCGATGGAATAGTTCACCAACATAACTCCCCTCCTCAAGACTTTCAAAGAGCTAGTCCATATATTTGTCCAACACTTTGCTTACAACCTTTCAAGATCTATCACCATGTTGGAATTATGCAACTTAAAGAACCATCAAGGGGAATCCTTTGTCACTTTCTTGCAAAGGTTGAGATGACAATGCTCCCGCTACTCTAGGACCATTCCTGAAGATGAGAAGATTGACATCCTTATTAGAAACTTGGTTCCTAAGATGCATTATGAAGTTATGAAAATGGTCTTTGATTCCTTTGACACCATGGTTGAAACCACATGTAGGATTGAGGGTGTTTTGAAAGAACAAGGAATTTTGGCCAACAACAAAAACAACAACAATGGTCAAAATAACAACAAATCTAATAAGGATAAAGGAAAGAACACACATTGGAATAGGAACAAACAAGTAGTCAATGATGGAGTTGTAGAATCTTCTCAACCCAAAGATCAAGCTATTCTTCACTTGTCTAGTACTATTCAAGCTATGAAGCTCAACTCATCTAACCAAAAAGAGTACAAGCCAAGATATCAAGATAAGCCCAAGAAAGAGAGGCGACAATTTTCTAAACTTGGTGATTCAATATGAGGATGTCTTGAAAAAACTCATTGCCAAAAATCTTGTGCATCCTCAAGATCCCACAAAGCATTATATACTTAATGTTAAGCCACACTGGTGGGATGAGAAAGCCTTTTGCAAATTTCATAATGGTGTTGGACATGATATTGAAAACTGTTGGAAACTTAAGCATATCGTCCAATATCTCATTGAGAATGGAAAACTTAAGATAGATGGATTGAATACCAATGCTGATCATAAGGCATTCAAAGAGCCTTTTCCCAAGTATGAGAAGGGGGGAACCTCTAAACCTAAGAATGGCAAGGCTGAGATCAATTATACTTACATAGCTGCGGAGAATATTGTCAACATGCTTGAAGTTGTAGAGGAAAATGTCAATATGATGAGAAACAAAGATCCCTATGGTTATGATCTAGACATGGACTCTCCTCCTATCTTTGATGAAGAACCTGTTGTGGTGCTAAGGGGTCCTAACTCAAGAATGTCATCCCAAGCTCTTAATGTTGTCATGCAAAGTCAAGGTCCCATCGTCATTAGAGAACCCAATTCTAGTCAACCCAGTAAACCAAAGCAAGTGGCATCCAAGAATGTCACCTCAAAACCAGTAGTTAACCCTAAGTCAAGCTATAATCTTGTTGATCTGTTGGAGAGAACCCCACCTCAGATTTTGATCTTTGAGCTCTTAGAGTTGTCCCTGAGACACAAGCAAGTCCTTGAGGATGCCTTGCGTGCAGTGAATGTCCCTAACAACTTAGATGTTGATCAATTCCAAAACATGGTTAACCATATTGCCAACCCTCATTACCTTACCTTCTCAGAGGATGATGATAAAGCTTTGAGCCACCCACACAATCTCGCCCTTCATATTGAAGTCATGATCCACAAAACCCATGTTAGGCGTGTGTTGATAGATGGGGGTGCTGGGCTTAATATTTGTTCCTTGAGTCTTTTGAAGACATTGGGTTATTTTGAACAAGTCATAGATACCAGAAAGAAGATCACTATCAAAGCCTATGATGAGGTGGAAAGAAGTTCCAAAGGGTTGGTTGTCCTTCCTATTAGGATTGGCCCTGTTGAGAAGGATATTTTGTTTCAAATTGTTGATGCTAGTCCTCTAGCATACAATATCTTACTTGGTAGACCATGGATTCATGATATGCAAGTAGTGCCATCTACCTACCATCAATGTGTTAAGCTCCCCTACAATGGAGTAAAAATTTGTATACCTGGGGATAGCACATTATCTGTCAACTCAATTTCAGCAAGCACTCATGTTCCCCTCAATAGAGAAGCATAAGACTTTAATGCGATCTTAACAAAATGCAAAGACAAGTTCAATACAATAGACCTTGGTGTAGGGGGGTATCAACTTAACTCTTTTACAAAGCTTGCAATTTCACCTAGGTCTTATGGAAAACCTTCACAAGAAATGAGACCTTCCTCTTTAGCTATGACTTTATTTGGCACATTTGTAGAGTCCTCAGTGCCTATTCAAGATGAGAAAGAAGAGGTGGCTATTAAAGACTGGATTTATAGAGAAGAGAAATACATGCACAATGAGAACTTCTCTCCCTCTCCTAAGCCTTATGGAAGAGGGTATACTTTTGTCAAAAAGATGGGCTATCTTGGACATGGTCCTCTTAGTCAAAGATTGGATGCTAGAGCTGAACCTCTTAATCATGCTCTTTTTGGACGCAGGTCTAAGAAGACGATTGGCCTAGGATTTGTGAATCATAACAAGAGCATTGCTCCTATCCTTGATGAGTCAGATAGTGAAGATGAACCAAAATACATGCCTAATTTGAAAAATCAACAAGATATGTGTGAAGATTGGGTCCCTTCCACTAATATCCTTTGGGGAGATTTAGATAGTCCAATCACTCATATGATAGTTGCAACATTAGAACAAGATGAATTAGATGTAGAAGATCCCATCAGAGAACATCAACATAAGAATATTATTCATTTGATGGAGAGAGATGTTACCCTTGATGATATTAGAGCTTTTGCATCCAGAAGTCCCAAACCTTCATGGTGTAAACATCCTAGTCAGGATTTAGAAACAAATTCACATGAGTATGAATGGGACTCTCTCTCTAATTCTTCCATAGTTGACATGGATGTTGATGTCATCCATACTTATAGTTCTCAAATCAAGGTAGATGATGAGTCATGTGTAGGATTGGAGGATTTGAACCCACATGTTGCCTTAGTGGATGATTCTTCACTTGGTAGGACGAATCCTAATTTGGGTAGCTTAGAAGGATACTTGACAAACTCTAACTCTTTGGTCATGAGAGATGATATCATTCACATTCACAACCTTGAACCAGTCATTGACTTACCTCTTGCTCATCCTAACCTCATTGATTAGTCCCAATGCTATCAAGAACCTGAGCTCTTAACCTTCTGAAATGATTATGAGATAACCTATTACTTGAATGCCATTGAACCCGTAATCTCTTCCACCAGTGAACCGGCGACCAGCATGACAGAGCTAGACATCAAGTACCTTAGTCACAAAATAAAAAGAAAAGAAAAAAAGAATAAGAGTTTTGATGGTGAAAACCACTGTGTGGTAGTGTCAGAACCAAAAAAAGTAAAAATAAATGATGTATCCAAGGGTGAAAACCTCTCTGAGGTGCCTAAGGATGAGGTAGTTGATCGTCTCCCTAGCTACTTTCAAGATAGATCTTTAGTTCTTGTTGAGCCAACACAAGCAGTCAATTTGGGTACAGATGAGGCTCCACAAATAGTACATTTGGCACAGTCCTTACAGAAAAAGAAAAACAAGCTTACACTAAGTTCTTACAGAAAAAGAAGATCAATTTTCCATGGACTTATTCAGATATGCCAGGGTTGGACACTAATATTATCATGCATCACTTGTCCATAGCTCCGGGTGTAAAACCGGTCAAATAGAAATTGAGAAAGATGCATCCTCACATAGCTCTTCTAGTTAAAGTAGAATTAGAGAAACTCCTTGGTGCAAGATTCATAAGAGCTATTGGCTATGTTGAATGGATATCAAACATTGTACCAGTTTCCAAACATGACAAATCCATTCGAATTTGCACAGATTTTAGAGATGTCAATAGAGCATGCCCAAAGGATGATTTTCCACTCCCTAATATAGACATGATAGTGGACATGACTGTGGGTTATGATATTTATTCCTTGATGGATGGTTTTTATGGATACAATCAGATTAAGATAGCTCCCAAAGATCAAGAAAAGACTACATTCACTTGTGCATGGGGTACCTATTGTTGGAATGTTATACCTTTTGGATTAAAAAATGTAGGAGCCACCTATCAACGAGCTATGACAACCATTTTTCATGACATGATGCATAAAAACATGGAAGATTATGTGGATGACACCTTGGCCAAGTCTAAGAAAAGAGACACACACTTAGATGATTTAGAAGTCATTCTAGATCGCATGGAACAATTTCAATTAAGGTTAAATCCTAAAAAGTGTGCATTTGGTGTCACCCCTGGAAAACTTTTAGGATTCATCATTTTAGCAAAAGGAATAGAGGTAGACCCTGAAAAGGTCCAAGCAATCATAGATATACCACCTCCTAGAAACATTAGTCAAATGAGGATTCTATTGGCCTATGATGTAGATTGATGCAATAGCTTTTGCAAAGTCATGTGAAAAGTGTCAAAAACATGGTAACCCTATACATGCTCCAGGTAGGGAGCTCATTCCTTCTATATCTCATTAGCCATTTCAGCACTAGGCCTTTGATCTTGTTGGGCAGATTCATCCCAACTCATCAGGTGGACACAAGTTTATCATCACTGCTATTGATTACTTCACTAAATGGGTAGAAGCTATCCCACTTTCTATTGCCTCGGGCAAGACAGTCTCTCTATTCATTCTGAACCATATCATTTTTCAATATGGAGTGCCTTTTGAGATTATTACTAACAATGGAGGTCAGTTCAAAAATAAGGACCTTAAACAACTCTGCAAGAAATTCAAGATTAAGCAACATTAGTCCTCCATTTACTTCCCACAATGAAATGGTCAAGCAGAGGCATCAAACAAGACCATTCTTAAAATCCTACATAGAACAATTTGTAAGAATAGTAGAGATTGGCATTTACAGATAAATCCAACTTTATGGGCTTATAGAATGAGTATTCATACTCCAACTGGGGCCACTCCTTTTTCCCTTACATATGGTGTTGAAGCAGTGTTACCTTTAGAGGTTGAGATTCCTTCACTTAAAGTTTCACTCAAAGGTCTAGTTACAGATGAAGACTACCACACCATGAGACTTCAATAGTTAGAACTTCTAGATGAGAAACATCAAGCATCATTTGACCATATGAGGGTTTATCAAAAGCACATGTCCAAAGCCTTCAACAAAAAGGTTCGCCCTAGAGAATTCCAAGTGGGAGATCTTGTCCTACGTGAAAATCCTAAGAATCAACAGCATAGAGATCAAAAGGGAAAATTTGAAGCTAATTGGCTTGGACCTTATATTATTACAATAGCTTTTGGGACAGGTGCTTATCTATTATCTACTGAAGAGGGAGAGCAGCTCCCTGATCCTATCAATGTCTTGCACCTGAAGAAGTTCTATCCATGATGCCCATTCTGTCTTGGGGCATCCTTTGTACATACTTATTGATCCTTAAAAAATCCAAAAAAATGATATATTGTCAAATATTCTAAAAATTAGAAATTGTCCTGAAAAAATGATCATCTTAGTGAAAACGTAGCAATAGGTGCTTTGATGTATCTCAAAAAAAATAAAATTCCAAAAATTCCAAAAAATAAAAAATATTGAAAAATTCAAAAAAATAGAAAAAGTGCTTTAGTAAAAACCTAGAAATAGGTTCCTTGGAAGAAAAAATACAAAAAAATTATAAAAAGTCCTAAAAAAGATAAAATTTTAAATTTAAAAAAAATAAAAAATAAAAATTGCAATAAAATCCAAGTGGTGAAAACTTGGAAACAGGTGCTACTTGAGGCCTTTGCACCTTTGTTTCTTAGCACTCATCCTCGACACTTAGCCTTTCTCCATCATGCCTTGTCCTTATTGCCTTAGTTTGGAATTGGTCTTTGTCTTTGTCTAGGGGGCATAACTGTGTTAGCTTTGGTCTCTTGGATGCATTAGTCTTTAGGACACCTTGCAAACGATGTTTTTAAACACCACCCCAACTGTGTTTTTCAACACAACCCTTGGCATCGAGTGTTTTTCAACACTTATTGGTTTGGTCTTACCTATTTTTGTCATGTGATCTTACTTGCTTGCAAGCATTTGATCCTTATCCTCAGAACTCAGTATCAGTTAACACACTTAAATTTTTAAACACAACAATTAATGCTTGAGCTATGTCATAATATTTTTTTTGTGTGCTGACTGTTATTGATTTTCATTGAGTGTCCTTGTCTAATAAGTCTCTCCAAGATGCATAGCTAGAGGACTTTGGGCATGGGGCATGTTTTTATTTTCTTTCTACTTGTGGGTGTGGTCTTGAACCTCTTGAGTGTCTCTTGTTGTTCCCTTGAAACACTTAGGAGTTTTGAGGCATCATCCTTGACTATTTTTGTACAACCATTCTTATGGTCATCCTGAAAGCTATGCCTTGATGCGAGCGTGGTTTTGCTACATTAAATTGGGTAAGCTAACATCAAAGTCATATTGATGTTTATGTCTTTGATGCTTATGTTAGAATCGTTCCACATTCCAATCCGATATAAATCACATTCATATCTTCATAGTTGTGCTTGTGACTAGTGATGATTGTGTGAGAATGATGAAAATAAGTTTCTTAACATTCTCTAATGAATGATGAACACAAAATCCTATGTTACAGTTGCTCTGTTGCAAGTACACCTTTGCATTTTCATGTAGCTTGCATTGTTAGACTTCATGTTAATTTGCATTTTTAGGCTGCATTAGGAGTTTGAGAGGGTTTCCTTCATCTTTCTTTTTGGACTTTTAATCAACTGTGGTCACATTTTGATCCTCATTTCCTTATCTTCTTTCTCTATCTCAATCAAAATTTTCTATCTTAACTAGTTGATTGATTTTGAGGCATCCTCTTTCTTGAGGTAAATTATCTTTCTTCTCTCCATTTCTTTCCACCTCTTCCAAACTTATGACTTCCATTTGCTTTCACCCCACTCATTTTCTTCTAATTCAACCTTGGGGCATAATCTTTCATGCTTGATGATCTACCTTGGTTCTGTGATCCTTATATCTTTCATCTTACATCAAGAACCTTATATTTAGTTCGATTTGATCAAATTTATCAATTTACTATTTCTCTTCTATCTCATTTAGATTTAGATCACGAGGGGGCAGTACCTATCAAAATTCAATCTTTGATTCAGCTTTATCAATCCTATCAATTGCTTCGCTTGGGGTAACCTTGCTTGAGACTTGACAATTACCTATTTACAGGGGTGTTGGCCTTCTTTTTTTCAATCAACTTATCTTTGTCCTGATGTGTTCCCGTCCATCTATCACAAGTTTGAGTTGTTTTGTGATCCCAAATTGATCTCACATTTCAACTTCATTCTTTGACTACATGTGTTCCCATGAAGATCACACATTAGTCAAAGAGGGGAAAAATGTATGCACCCTAAAGTGGTCGCCTAGACCTTGGGCCCTCATTCATCAATTTATCAATTTCTTGAATCAATGCTTTGCAATATTTTCAATTTAAATCAATTTCCTTGATCAAATCGTAATTAATTCAATTATTTCAATATTTCCTAAGGTTTGATCATTTTATCCTAAGTTTTATTTAATTAAGAGAACTTGCTCCCTTTTAATTAAATAAAAAAATCTTTTAATTAAATAATAAAATCACTTTATCTTAAGCCACATTTAATTAAAAGAACAAATCTCTTTTAAATAAATAAAAAATATTTTAATTAAATAATGGAAATCACTTTGCTAAAAATAATAAAATAAAAATAAAAAGAAAAACACTTTTTATCTACAAATTGAATACACACTTTCCAAGATGAGTGGAATCTCCTTTTGCCTCTTAATCTCTTCCACACATCTTTTTGCCTCTTAACAATGTCCATTGATTTTGCCTCTTGAGAATCTTGAGCACATGGATCAACCAAGATTTAATCTCCACCATTGCTCATTTCTTCTTTCCTCTTAATCTTGACTGTCCAAGATTCTTTATAAGGAGCCTTCTCTTTCTCATTTTAGAATAGAAGATTTTTGTATTGTTATGCTGCAGGTTTGGAGAGCGATTTTGGAGAAGATTCTTGAGCACTTGAGCTTGGATATTGCAACTTCTCTTTTCTTGTCTTCTTCTCTCATGCCCCATGGAAATCCATTTAGATTACTATTGCATTTGCATATTATATTAGATTCATATTTCCTTTCATAGAATAATATTTCATAAGCATTTCCTTTCATAGATTAGTTTGCTTTTATGCATTGTTATCATCTAGAATAGCTTTCATTTTCATTTGCATGCATCCTTGATGATCATGGAGACTAGCATTCTTTCTTTTCCTCTTTGAATCTCTCATTTTATGGTGTACTTACATGGGCATGAAAAACTAGGTCTAATCTGAGGGCCTCCATTACAAACCCTTGCACTCCATGAATAGAGAGCTATGAGTTGCCATTTGAGACCTCATTCTTGAGCAATCTTGGATTTAATGACTCATAGAAGTGTGTCAACATTTTAGCACAAATGATCTAGTACAACCAGGTAAAATTTTCCACATAAAAATAATCTCAAATTTAGTACTTTATCATAAATATTCAGTAAACTAATGTCCTCATTATGTTTATATCATTGCAGGCCATATTTTTGCTAGTATTGCACCTGAAGACAATGAAGAAGGGATAGATTATTATTTGTGTCATTGTGTTGAGGCAAAAAAGAAATTGGATCACTCAGTTATCGATGGTGAAGAATTAGAATACCCTATAGGAGTAGTGGTTGTAATTGGTACATGGCTTAGACAGTATGCTATGAAGAACCCTAGGTTGTGGTTGTTGGAGGATTGGGAGACACACAGAAAGATTCTTCATTATTCAAACTTCATCATTGCATCAAATGTCCACTTGATCAGATATGGGGGAAGAACGCATAATAAAACTCTTTGGAAGGTTCGTGAGTTAGACCATGAGGCAATACTTGAGACAATCAAGGGTAGGGAAAATCCAATTGGTTCATTGGACTAAATGGAGATCCAAAATATTGTAATGTCAAATTTATATAGCACTGTAAATTGGGTAGACTGTAAATTACTCATGCATTACCCCATATGTATAACGGGAATTTTTTAAAATTTAATGACAAAATTTCTCTTCTATTTTTTGGGGAAATACCGGAGGTTTTCTCTGCTCAGCTCTTTCCTCCGGTGCTCCTATTGAGCTGAGTTGTAAAAATATTTCTCATTATTAATAAAAAAAACTTTATGATGTTATGCCAATGACTTGTAGGCACATAATACTTGGAAGGCCATGGAAGAGCCTTAATGAGCCAACTCAATTCAAGGATGCACTATCTCATTTCCTTTCCAACTTCTCTCTCTTTGAAATGGAAGGCTTACATTTTGGTTTATCTAGATAGTGTACTCTCCTAGGCCACCTAGTGTACCTAGTGCCTCCACCACATCAAAAATCAAACCAAACTTCACACCCTGATCCTAACACCTTAGATCATCTCAAAATGGTACATTTTCCATGTTACAACTTCCCATTCACTCCTATCCACTCATCCTTCACCATTCTTCTACTATAGCCTTTCTAGTAGCCCTTCAAACATTTAAATCAGCAATTCATTCACAATATCCCCAAATAAGCTAGCAATGTTTTTACACTTTCAAATACCCTTTTCAGAGTTACTAAGTTAATATCATTCTCATACTTTCACGACCTGACTGGTGAACACTTCCTTCACCTCCTAACCCTTCAACTATGCCTAATTAGCCCTTGCCCAAAGAAGCAACTCTATCATCCACTAATCTCCAGGACTCCACAACCCCAAAAAGTCTTGATAAAGGATAAAAGACAACCATTTTTCAACTTAGTTTTCCCATATTCACCCATCTACACTCCTATTCAATAAACCCTCATTATTTGGGCTAGAAACCAATGGTTTTAGAGAAATCACCCTATCAAACTAGTCACAACTCTAATCAAGGTTCTAACACCTTGAAATGCATCCAAATAGAGCATTCTAACCCTTAACTACCCTCTCCATCCATCAGATTACTCCCAACCATGACTGGTGTGGGACTGGTTTCCCTTAATCAATAATCTTTCTCCATTTGGGTTCTTCAACACTCCTTCCCAAACTGCTGCATATGGTCAATGTATTACAAGGATTTATGGTATATTTGACTCACCACACCAATCATAATAAACACATTGGTGGGTGATTCAAAGTATTTAATGGAGACTTTTCTCTAATTGTTGTCTACAACCCAATACTGCCTTAACCTTATTACCAAAAAAAACACTGAAATGAATTCAGTAACATATACACAAAACCAAAAGAAGGTTGTTTACATCAAGATCCAATCAAAAATACATTTTCAATCACATTTTTGTTGTCAGTCTATATTGACTGTACCCTGATAGAGAACTAAAGTTGTAGAGAATTAAACTTTAATTTATACAAAAAGTTCTTTTTACATTGTCTTTTCGATCCACACAACCTATGAATCTACCCTACACTCCTCACACTTCTCTATTCATATCTATACTATCAAATAATCCTTCCTAAGGTCGGCCAACTACTTGGAACTGGTTACAGTTAGTTTAAATGACTGTTTACTTGTAGTTATTTGTATAGATTACTTGGAAGGCCATGGAAGAGTCCTAAGGAACCAACTCAATTCAAGGATGCACTATCTCCTTTCCTTTCCAACTTATCCCTCTCTAAAATGGAAGGTTTACATTTTGGTTTATCTAGATTAATACATTTTCTTCCATTACTAGGTTTTACCTTCTTCCCTTGCAGCTGTTCTATTCCTTGTTTCACACATTTTCCCTATTCAAGTCAAGAGGCCTTTGCTGGAAAATTGGTGACAAAATCATTGCATAAGACTTGTATTTTCTTATTCATACGTGGTGGAAGGCTATTATGCACTTGTCCTCCTTTAAAATACTTGTAAGGACTACATTCTTTGACAATAGGGAAAATATGGACATTAAGTTTAATTTTGTTTTTGCTATCATCTGCCCGCTCAAAAATGCAAGCATCTCCATCCTCAAGATTATTGGCAATTGAAAAGTATCTCCATCCATGAATCAAGGAAGCTTCAGGGAGCTCTCTAAGGAACCGTATAGGCCATTCCCTTCTGTTAGGATCCACAAGAGTCACCATTTTTCTTTCTCTTGGTAATTTGAGTTTATCTACAAATGTGTTCGGTGTTGTCTGCAGAAAAAAAAATTCACATAAAATAAGCAACATTACCTTAAGAACCATCTAAACACTGTTATTTAAAAACACGTAACAAATTGGTGATCTTTATGGGGTCATATCTCGAAGCTCATGTGAGGTATCATCAAGACATCAGGTGCTATAGGACTGTGTTGTCAGGGCCTACAATAGCCTGTCTCAGTTTTCAGAGATTCAAGTTCGTTTAAATTTGGCAACACATTCTCAGTCGATGTTAGAACTCAAAGTGTTCTTCAGTTCAAATGGCCAACATTGTGTATCTTTTAAACCATCGATTGTAGCATCGAACCATCTATTCCAACATCTCTAAATGGCTGGGTAAACGCTAGGGGCAACCTCGTTTGCTACACACAGTTGTTCGAACACCACCAATGACTCTGGGCTGAAGTGTCCCTGAAGGTCCCTTCAGCATGAAATCAATGATCTTTATGGGGTCATATCTTGGAGCTCCTGCGAGGTAGCATCAAGCCATTAGGTGCAACAGGACCATGTTGTCGGGGCCTACAATAACCTATCTCAGTTTTTAGAGATTCAAGGTCATTTAAGTTTGGCAACACATTCTCAATCAATGTCAAAACTTAAAGTGTTCCTCAGTTCAAATGACCAACATTGCATATCTTTCAAACCATCGGTTGTAGCATCAAATCATCTATTCTAATAGCTCTGAATGGCTAGGTAAATGCTAGGGGAAACCTCATTTTCCACACACAGTCATTCAAACACCGCCGATGACTCTGGGCCGAAGTGTCCCTCAAGGTCCCTTTAGCATGAAATCAATGATCTTTACGGGGTCATATCTCAGAGCTCATGCAAGGTAGCAATGAGCCGTTAGGTGCTATGAGACTGTGTTGTCGGGGCCTACAATAACCTATCTCAGTTTTCAGAGATTCAAGTTCATTTAAACTTGGAAACACATTCTCGGTCGATGTTAGAACTCAAAGTGCTCCTTAGTTCAAACGGCCAACATTGCATATCTTTCAAACCATCGGTCATAGCATCGAACCGTCTATTCCAACAGCTCCAAATGGCCAGGTAAACACTAGGGGAAACCTCATTTTCCACACACAGTCATTCCAATGCTGCTGATGACTCCAAGTTAAAGTGTCCCTCAAGGTCCCTTCAGAATGAAATCAATGATATTTATGGGGTCATATCTCAGAGCTCGTGCAAGGTAGCATTGAGTCATCAGGTGCTATGGGACCGTGTTGTTGGGGCCTACAATAACCTATCTTGGTTTTCAGAGATTCAAGTTCGTTTAAATTGGGCAACACATTCTCGATCGATGTCAGAACTCAAAGTGTTCCTCAATTCAAATGGCCAACATTGTGTATCTCTAAAACTGTCAGTCATAGCATCAAAATGTTTGTTCCAATAGCTCTGAATGGGTGAGTAAACACTATGGGCAACCTGGTTTTCCACACATAGTCATTCAAACACCGCCGATGACTATGGGCTAAAGTGTCCCTCAAGGTCCCTTAAGCATGAAATCAATGATCTTTATGGGGTCGTATCTTAGAGCTCGTGCAAGGTAGTATCAAGCAGTTAGGTGCTACGAGACCATGTTGTCGGGGCCTACAATAACCTGTCTCAATTTTCAGAGATTCAAGTTCATTTAAATTTGGCAACACATTCTTGGTTGATGTCAAAACTCAAAGTGTTCCTCAGTTCAAATGTACAACATTGCATATCTTTCAAACGGTTGGTCGTAGCATCAAACCATCTATTCCAACAGCTCTGAATGGTCGGGTAAATGTTAGGGGCAACCTCATTTTCCACACATAGTCATTTGAACACCGTTGATGACTCCAGGCCGAAGTGTCCCTCAAGGTCCCTTCAACATGAAATTAATGATCTTTACGGGGTCATATCTCAAAGCTCATGTGAGGTAGCATGGAGCTATTAGGTGCTACAAGACTGTGTTGTTGGGGCCTACAATAACCTATCTCAATTTTTAGATATTCAAGTTCATTTAAATTTGGCAACACATTCTTAGTCAATGTTAGAACTCAAAGTGTTCCTCAGTTCAAATGGCCAACATTGTGTATCTTTCAAACCATCAGTCGTAGCATTGAACTGTCTATTCCAATAGCTCTAAATGGCTAGGTAAATGCTAGGGGAAACCTTGTTTTCCACACACAATCATTCAAACATTGCTAATGACTCCAGGCCAAAGTGTCCCTCAAGATCCCTTCAGCATGAAATCAATGATCTTTACGGGGTCATATTTTGGAGCTTGTGCAAGGTAGCATTAACCCATCAAGTGCTATGGGACTGTGTTGTTGGGGCCTATAATAACCTATTTTGGTTTTCAGAGATTCAATTTCATTTAAATTTGGAAACACATTCTTGGTCGATGTCAAAACTCAATTAAGTGTTCCTCAGTTCAAATGGCCAACATTGCGTATCTTTCAAACCATCTGTTCCAAGAGCTTCGAATGGCTAGGTAAATGCTAGGGGCAACCTCATTTGCCACACATAGTTGTTCAAACATTGCCGATGACTCTAAGTTGAAGTGTCCCTCAAGGTCCCTTTAGCATGAAATCAATGATCTTTACAAGGTCATATCTCAGAGCTCGTGTGAGGTAGCATCAAGCCATCAGGTGCTGCAAGACTGTGTTGCCGGGGCCTACAATAACCTGTCTTAGTTTTTAGATATTAAAGTTCATTTAAATTTGGTAACACATTCTCGGTCGATGTCAGAACTCAAAGTGCTCCTTAGGTCAAACGACCAACATTGCGTATCTTTCAAACCGTCGGTCATAGCATCGAACTGTATGTTTCAACGGCTCTGAATGGCTAGGTAAACACTAGGGGAAACCTCATTTTCCACACACAGTCATTCAAACACCTCTGACGACTCTGAGCTAAAGTGTCAGTCAAGGTCCCTTCAACATGAAATCAATGATCTTTATGGGGTCATATCTTGAAGCTCGTGCAAGGTAGCATTGAGTCATCATGTGCTACAGGACTATATTTCTAGGGCCTACAATAGTCTGTCTTTATTTTCAGAGATTCAAGTTCATTTAAATTTGGCAACACATTCTCAGTTGATTTTAGAACTCAAAATGGTCCTCAGTTCAAACGGCCAGCATTGTGTATCTTTCAAACCGTCAGTTGTAGCATCAAAATAGTCTATTCCAACAACTCCAAATGGCCAGGTAAATGTTAGGGGAAATCTCATTTTCCACACATAGTCATTCAAATGCCACTAACGACTCTGGGCCAAAGTGTCCCTCAAGGTCCCTTCAGCATGAAATCAACGATCTAGACGGGGTCATATCTCGGAGCTCATGTGAGGTAGCATCAAGTCGTCAAGTGCTACAAGACCATGTTGTTGGGGCCTACAATAACCTATCTCAATTTTCAGAGATTCAAGTTTGTTTAAATTTGGAAACATATTCTTGGTTGATGTTAGAACTCAAAGTGTTCCTTAGTTCAAACGACCAACATTGTGTATCTTTCAAGCTGTCGTTCGTAGCATCGAATTGTCTGTTCCAACAGCTCCAAATGGTTGGGTAAATGCTAGGGGAAACCTTGTTTTCCACACATAGTCATTTGAATGCCGCCAATGACTTCGGGCCGAAGTGTCCCTCAAGGCAGGGAAGGGTATTTTCTACAAAACCCTTGGTTTCTAGCCCAAATAGTGAGGGTTTATTGAATGGGAGAGTAGATGGGTGAGCATGGGAAAACTAAGTTGAAAATTGGTTGTCTTTTATCCTTTATGAAGATGGTTTGGGGTTGTGGAGTCCTACAAGTGAGTGGTTCTAGGAGTTGCTTTGTTAGGTGATGCTAATTAGGCCCAGTTGATGGGTTAGGGGGTGAAGGAAGTCTTCACTAGTCAAAGAGTTAAAGTCTAAGATTGATATTAGTTTAGTAACTCTGAAAAGGGTACTAGAAAATGTAAAAACATTGCTAGGTTGTTTGGGGATTTTGAGATTAAATTGTTGATTTCAGTGTTGGAAGGGCAACTAGGCAGGCCTAGAAGGGCTATAGAAGAGGAAGGGTGAAAGATGAGTTGATTGGATTGATTTGGAAGTTGTAACATGGAAAATATAGTATGTTGAGATGATCTAAGGTGTTAGGATCAGGGTGTGAAGTCTGGTTTGAGTTTTGGTGTGGTGGAGGCACTAGGTGCACTAGGTGGCCTAGGATAGAGTTGATGCTAGAAGGCATTGGAACAAGGAAACAAGGAAGTGAATCTAAGTACTATGGTTGTGGGAGTGACTTACAAAGTCAGAGAACTCAACTAGATTCTTGAGTGAGGTTAATCCCTTGAGTGGATTCCAAGTTGTTTGTAGAATCCTCGAGTTGAGTTAGTCTCCTTAGAGTGATAGTGAATGGTGTCAAAGTTTATAGTAACAAGGAATGTTAGTCTCCTTAGGGTGATAGTGAATGTTTTTGAGTTAGTCTCCTTACAGTGACAGTAACAATATACATTGATAAACATACAAGCATAACTATAAGACATGGGAAATTTACAAAGCATAAGACATCCACATAAACATAAATTAGTATACATCGATACACCAAACACATGAATTGCATACCTAAAACATAAAAAAATAATATTCATAGGGCATGAAGCCAAATATATATGTCCAATAATGTCATACATTGAATATATTTAATATAGTTAAACTGGCTTCCTCAAAGCCAAATGGATGTACAACGTATCACTTATACAATATACAAAAAATATGTCCACTAATGCCATATAGGCATACAATTTATATCCCTAATCTAGTCCTTTCCTACCAGGGGAAGAAAACAAATCCTAAGCTATCTTCGATCGTCGCATTGATGGAGATGTAGTGGATGTTGTAGTCTTCTGAGTGCGCTCACTTATCCTCCTATCTAGACTCTTCTATAGCTCGAGCTGATAAAAGAAAATTTAAGCATCAATAACTAATATACATCAAAATTGAATTATACAATGACATAAAATTGTATATTCGTTTACCACTAGAAAATAGTCACTATGTACATCCACCGAAGGCACATGCTGGCGATTTGGAGTAATAAGTCCCTACAATAATGATCAAAATAATAATTAAAATACATACATGAATATCATTATAAAATTCAATACAAACTACTAAAATAACAATTAAAATTAAGTGATCTCTTTCATACCTTAGTCAGTGCTTCAGAACTAGCTACTGTTACAGCTACTCCACAATCCAAAATATCACGAATAGAAGGAGGAGTCTCTGATGTCAATAACTGAAAATAAAATAAAATAAGTATTATGTAGTTATCAAGATTAGATATATTTTTTACAACCCTACTAATGAGTAAATGATACCTTTGTGAAGGTTCCACCGCGTCCTTCAGTGTGCGGTGTCGATTTCAAAGCTTCAATAATCAACTAGTGCACATGTACATGGAAAATTATAAGATAACCATTCATATAAGAACATACTACTGACATGTTAATTATAATGCATTATTACATATATACATGTGGACTCAATGGTGATGTCACAAAGCCAGGTGAAAGAATGTGATCATCGTGCCTCTGGATTTTGATCATAATTTGTCTAGTAATTTAGTTATTCATTCATTTATTAACTAGATATAATCAATTAAATCAAATTAACATGCAAATAAAGATACCTCAAGGAAAGTGGCATGATGCCCTTCACTGTCTGTTGTGAATGTCGATGGTCCACCAGTGAATGTCTAATGCACATGCACAATAAGTTATGATACAATTATTCATATAATTACATAATAATCAAATATATTAATTAAAATGTTTTATTCGATACATACTTGTGGAATTGACGATGATGTGTAGAAGGGGACATGAGGATCATTGCCACTATCACCACCACTGACACTCTTGCCTTGAATTTTGATCATAATCAATAGATACTAAATTAATTACTTATTCTTTTATAAATGAAATATGATCAAATAAATTTAATGAACTTGGAAATACTTACCTGTGTGTCAATGCCAAATGTCATATTTAGAAAACTATCAGTTATCATTCCAGGATCCTCTTCCTCTCTCTCGATAGTACCAAATGTGCACAAGCATCCACATTACCAACAAATATGCCCCCTTGAAGATTGACCATGGTCACCCTCAACTAAAGGAGTGGCACACTAAATGAGAGTCTATTTCAGAGCACTAATCTTTCCTAGTGTGGCTACCTCTACAATTTCCTTCACAATGGAAGGAATAGTAACATGATCCACCTGTGGCTTGCCAATAGGAACCCTAGGTGTGTTAGGGTCACAATGTGCCCCTACTCTATCAAATGATGACCCCCCTCCTCTACCCTGCGAATCTAGATAGTCAAAATAATTTGGCACCCCCTTAAGGTACAAACTTGCAATAGAGTTTTCTCAAGAAATATATAGGAACCTCATGACTTTTACAGGGAGGCGAATCAAAGACCATCCACCATCTCTCCCAAAAGTTATTTTTAATGTCTTCATTTAAGCACCAATGAATTGGGAACCTCCTTGTTGTAGTTCTATGTGTATTTGTGTCCCCTGGTTTTTTAAATAGCTTTCAAATGTCATCTTTTGTGATTTTTTCCTTTTTTATGTCTGCATAAGATAATTTATTTGCATAATATTATTTTTTTCTTCTCTTTTATCCTGCCATAAATTAATTTGCCCACTAACTGAGCTTACGTGGGTCAATATTGCTTCCAATGATTTCACAAGTCTTTCCCTTCCAGGATTTGTACCAATAGAATCTTTTAACCTCTTAATTAAAGATTCTAATTCTTTTTTCCCTCTTTCAATTTGGTTCATCAAATTTTCTTGTGTTCCAGGAGGAGGTTTCTCGATTGGTGGAGGCAATTGTAGTTCATTTTCTTAGTTATTTTCTTCATTTATTTCTTCATTCATTTCTTCATGAGGAGATGAAGGGTTTGGTGGAGGGTTTGGTTGAGGGAGATTATTTCTTTTTGGCAATTAAAAAAACTAGATTTTAAAATCTTAATTACACACAAATTTTAACAAAAACAAATTTTAAATAAACAAATTGCTTCAAAACTAAAATTTTAAAACAAATAAGAGGCATGGGCTGTAAAAACACTTACCTCTTCTTCCAGATTGAAATTGACAACGTCGTGGAGCCATTTGATGGATGAATGAATGAAAATTGTGGATTTAACAAGCCCAAACGAGACTACGTACAGGCTTGGAAAGGATCTTTTTGCTGCAAATGCGGGTTTGTGGAAAGAAAAATGAGCTTTCCCAACTGTAGAAAACACTATATAGTGTTTTTCAAAGCACGTGCGCTCTATAGGGTGCATGCACTTTGTAAAAACTCTTTACAAGCGCTTTAGTGTGTATGCACTATGGTCGAATGGGGACAAAAAAAGTAAAGTGGCACCTTTTTGGTCCCCCATCTTCATGCATATACCCAGGGAGAGTAAGTAGAATATTTTCTGTTGTCTCTTACTTTTAAGATTGTTTCAGTAAGACACACCTTCAAGTGTTCCTAGATTTGAAAAAATAGACCACATGAGTTCCTTGGTGTCCCAAATCCCAAATAAGGGAAGTCCTAGAAAGCACAATGTGTGCACCATGAATCAGCCTAGACCCTGGTTCATTTAATTCTGTACAACCAGCCATTTTTATTGGTTTCAACATTCTCTTGAACCTGATTAGTTAACATGGAATTAAAATTTATAGTTTCTGAGTAGCAATTGCTACTTTTAAGATACACTATCTATTCTATATCAACAACATTAGTAACATAAGTAAAGCACATTGAAGAAGAATGATCCATTTCATCATATGGGAATACATTTAACTTATTTTTGCATTTGCTATTTTCCTTTTAAAAATTTTATTGATTGTGTAACTTAATCTTTAATAGAGGCTCACCAAACATTGAAATGGATGAACATACATTCTTGATCAACCGAGAAAGGGATGTGGACTACTTGATAAATATTAGGATCTATTCGAGCATAGTCATGAAGATATAGTTCTAAGACATAACTACAATACTACCATGAAATAGAAAGCAGTTGAAGGATTTAAAACCAAGTTCCAGTGCAAGAGTTTCGCTCAAAGATGGAATACAGATATCAAGTCAGTATATCATCAAATCAAGAATATTGCAGGAAAATTAACAGATATATGGTAATACTTTAATCCTTTGGAATTTATGGCTGAGAAGTTCTTAGAGGGAAAGAATAGGAAAATAAAATAGTACAGAGGATAGAACTTTGAACTAATTTGATTCGGAGTGGGGAGAAGAATATGTTCGGGGCTTCCATTGGAAAGCCATATGGTTCATTTTGTTGGTTCATTTTCGATGGTATCTTTCACTGCCATTTCATGAAAGAAAAATTGGTTTTGATCTCGGATTTGGTTAGTCCATTTGAAATGGTGAGAGGGTGCCAAAATGCCACCATGGGTGATCGGATTTGGCTCTGCACTGGATGAGCAGGGAGGACTGATTTATGTTGGAGGAGGGTATGATCCAAAAACACAAAATACGAATGAAAAAAAACCCAAAATCCCATACAAATAGCAACCCAAAAGCCCATATTAAGTATATAAATATTCCATTCCTACAAACATCTCAAAAACCCAGACGGGTTTAGGGTTACCTCAAGAACACTGTGAAAACCCTCATGAGTCGAAGACACTGTGAAGATGAAAACACTGTGAAAACCCTCATGAGTCGAAGACACTTTGAAAAAGTTGAAGACACACTGCCAAAATGAACGCTGTCAGTTTTGGAATGGGGAAGTCACCAGACCCAACAACATATAAAATACAACCTAGAAAAGATGAAATTTGGTTTTCTAATTTGAATTCCACCTAATTGAGTGGAAGCAAAACTTTCCAAAGTTTACCAAAAATGAGAATTCGAAAACACAAATTGGGTTTTGAATTTTGCAACCCAAATGGTAGATTCAACTCAAAATTGGAAAACCCACTGCCAATTCCAGTCGTATTCCTGCAACCAAATGGAGCCTTAATGAAATGAGAGGCATGTCATCCATTATATAGAAAACCAAAAGGGAGGTGACATTATGGGATTCAACTATAATCACCAACAATACAATTACAATTATAAAGAGTTTCAACTATCAACTATAAACATAAATTCATACAACCATATATTAAATATGGGATTGCAAAGTCAAGAGAGAATGCAAGTAGTAGAGAAAGGAGGTTTCCCTAAAGGAAAGAAAGGATTTTGATGGGCATTAGTGTTGTTATTATCCCCCATAATGACCATTGGGAAGAACATGAAGTAAATCTCTGATCTTTTGGAACCTTTCATGAGCTAGAGCCTTTGTGAAGATATATATAATTTGATCTTTTATACTGCAGTACACAATATTGATCAAACCTTGTTGAACCAATTCCCTGATATAGTGATGTTGTATCTCAATATGTTGGGTTTTACTATGAAATACCAATTTTTTTAATTTTTATAACACTATTTTTGTCACAATACAAAAAGTTAGGTTTACTCTGAATTTGGTGTAAGTCTTCTAGTAGTCTTCTCAACCATATAGTTTAACAAGCTATTGATTTTGTAGCTTTGTATTCTTCCTCTGTTGTAGAAAGTGATATTGTTGGTTGTTTCTTGGACTTCCAAAAGAATATTGCAGAACCAAAGCTAAAAGTATAACCATAAGTAGACTTCTTATCATCTGCAGAACCTGTACAATCTGAATCTGTATAGCCAACCAATCTTTTATCCTCTAAATGCTAAAATTTGAGTCCATAGATCAATTCCCCTTTAACATGTTTGAGATTCCTTTTAGCCATATTCCAATGTGTTTCCTTAGGCTCTGACATGAACCTAGAGACCAAATTCATTGCAAATGTGATATCTAGATGAGTAGTAGTTAAGTAGACCAAGCTTCCAATCAACTATCTATATAAAGCAAGATTCACTGAATTTGACACATCTAAAGTAGATAGTCTAACTTCAATAGGTGTTGTAACTGGTTTGCAACTCTACATCTAAATTTTTTGTACAATATCTAAAGTATATTATTTTTGAGACATAGATATTTCATCTTTGTTTTTCCATACTTCTATACAAAGAAAGTAGTGCATTTGTCCTAAATCTATCATTCAAACTCAATAATCATGACTACTCTAAACTCTACAAATAAAGATGGATTATTTCCTATGTAGATAAGATCATCAACATAGAGAACTAAGATAAAGATATCCTTAGCTGAGCTTCTAATATAGAGATTTGGATATGATTGACTTCGTGAAAACCATTCTGTTGTAGGTATGAGTCTATCCTTGAATACCATGCTCTTGGTGCTTGTTTGAGACCATACAAGGCCTTCTTTAATTTTCTAACATAATGTTCTTTAGAAGATTTCAAAACCTTTAGGTTGTGAAAAACAAACTTCCTCATCAATATATCCATTCAAGAAAGCACTCTTCACATCCATTTGATAAACTATCAACCTCTGTTGAGCTACAAATGCCAAAACCAATTTGATAGTATCCAATCATGCTACAGGTGCAAATATATCAATATAATCAATACCCTCCTATTAAGTGTACCCTTTAGCTACCAATATAGCCTTATGATTATCAATGCTTCCATCAAATTTATACTTTATTTTGTACACCCATCTTATACCAATAAATTTCATAACAGGAGGTAATTGGACCAAATCCCATGTGTCATTATTTTCAATTGTGTCTATTTCATTTTTTATTGCTTCAATTCACTCTTCTTTTCTTGAGCTTGTTCAAATGTTTGTGGCTCATTATTTTCCATGATTTGAGTCATCAATGCAAAATTCACTTTTTCTTGTAACCTTGTTGTCATTTTTTCAAAATTTGAATCCAACATAAGAGTTGATGGATGATTATTTTATGTCCTTTGATATTTTTGATATTTTCTTTCTCCTGCACTAGATGATTCAGGTACATATTCTTCTTCCTCCTCTTCAATCCCATCACTTACTATCTCTTTTCCTTTTATTTCATTTTCTTTGGTATATTTTGCTAGTTCATTGAATACCACATCTCTTCTTATCACAAGTGTTTTTGCTACTAGATCATACAACCTGTGTGCTTTATTGTTAGTTTCATAACCAATAAAAATGCAATTAAGGCCTTTATCATTTGACTTAGACCAAGTTTTTCTTTTTGTATTTGTGCATAAGAAACACATCCAAATACTCTAAAGTGATCAAGACTTGGATTTACCCCAAACCATGCTTGTTCAAGAGTCATTCCTTTAACTACTTTTGTAGGAATTCTATTTAGAAGATACACACCTTTGTATATATTTCTTCTACCCAAAATTTTTTATCCAAATTATTATCTTTCAACATACTTATTGTCATTTCAACAATTGTCTTATTCTTCCTTTCAACAACTCCATTTTGTTGTGGAGTGTAGAAAGTAGTGAACTCTCTTTTGATTGTATGATTATTTGCAAAAATCAATAAACTGATTTGACTTATACTCACCTCCATTGTCTGCTCTTATCACTTTGACATACTTAACACTTTTTTTTTCAACCAACCTCTTGAAATCTACAAATATTTCAAATACTTATGATTTTGTAACCAAACAATACACCCAAGTTTTTCTTGAGTAATCATCAATAAAGGTTATAAAATACCTGGATTTGTTCAAAGAGGCTGTTCCATAGGACCACACAAATATTTATTGATTATCTCAAGATGTTGTTTAGCTCTACTGGATTTTCCAATAGTAAATTGTATCCTATGTTATTTGCCAACAATACATTTTTCACACACCTCTTTTGTATCCTCAATAAATGGTAGACCTTCAACCATTTTTAATCTTTTGAGTAAAAGAAACCTATTAAAACTGAGGTGACCATATCTTTATACCAAATTTTACTTTCACTCATTTCACTAGACCTTAGCGCTTGGTTCCCAAGAGTAAAATATAGAGGAAATATCCTATCCCCTATGATTTGTGCTCTTGCAACAACTGCATAAATTTTTAATTTATCTCTTATTATACACTCATTATTATCAAAAGTTACTTGATAATTTTTCTCTAACATTTTTCCAACAGAAAAAATATTCTTTTTGAGTGGTGGAACCAATAATATTTCATCGATATGCTTCACTGCACCATATTCTATTGTAGTTGCAATGGAACCCTTACCTTTTCTTCTATGATTTAATTATTGTCTTCTACTACTACTATACTTTGATGCTTTTGATCCAAATTGAAAAATATATTATCATTAGATGTCATATGTGAAGAACATCCAGAGTATATATACAACATATTATTTTTACTTAAACTTGTATTGAGGCAAGAAATAAACAAATTTTGTTTATCTTCAGCGGTTTTATGAGAACTTCTCTTTTCTTTTTCACCTTGTTTACTCCAACATTCTAAAGCATAATGTACAAAATTGTTGCAATGAAATTATTGGACATACCTTTTACTATTATCTCCCCCATTACTTCTACCTCTTCCTCTTTCAGCTCCTCTAAAGTTTTTAATTCTTCCTCTGTAATAATTTTCTCTTCCTCTAGAATTGCTAGATTCACCTTTGTATTCATTCTTATTGTTATCATAAATTTTACTATGACTCTTGAAGAATGTTCTTCTTTTTCCTCTTATATTTTATTTAGAGGAAAATTCTAGCTCTAAGCTTTGTTATTTACTTTTCATTCTTTCTTCAGTGATTAACAAAATTCCACTTAATTCATCAATTTGCATACTTGACAGATCCTTAGATATCTCAATTGTAGATACCATACCTTCAAATTTTGGAATCAAGCTTCTCAAAATATTTTCAATGAATTTTTTTTCATCTACATCTTCCCCTAGTACTTTCATCTGACTCACTAGACCTTCTACCTTTGTCATATATTCACTAATAAATTCACTAGTTTTCATTTTTACATTTTCAAATTTTTTCTTATTGTTGTAATTTAGCAGTTTGTGCACCTTGATATGCATTACTTAATATTTTCCATGCTTTCTTATAATGAAGAGTACCACTTATCCTAGGAAAAATAGCTTTAGTGATTGCACCTTGAATTAAGAATAAAGCTTCGTTATCTTTCTTTACATTTTCTTTTTCTTCCCTTTTTTGTTGGTTAGTTAATGCATTTACATCTGCTATCTCAACATAGCCATTTTGAGAAATTTCCCACAAATCCTTAGATTTTAGTAGAGTTTGCATTCTACTACACCAATATGTAAAATTATCTCCCTCAAATACAGAAATCAACACATTAGACATTACATTGCCTTCCATATTTTCCATAAAAATATGCACAATGACCCAAATGCTTAACATAATTTATGAGAGATCTCTACAAATGAATACTCTCCTTGTCCCTTCAATTGGGACTCACACACAAAAAAACTATTTTGTATTAATATTCTTTGAAAATAAGTGTCGGTACAACTGATAATGCACTTAATTACAAAAGATTGATATGCCTCTTACAACAAAACTTTGAATATCCTTCTAAAAGTTCAAATTCCCCAATCTATTATTGTCTCATACAATCAAATTTGATCATATAAATATTTTTTTTTATAAAAAATTACAATGCCTTTTTTTAAATCTCTTTATAAAAACTCTTCCTAAAAGTAATATTTAGGCAGTCAAGGCTTTAATAATGTTTTTCAAAACATTAAACTTTTCATAGACATAAATAAAATCAAATGTTAATTTTTTTTAAAAAAAATATTGACTTTGCTAAGAATCTACGGGGGAATTTTTATTTTTCACAAAGCAATGCAGCCTGTTGTTGCCTACTTCCATGCTTTTTTGCTTCGTACAAATAATGGATACAGTTTCTACTTCAAACTTTTGTGATGAAAAATTTTGGTCACAAAAAAAAAATCTACAAACTTGATTGGCAAGCTGCTAAAAAGTTTGATTCTTCTTGTGTACTAGAAATTGTACCTTCATAGAATTAGTATTGTGAAATAAATCAAATAGAAACTAAGTTACCTCAAATAGAAAATCTATTTAGCAAATAAATGAGCAATTAAGCATTATGTGGCTCTCTAATTAAGAGTGTTAATGGTGAAGCTCTCAACAAGCCTCCATTAATGATAGTCCTAGAATGAGAAATGAATGATAAGCTAAGATAATTAATTCAATTCCAAATATAAATGCTCAATTAACTTATAAATTGCCTTTCTAGCTATAATTCTCAAGAGGTTAGATGTAATTCTCAGATTTGTGGATTGATTTATGAGTGAATTTAGCCTTGCTTTTATAGGATTTGGAAAGGGTAGGGGGTGTTGTTGGATTTGATCATGGTTGAGTTGGGGTTTTAAGTCTTTGGTTCCACCCTTTGAAGACAATTTAAATATTGTGTCCTCAAAGCTTGAGACCAGTAGACAAGATGAGTGGACAAGATGCTCTTTCAATTTGAGTGATTGAGATTAAATTTGGCTTGATCCATGTGAGCTCTTTTCTTAAATCCTATTGGTTGAGGCTTTTTCCTCCCATGTGGTGTTGAGAGAAATTAGGATTTAATCAATTGATTTTAATTCATTTATTTAGCCAAGTGTACCCCTTGAATGGGTTGATTTTATTTAATTCCAAACTATACAATTAATTGCACATTGATTTGATTTAACTTGATTAAAATGCTCTTAGTTTTTATTTAAATTGAATTGAAGCTTGATTTTAATTTTGATTGGCTAAATACTTGTTTTGATTTAATTTATTTGATTTTTCCTTGATTTTCCTTGATTAATCACTTGAATGATCATGTCCACTTTTAGGTGATTACAAATGCCCCTCTTTGAGTTGACATGCGAAGCGTGTCGATTCAAAGAATGTTTTGATCCAACTGATAAAAGGTCTTGGTTCTGTCGATGGTCAATCTTGATGTTTGATACGAGATGCAGATATTGATGATGTTTGATTCAGTTCTAATTTTAGTGTCCTAATGGTTGATATGATGTTAGATTTCTAATGTGATACCTGATTTGATGTGGTTCAATGTTTGATGCCCCTTTTGATTGATTAGTGAAAAATTTCCTGATAAAAGATTACATTTTGATTTGATGGTCATTCTCCTGATTTGATGATGTTGCTATCATTCTGATTATCTGAGTATATGCCCCCTCAGAAAATGAATCGAAATGATTTTGGATGATTTGGTTGAGATTGGGAAATTTCAATTTGTTTCCCCATATAGAAATTTGGAAATGCCCCAATCATGAGAGGATTTGATGAGAAAAGATTTGATTGATAAGATGTTGATGATGCTCCAGATAAGTTGATGATGGTTTGGTATCATTTGATGTTAGTCAGAATCACTTGGTTGATGTTGATGTCAATCTGATAGTATAAAGTTGATGGGTTGATATTTCACTCTCAAGATCTAGAGAGACAAAACAATTATTTTCCTTCCTCAAGATCTAGAGTTAGGAGATTTGATGTGCTCACAATGAGCAAATGGATGATAGGATAACTTGATTGATGTTAGATGATCAATTGGATGATTTGACTGATTGATTTTTGATATATGATATGACTAGATGTTTTAATGAGATGGAGTTGATTGTATTTTCTCATGATGCAAAAATTAGAGATTGGGAGAAGAGAAGGTGATGAATAGGATTAGGCTTCCCCTAATTGATCAACATGATTGATTATTGATGATGTCCTTAATGAAGCATGAATCATTTTGATGATATATCTTGATGACATTGATGTACCTTTGATGATCAGATTGAGCATGATTTTTGATGATGGATACTTTAGACATTGATATTGTTGGTCAAGACTTTGATTATACATTGATGGAGATTTGATGATGTAGATTTCAATAGATTTGATGATGTACCATTGATGATATCATTGATCATTTGATGTATCTTGATTTGGTCTTTTGATGATGATAACTCTACCCCCTTTATCTTTCCTTACATATATTGATAAAAAGGATCCACCCATGCAAACTAACATGCAATTAATCTATATGGATGCAAATCCCTGTCACTATTCAGAATTGGATGCTTATTTTCATCATTGAGCTTTTGGAACATGAAATTGGTACAACCCTCACTGGTTTAACCATGATGATATGAATACCTCTTTCCTTAGATTTTAACAATTTCAAGTAAATAGACAAAGAATTGATCCCATTCATTTACAAATGTCCTCGATGATTCTTTGATGATCATGTCATTAGATGAACTCGCATACTGCTATGAATCAACCTAACAAGCACTCAAGAAGAAATCAAGAAAATATCATGTCTTCATCATTTCTCATCTAGTCAACCATCATCGATTTACTAAAAAGACATGATTTCACCAATCAAGTAATCACTTTGAACATTTTTGCTTTTGTTTGTAGATCCATATTTCAAAAACTTCATCCACTTTGATCCTTAGTTATGTTTAAACCTTTTAGATTTTGATCTGATTTGTTGTACTAGAAATTGTACCTTCATAGAATTAGTATTATCAAATAAATCAAATAGAAACTAAGTTACCACAAATAGAAAATCTATTTAGCAAATAAATGAGTAATTAAGCATTCTATGGCTCTCTAACTAAGAGTATTAATGGTGAAGCTCTCAGCAAGCCTCCATTACTGACAGTCCTAGAATGAGAAATGAGTGATAAGATAAGCTAATTAATTCAATTCAAAATGGAAATGCTCAATTAACTTCTAAATTTCCTTTCTAGCTATAATTCTCAAGAGGTTAGATGCAATTCTCACATTTGTGGATTGATTTATTAGTGAATTTAGCATTGCTTTTATAGTATTTTACAAGGGTAGGGGGTGTAGTTGGATTTGATCATGGTTGAGTTCAGATTAAGTCTTTGGTTCCACCCTTTGAAGATAATTTAAATATCCTCAAAGCTTGGGACAAGTAGACAACATGAGTGGACAAGATGCTCTTTCAATTTGAGTGATTGAGATTGAATTTGGCTTGATCCATGTGAGCTCTTTTCTTAAATCCTATTGGTTGAGGCTTTTCCCTCCCATGTGGTGTTGAGAGAAATTAGGATTTAATCAATTGATTTTAATTTATTTATTTAGCCAAGTGTACCCCTTGAATGGGTTGAGTTTATTTAATTCCAAACTATACAATTAATTGAATTAATTGCACATTGATTTGATTTAACTTGATTGAAATGCTCTTAATTTTTATTTAAATTGAATTGAAGCTTGATTTTAATTTTGATTGGCTAAGTACTTGTTTTGATTAAATTTCTTTGATAGTGCCTTGATTTTCCTTGATTAATCACTCGAATGATCCTGCCCACTTTTAGGTGATTACACTTCTTTTTACAGCTACACAGAATGCTCAAATATCATTTGATAACTCTGCCAAGTTGGACTCCTTAGAGTACCTTCTGATTTTTTTGCAAATTCACTTTTAATTTCTTTCTCTTTTCTATAATGACTAGAAATATTTTTTAAGATGGCTATGATACCCTATGAAGGCAACTGAATCAATCAAATAGTGATCTACTGGTCACAAAACAAAGAAATATGCAAAATGCCCAAATTGCCTTCATGAAATGAGAGGTACGGAATCCATTATATAGAAAACCAAAAGGGAGGTGACATTATGGGATTCAACCATATTCGCCAACAATACAATTGCAATCATAAAGAGTTGTACAACTATCAACTATAAACATAAATACATACAACCATATATTGAATATGAGATTGAAAATTCAAGAAAGACTGCAAGTAGTCTAGAAATTAGGCTTCCCCAAAGTTAGGAAAGGTTGCCAATGAGCATTGGTGTTGTTAGCATGATGGCCATATATAATTATATGGTTGGTTAGTTTATGCCTTATTCTCTTACCTTTGAATCATGGAAGACAATATTTAATCTATGATAGAGCAGAAGAAACAGGAATATAGAGTTTGAAAGAAAAGTGTTTGTGATTAAATCTAATATCGTCAAAGCCAATATGGGAAATTACTACAAGAAAGATGGCCTCTTCACTAAATTGAGTGGTTTGGACAACCACTAAGAAACATAATCAACTGGTGGTATGCAAACTTCCTAGGACATGTAAGTATAACAACCATAGCAAACACATATCTTCTTATTAATTATAAATTGCTAGAAATTAAGGAAATTTTTTTGAAAGTTAATCTCCATTTATTTTCAAAGGTTTTATCTTTCACTACATAGAATGGGTTCCCAATTTCAATTCTTACACATAAAAACCTGAAAAGCTTCCTCACTAGATCAAATCAGGGAAAATTCCCTCTGAATACTTCTATTTTGAAACCTTAGCATCAATTGGTAATGCCATTGGCTCATTTATCAGGGTAGAAGAATAATATGTAACTAGTCTGTATAGAGAGGTTGGGATTCTCGTTGAAATAGATACTAAATATATAAATTGGTCTGACTAATATAGAAATTGTGATTCAGATTATATGTTTTTCTGCAAAACATTCAAAAGAGGTTGTAGCAAAGAGATGGACCATTAGTTGATGAGAATTTATTAAGTGAAAAAAGACATTTGATGGCCTTAGAAAATCCTCTTATGATATGTACTCTAGGACTATAATTGATAGAAATACAACTATGCATGTAACAAAAGAAGTGATAAATATATTTTTCTACACAAAGGATCAATGACCTTTTTTCAAGGTTTTATAAGAACAAGTTCTTCCCACTGCATCGATAACCCTAACCTGCATACATCCCTAGTCCCCTTAGTGTGCCCTAGTTATTCCTTGTCACCAAGAAATCCACAAACCTGATCTCTAACCTCCTTGAGATGTCTATCCACTCTTTGGACAATTGGAGATGTCTAAGAGGTTCATCAATTAGGCACTATCAAATGTATCCCTAATGGTTTAATTTTTACAAAAATCAATCAAACAAACAAATAAAAACTCATATTTGTATAAGGATAAAATGTATAATTGCATTCAACTTTTCATACAAAGTATAAAACTTTTGAATCACTGCATATAAGGGCATGTTCCCATGCCACCGCTTAGCTTATTTTGATTAGTATTGTCTACTTCAATTTTCAAGGAGATATTTGTGGAGATGGTGGCCCCATGAATACTTTGTTTTTGCTAATTTTTAAGTAAAAATATTGAAATTTGTATAATAAATTTAATAATAATTTGTACACTTAAAATTTGAGTTAAAAAAATCTTTAAAAAAGGAGGGAAAAGTATTTGTGGAGCCACATGGCACTTTTGGCAATATGGGGTCACTACTTATTTACAACTCACCTTTTTTCCCACATCTTATTTTCAATTCCTAAATAGTAGCTATTCCAAAAATAATAGCAAAAGATACTAAATTATCCTTTTTTCACACTTTTAAATTTCCATGGGAACACTTAACTACTTAAATTTAAGCAAAAAAATGTACTTAAATAGCTTCATGGGAACATTGGGTACTTGTAGAATAAAAGTGTACAATTGTTTTATATGTGAATAAAACTCTAAAATGAAAGGGAAATGTCATGCATTCATTACTCTTTTCATCAATGGGCAATTATGTGATCACATGTAATTATGAAAATAAATTTGTATAGATTTTGAATGATTGGATACAACTATGGAATGAAAGCATACTAATGTCTACTTTTCAACGAATTTATTCTCCATGGTTTTATCCAAAACTATCAAATATTAATGGCCAGTCACTTAATAACCCAAACATCAACATGCCTAGCAAAGAGACAGTAAATTATCCATGGCCATAACAGATTTTGAAGTGCAAATCATTCCAAACTCTAGTTATCTTCATCATCATCCCCAACCACTCTGTATAATCTCAATTATGAAGCTAATTATATCCTACAATCCTTAAAACCCAAGGAAAATTTATATGGTGAGCCCCCTCAATGAAAATTGAACACTAGACCTCCAAAATATAGGCTTTAAATGCTAAAATATAACAAGTCTTAAGGAAAACTCTTAATCAAACTCAAATGAAATGACCAAAAGATAGAGTTGCAAAAATATTTGTAACTCTACAATGTTTTGGAAAATCTACAAAGAATTAAAATTTTGAAGGATCCATCATGTACTTGGAATGGCATACTGCAATCAAATGGTTGCAAGGCAATATTCCATAGATACTTTGCGATTGTGAGACACTTAGAGGTTGGAAGAATCAAATGTTAAGACTAACTACACACCAATTACCAACACAAAAAACAATTCAAAGTAGCACATTGTTAATTCCTTTGGTATAGACATGTCAAAATTCACTTCCCACATACCTTCCCCTTTATTGAAAATGCATGTTTCTTTTATATTTAAGATAATTAAAATAGTAAATTAATTTAAAATTTTAAATAATAATTTAAATATTTGAATCGAAATATTAATTTCATGTAAAAAACATTTTAAATTGTCCTCTTATCTAGTATAAAATCTACACAACACTATTAATGTACTATTTATTATAAATTATTAATTAATTAAAAAATAAAATTAATTAATTAAAAATTAAAATACAATGAATATAATATTTTTTATTATTTAATAATTACTATAAATGGAATAGTTTGGGTGTTTTTTGTATTATATATCGAGAGTTCAAAGATCTAATACAACAAAAAAAGGGGGAGGCTGAGCCTCAACCCATCAATCCAAGAAACAAAGCGAGCTAAAGAGTTGCAAGATACTATCTAAGTACATATAAAACATCCGAGTTGAAATAGAATTCCAAAAAAGAACAGGGGAGGAGCCTCCTAATGAAGAATCTCATCAAGATTCTCAATCCAAGTGGTCCAACCAAGAGAGCCCTCCATCCAGACCACCTCCTTCCACTCCAATATCTGAGTGTACATATCAAGTTTGTCAAAGCTGGGGGCTTTGCTATCTCTGATGTCTTGAATCAACTTTCCAAGTGCTTTGTCAAAAGTAGTCTGGTTATCCACAATGTTGGCCCATTCAAAGCCATCTTTCATTTCATAGATGAACATAGAGGCATGTCCATCTCTGAGGAATCTCAACAGCTTGTCTTGTTCCAAATTCATCACCCAGCAAACCTGAGAAGCAATTTTAAAATGAGTGAGTTTTTTGAAAAACCCAGTAAGAGTCCTATCAGTGCCTTGGAATTTAGCCTCATTTCTTAATTTCCAAATAAACCAAAGGATGAAAGATGATAGAATTTTCCAAAACAGGTTAGCATCTTTACGAAGACCTTGTATATAACTAGTAATGATCTCAAGAGTATAAACATGTTTAGTAATAGAAATTCAAAACATTAACCAAATTTCTCTAGCAAAGTTACAATCAAAAAAGATGTTCCTCATAGTCTCAGGAACTCTGCAAATGGGATAAGTATCAAGGGCAGCTTGGTGGTTCCTAATGGGCAATCTATCAAGTAAGAGCTACCATTTGAAGCATTTAATTTTAGGCAGGATGGGAGATTTCCAAAGTTTATCAAAAGTTTTCTGCCATTTAGTAGGGCTGGTATTGCTATACCAGATGAGGTTAATTTGGTCAGTCACAGAGGTATCATGATTGAGGAATTTGTATATATCTTTAGCTTTAATTTTGGTGAGAAGGGAACCGTCCTTCCATCTAAAGGTGAGGTAGTGGTGAGAGTCAACATTAGTGTTCCTAGGGAGGTTAAGAGGGGCACAAGTGGTCTTGATCAGGTTGTAAGTTCTTATGTGGGATTTTGGGAGATCAAAATCCTAGGAGAGAGTATCCTAGCTAATAAGTCTATTATGCTCCATAATGTCCATGATACAATTAATGCCTTTACTAGACCAGAACCTAGCAGAGCATCCTTTAGTAAGGGCAAGAGGTTTATTCAAATGAAAGAGATTCCACCAAATAGAACTTTCCCCATGCAGGGAGTGATTGTAATCAAAATTGGAATTGTCAATGAAGCCATGGACATAATCCCAAGCCTTCCAGATGGATCTGAAAACCCAGGTACCTTGAACAATCACCGAAAACTAGCCAAAAACTAGATCACAGAAAGGGAGACCTTTCCAAGATTTGGTGGCCTTGGGAGCACCACTCTGTATGTTATTTCTGATAAGGACTTTCTAGGGTTCATTTCCTTCAAAAGCTTGGAAGATCCATTTGGAGGACAGGGACATCCCTTGAAGTCTAAGATCCTTCAAGCCGAGCCCACCAACCTTTTTATCTAAGTGACACCAACTCCATTTAACCACATGAGCTTTCTTATTCCCCTTACCATCAAACCAAAGGAAGCGATGAATAGCCTTTTGAATTTCAAATATTTGATATTTGCTAAACATCCAAGTAGAGGAATAATAGATGCTGTAGGAGGAAAGGATTTTATGGCAAACTTGAACCCTGCCAGCAAGAGAGAGAACTCTATTGTTCCATTTGTTAAGCTTTTTTTCAATCTTATCTTTAACCCAGAGCCACATGTCTTTTAGAGAGGGGGCAACCAAGAAAGGAATACCAAGGTATCTAATAATCTTATTAGGTCCCCCCCAAGCATAACCAAAATGTTCAAGCCAGTCTGAGGGTATCTCTTTCCACCCAAGCATAATGGATTTTGAGCTGGAAATACGGGCCCTAGAAGCTTTACAAAAGAGATCAATTTTTTTATTAAGGCATTGTATGTTATGAGGAGAGAGCTCCAAAAAAAGAGAGGTGTCATCAGCAAACTGAATGTTAAGCATCTCCAAATTATCAGGTAAAGCAATCCCATGGACTCTAGGGGAAAGGGTGTCATCTCTAAGGAGGTTGAAAAGAGCATCTGAGATGATAACAAATAGGGCAGGGGCAAGGGAGCACCCCTGCCTAATGGACCGGGAGAGCAGGATGGGCTGGGAAAGATTACCATTAACCTCAACCAAAGCAGAGGCATCTTTGAGAAGGATTTGAACATACTTGCAGAAAATGCTAGGGAAGCCGAAGGCACTAAGCATCTTGAGGATAAAGTCTCACTCCACCCTATCATAGGCTTTCTCAAAGTTGACCAGGAGCATAGTAGCATCTTGGTTAGAGGACTTGGCCCATTCCATAGCCTCCCAGCTAGTGAAAAGGTTTTCAAGAATATACCTACCCTTGATAAATCTAGTTTGCGTAGAGAAAATGAATTTGGGAAGAATTTTTTTAAGGCGAGAGGCTAGGACTTTGGCAAGGATTTTATAGGAAACATTGAGTAGGGTGATAGGGAGCTAGTTTTTAATAAGAGCTTTGTCGCCAGTTTTAGGGATAAGCTTGACAATTCCCAAGCTAATAGAATTCCCCAATGTGCCATTAACAAAAACTTCAGAGTACAGATCATGAAGGTCTTGAGTGATCCACTCAATATTGGATTTATAAAATTCAGCAGGGAGCCCATTCGAGCCAAGAGCTTTGTTGTCTTTGAGGTTCTAAATGGCATCAAAGATTTCTTGTGGAGAAACCATAGCGTGAGGAAGGAGGGAGTCACTCTCAGTGATCATATTGGGGATAAGCCCATACATCTATTCCTGATGTCTTTCGAGGCCTCAGTATCTTTAGAGGTAAAAAGGGTAGTGTAGAAAGTTTGGAAAGCATTAGTAATGTCATGGAGGGTTAGGAGTTCCTTATCTTCCACAATAATCCCATCAATCCTCTCTTTGCTCTATTTCTTCTTAAGGAGGTTAAAGAAGAGTTTGGAACCTTTATCCCCATACTAAAGCCAATGGTTGCGGGCTCTAATAAAGGCACCTCTAATTTTAACTTGCTGATGTTTCCTAAGGGAGTCCCTTGCAAGGGAGACTTGCTCATCTAAAGCAGGGGAGGTAGGTTGAGCCTAAATGCTACTTTCTAACAAGTGAAGATAGTCAGTGAGAAAATTCTCCACGCGTCTATAATCTTTGGCCTTCTTTTGACCAAAATTTTGAAAAATCTTTTGCCAAGATGAAATATTTAGGTTCCATCTACTGGTGTGGGAGATAGTTTTGTTTTGCAAATTAAATAATCTAATCATTTTAATGGTAATAAGGATATCATGATCACCTAAAAGGGAAGTGTTGAGGATAAATTTTTGACTAACCAAAGAGGTGGCAGGGATGGTATTCCTAAAATTAATAATAGCAAAAATGGGGTAGTGGTCAGAAAGAGTAGCAGGGTGGGTAGCAACCACAATATTAAATTGGTTAGGGGAAAAGGAGAACGAGTTACTGTTGGCATAAACCCTATCAAGCCTAGAGTAAATGCGATTAGAACCTTGTTGAAAATTGTACCAAATATACCAAAGGGACGAAGTATCAGATTTTAAACCATCAAGGGGGTCAAATAAATGAAGATGTTTAAACCTATCCCAATGAGATTTTTCAGAGCCTTTCCACTCAAAGGGAGTTCCTCCAACCTTATCATCAGGACTCTCAATCATGTTATAATCGCCGCCAACAATCCATGGGATATTAGGCAGGGTGGTCATCTAATCCCAAAGGAGAATCCTTTCTTTATAGTCATTCGGAGCATATAGAGAACAAACACCAAAAGAAGAACCATTAACAGTAAGAGTGACCATTAACAGTTAACAGTTTGGGTGTTGCATAAACAATGATCTTATGTAGTACCGTCTTGATCGCTGATTCTAACAAATATTGGCAATCACACATTTTTATAACCATGCCTCTACTTGATCCCTGACTTAGACAAATTAAAGTTCACTTGCTTATAAATAGTTTCTTATTGCCGTATGAAATTGGCTAACTGCTAGAAATTAACAAATCGACCACCATCTCATGATGAGTCGACTATATTGTGTGGAATCTTTTTTGTCTTGGTTCATTGATATAATCATGATCTTGATAAATATTTTTGTCTTTCACCTCTAAATCTGATCACTAATATTTTGATTGATGTCCATTGTCAAACACATTTCTACTATAACAACTCATGTTTCTCACTTAATCACATGTCTTAATCTACCTACTTTGGTTATCCATTGTTTAATACTTTTGTCTAATTCGTTGATCATGATGACATTTCTTGATCATGTCATTCTACTTCTACTCATTCTAATCACCATATGTTGTCATCGGCATATATACGTCGAGCGTAGTAATGGTTTTTGTATTAGCATCAATGACAATGGTCTAACATGATTTTCTCTTATCATTTATCTATACTCATTCCTATAAGTACATTTAGCTATAATACGATTTTTTAAGTACTTTTCATGTCATTCACTATCATAATTATAATCTATTATCATTGTACAATCTTATTTAATTAATTAAGGAAAGAAAATACATTTGTTTTAAACAATAAACTTACCAAGAATAATAACAATAGGAGACCATGACATAATAAAATCTTATCTCATACCCAAGAAACTTATCTATCCTTCCATTATTTTACTAAGTCTCGGTATCTTATTTTATTAATTAAGGAAAGAAAATGTATTTGTTTGAAATAATAAACCTACCAAGACTAAAAACAATAAGTGATCATGACATAATAATATATTTTGTCCTACCCTAGAAACATCTCCATTCTTTTGTCTTTTTACTAAGCCTTGATTTTCTCTTGTCATTTGTCTCCATTCATTTGTATAGGCAAGTTTAATAATAAATACTTTTCAAAGTCATAATTATAATCTATTATTTCTTGTATCTTATTTAATTAATTAAAAGACAAAAATGCATTTGTTTAAAATAATAAACCTATCAAGACTATCACCAATAAAAAGCTATGATACAATAATATCTTATCTCCTATCCAAAAAAATTATCCATCCTTTTATTAAATTAGCGCCTATTTGTTTGTTAGAATTAGTCTGGAATTGAGATTGTCAAATATCGGAATTGACATTTTCGATGTTCGTGTTCAAAACATGAAACTGGAACCCCAAAACCAGCATTTGAATCTTCCATCTAAATAGGTGGAATTGGAAAATCAATTCCAATTCCAGTTAAATGAGAATTGGAGGTAAAACAAAATTTATAATATGTTGAAATCCATATGCAAACAACATTTTTCATCTTCTCATTATAAATTTTAAGTGAACCAAACTGTTCCAACCATATTTCAAAATTCTGAAATTTGACAATTCCAACGTTATTTAATTCCAACAAACAAACTAACAATTATCATTTGTCACTATTCATTTCTTATTCACCATCATAACTGTTATCCTTTATTAACCTACCAAACAAGATATTATTAAAAAAATAAAAAATAAAAAACCTCCTAACAATTCGTCGACGCCAACGGATGCCAATTAATTTGTTCTACTGCGCGAGACAGATTCCACTCTGTTGTAAATTTAAATTACAATTCTGGTCAGCCCTCGACCAATATTCCACTTCCTAAGTAGTGTCGATGAGAATATATGAGGCTCATTATATGATTGATACGAAATCCATATAAGTTGTATCGGGTGCAAACACTGTTCTTTCGCTTTGGAGATTATAAGTTGTGTGAACTCTTGTCCACACCCTTTTGAGGCCTAAAGGTAGAAGCAGAATAAAAATGGCACAGGCTGTCCTAGGTATGATAGCAAAATTCCTCGCAGAAGTGGGAGTGGAGAAATTGAAGGAGCAACTGGAGAAAGCCTACAAATCTTTTGAAATTTATCCAGGGCTGGCAAGGGAAGCGTTAGTGAAATTTGTTGAAGAGTCTGACAAAAGAGAAAGGTATGGATTACTGAAGGGATATTGCGAGGCGATAGAAGATTTAAATGAGAAGCTGAGAACGGAAGATTTCTACGTATGGATGTCGGAGGAAAAACGTTCGCGAGGAACAGACGCGCACCAAAATTGGAGATATTTGTCAGGACAGTGCATAATCAATCATACTTGGCACCATACAATATATGACGGGCACCCAGAAGGGAAAATGTTCCTCAGAGTCCATCTCCATGCCTTAATTACTTGATGTTGTAGGATTTGAGATCGAGTACAGGGAAGAGCTCATAGAAAAACATTGGGGTGATTTGTTGACCATCTCAAGAGAGTATGAATACGGACAGATCTGGAATATGTATCATGGATATGGATGGCCACAGAGACCGCAATGGTTTGGCATGCATGGGGGAACATTGTTTGGAGCTGTATGGTGGAAAAAACTTACCACGGTCTTTAATATGTATAAGGAAGTGGTGAGCTTTCTTCAACAACAAGGAAAGATTAATAAGGCCAACCTTGATTACAAAGACGACTATTATCTTGTAACTAAGTTGGCATCGGGATTGGGGAAACAGGATATTAATTGACGGTAAATGTTGATGCAGTGTAGATGTTCTTGTGTGGAGTAGTATTTAATTAAGTATCATGTGTGGGTATTTATATAGAGGTCCTTTCAGGTTTGCTTTCACCAAATGCCGAGAACAATGTCAATCAATATTTAGTATTTACCCTGTTTGTGCTTTTATCTCTATGCTTAAAAGTGTTTGCAGATTTGGGTGTGATAATGATTGCCTTCAATAAATACGTGCGCACTTCTAAGATCTTGAATTTGGCTGGCTGCCTAATTAATCATCTTTGACAGCCCACGATCTATCTTTTTTACCAGCCCTGTTGCTGTTCTCTTTGTAAGCTGTAAGCTGTCTTTTATTTTAGTTCTTCCAATGAATAAATAAAATGATCCTTCAAATTTGTTTATGGTTGGGCTCCTTTTAACTTCGAAAGTCAATTAGGCTCGTACTATTTCTAATTTGGGTGTTTACCGATTGTTTTGGGATATCTTTTGATGAAATTTGAGCTTTAAAAATGTCGAAAGGGTTCGATTCAAAAGTAGCAACCCTTAATACATAAACAGATGTGTCATTTTAATTGGACAATTGATAAGAAGCATTTATTTTTAGTATAAAAAAAAGCATTGCGGGGATTAATGTGTTTGCCTGTATTGGCACTGATGGTGCAGTTGAAACTATTCCTGAGACAAATTGTGCACTTTGTAATTATTGGATATAATAATGTTTTTGATAAAAGCAGCAGCAAAAAAGGGTGCTGACCCGTAGAATAATAGGCTAACTAAGGAATTAACAGAGAGTTAATCACCAAAGAAAGCAACATGAAGCATAGAAGTCTACCATGATAAAAAACAAAGAAATAGAAAAATAAGCACCACCACATAATGAGAGTTTTGAAAAAGTTCAGCTTTAACCAAGCTAGGTGCCACGCAGGGCTAAAAACCCAAACCAAAGTATAGAGCATATGGAAGTAAACATAACAAAACCAAAAAGGAGGCAAGGAACCAGCAGCACTCTCCATCCTCCCACTCACGAGAACCCACAGCACTATTTTCCAGTCCATAAACGCTTCGATAGCAGAATATCGGCCCACTCCTCGTTGAGGAAACTGAAGAGCTCACAGTTACTTTTAAAAGCTTCTGTATCCTCCGCGGCCTTTTCATTGAGGAGGCAAAGAGTAGTGGCAGAGGCATGCATAACCTTAAGCTCAAATTTACTCACATCCTGCAACCGCTTGTTTGTGGCTTCCAAGTCCTTAGTGAGTTTCAAGACCATGCTTTCCATGGTATCGACCTGGAACTTAATTTTTCCCATCAGGCCGATACCAGTGCGACCTTTGTTCTCACTAGGGTCTTTCTCCTTCACGTCTTCCACGGCCACATTGGTTTGGGTATCTCCCTCAGACTTAATTTCCACCTCTACAGTGTCATCGTCAGGGCTCTCTTTGCTAGAAGAACCAACAGAACCTTCATCCTAAACAGAAACCTCCTCCTTGGACATGAGCTCTCTAATGGCTCTTTTTGCAGGTTGTAGGTTTTTTTCATTTAATAAAGGGTCAAAATCTTGTGATTGATAAAAAAGAGCAGCATAATTTTTAAGGGTTTGTAATGTTTTCAAAACCTGCTCTCTAAATTTGCAACAAAAAATCTAAAAACCAGACTCAACTATAAATTAAGCCTGTATATGCTAACTCACTTTTTGGTTTTGTACCTCTGCTTAGGTATCCCATCCCCACTCCCTTGTAGATTTACGTTCATTTGCTTCATTTTTCTCAAATTTTATAATCCAAAATTGACGTGAGGTGTAATACCAAATGTCAGTCCTATGAATTTTCTCATTGATATCAAATACTTTTTTCTGTACAAGATGAATATGTAAATGCTTACAATAATTTTGATTTATCGTTGTAGAATAGTGGTCCCTTTTCTTCCCTTATCTAATGGTTGTTTCCCTTCTTTCATTGGTTTCATAATCTTCTGTCTTGTTCCACTGTAGAAACAGATTGAGGCAACAACGCATTTTTTTTATGGCCATTTTATGAACTATTTATTCATTTCACAGTTGTGGGACATTCGAGGTTATGTCTCTTGTCTCCATCGATAGTTTTCCACTCATGATTCAGACAAGATTATCACAAGTCAAATGATTTCCTTAATTTGGACATCTCTTCCGGATCAGCCTATGTACTTTTCTGAAGTTCCAAACAAATGTCACCTAATCCAAAACAAATTTACAAGTTAGTATGCGGCAAATGATCTGATTTCCAGCTAAAGATGTTGATAATAGACACCTATGTTTTGAGTAGGAATTTGGTTTTAAACACCAATCTAATTATGGAGCTAGGCCACATGCCACGGTTCCCTTCTGAAAGATTTGATCCTGGACAGAAAACTTTAACTTTAGGCTGTGTTTGTCAACATAGGAGACAATCCATTGGAACTCAGAACCAGGTTTTTTGATTAAGCTCACAAGATCAGTTATTTTTTAAAAATGGTTTATGATAACTTGCATGTAAGTTTTGGTTGACAATTCTTCTCTCAGAACTAGACAAATTTTTAATAGAATAAGTGGTCTCTAGAGACCCAAAAGGGATACTTATTTACCGTGAAAGGAAGAAGGTATGATTAACTTAGTAATCTTTTTGAAGTTTCATTTAATTGAAGCCAATGATTTGAAGGTATTGTTATATAAATGTTGCCATGGAAACCATATTTCTAAATTTCATACACCTGTGGAAAGGAATTGCAATGGTAATCCTGGAAACTTCTAAAGGAGAGGCACGCAAAAATATGAAAGAAAATCGTCTGCTAAAAGGAAGAATTTCTATCAAAGGTTAGTAAGTAGTTGTTCAAGGAAATCTGATGTCATTATTCAGAAGAGAAGGGAAGAATCAAGAGTTCGAAAGAATCACAAGTCTGCTGGAAAGTTTTTGAAGGATAGAAAGGATTCAACGAACACAAAGATAAGTTCGTTGAATGGTGAGATTTGTTGTGTTTACATTAATTCTGTCTCGTGTTTGAAGATTAAACTTTAGAAAAAGAGATTTGACTCTACAATTTAGGCCGTGCCCTACAAGTCAATTAAATTATTGCCGAAGTTACTATTTCAAAGGGGGATTCACTGCCAAGGAAATAAGTTTTTTTATAGGTCTTTTAAGCTTTCGCCGTAGGGAGCATAGGTAAATTATTTTTTTTGAAAAATTATTTTCTGTGAGAATATGTTCAAAAGAATTTTTTGGATATTTCATGGACTCGTAGATAGATAGTCCCATAAAAGCCCACTTTTCATAAGGAAAGTTCTTAGATGTTGTAAGGTTGTTTAAAATTTAAATAATTAGTATTTAGGCTGAGGGAGATAGAAAGACTGTATAGAAGAACTGGTAAGTGAAATAAAAAAGATTTGAAGAGGATATCAGTTATTTGAGGTTGTAAAAATGTGTTATTAATGGGTTGAAAAACAATATGGTTGAATGTAGTAGCATTCTAAATTTGTATAAGCATGTTAAATTTGTATAGCAGTGTGCACTAGGATCCTTGAGCACTCTGTGACTTTATGGAAGACGTTGAGAAAATACAGCTATTTGTCACCTGAATCAACAATGGACTGGTAACCAAAAGGACCAGAGCTTGTGGATAGAGCATACCAACAACAATATGAAATATCCTACGTTCAATTTTTAGATAGATTCTAAAGTAGTAATGAAACAAATCGAGAAGAAAATTGGAATTGATAGTTGAGATTAAAGAAGATTGTTGAAGATTGTAATCTCAACGACATCCATATCTCCTACATTTAAACAAAATATTAAAGATTTCAAATCTTAGTAGAATTCCAAATAATTTCAATCTCTTCTCGATCTATTTACATCATATCACTTGTTTACTCATGCTTTTTGACTAATATAGAAAATGTTATTTTATATTATCTTGTACTCCTTTGTAGTTGTTAAGTCTTCCATATAGTGTATGACTGCGTTTTGCTAATTACTCTTCCAGAGAGCTGTAAGAAACACTTTGTAATGGGGAAGCTATCTATTGTGTACACGGCCAGTTAAATGTAATGATGAATGAAGCTGTTAATTTTTTTCACACAAAAGGTTGTTATTCTGAATCAGCTGTAATATTTTATTTTGACGAATGCAAATCTTTTGTTTTCTTTCCATTGTTTCTCCTCCCCCTATTTCCTTCATGCATGGAATGCATTCTGCGCAAATATTGATCCAGAGGGAACAAGTGAAGGTGCACAAATGTAATTTTAATCATAGAAAGTTATGGCTCTAAAGTTAATTAACATACTCATTTACTCTCTTCATAACTCTGAAGCTCTTCTTACCGCATTTTTGTCGGTTGGTGTTAGTCTAGAATCAAAAAATCATCTGCTAATCTCCATTAAGTGTTATGAACAGCTTGGCAGAAAGAGTTCATCAAACAAACTTCCTCTCAATTGACGGATGCTAGCAAGAAACAACCAATGGATTCATATTCCATCCAATGAATCATAAGCTATCTACTAACTGAGTTTTATTAGGGAAAACTAGAAAAAAAATATGACATAAAGTCATCCCTTATTGGTGTAAACTTCGAGCTCAAAAGAAATG